>CM060689.1:125103545-125673545 GCA_030686995.1 Artemisia argyi | reverse complement strand
AAATTTCACGATTTTGCAATATAGGTACAATTCTGAATCATCTGTACAAATTTAATGAATCATTTCAATAACTCGATTTTCACAAAGATTTGTGAATAGAATTTGTGGTTTATTGATTCAATTCACTATTAATTGATGTATACTTGTGAATCAAATCAAAAAATATGAATCAATAGCTCAAACGAAGATTTCTCAATTTTCTCAATCTAAAAACCTTCTCAATGGAACCAAAGCATATATATATATATATATATATATATATATATATATATATATATATATATATATATATATATATATATATATATATAATTTAGATCAAACAAGATCAATCTTAAAGTTGTAAAAATAAGATCTAACTAAAATATGACTAGTGACACTCTCGTTAAAATAAATTTTTTATTGAGTACAACTAAAATTGTTAAAGTCTCGATGGTTTTCTTTTTTAAATTGACGAAACAAAGGTGATACACTTTGATTCAACATGTAAATTTATAGTTGTGTATCACTAATCTAAACTCATGTATCAGTTGGTTATTAGTTGATAAAATGTTAATTCGTATTGATACTTTATTTTTTGTGTATTATTGCTAATATGGTTATTTATAAAATGGTTTTAGTGGTTGTTTAGACTAGATCTTATTTTTACAACTTTAAGTTTGATCTCACACTAACCCTCCCCTATATATGTGTGTGTGTGTGTGTGTGTGTATATATATATATATATATATATATATATATATATATATATATAGAGAGAGAGAGAGAGAGAGAGAGGATCAAATAGGAAGTAAAGTTAAAATAGGAATGGTAAGAAGTAATATGGACCAATCATTTTTCAAAAGCATGGAGGGTTATTTTGGTTATATCAATATTTGTTTGTAGTTGATAATATCCTACAATAAAGGAAGACATTTTCTTTATTTTCTCTATTATTCCTAATATTGCTACTCAATTATAGGATACTGCATATTTCCTAATTCCCATCCAAGTTTTAGAGTTTTTCATTTATACATCTTTATAGTACGAGATGCATCTTTAGGTGCCTAAATGCATGACTGTTATGGCCCAAAAATGATTTCGCTCATTGGCCACGATCTATAACATATCATTGCAACTATTAATTTCTGTGATTGCTTAGATTAAGAGTTTTAGATGCATCGATATAGTACGAGATGCATCCATACGAGATGCATCGACATAACGATATGCATCAATATAACTTAGATTAATTAAGAGGTTTAGATGCATCGATATAGTATGAGATGCATCGACATAACGATATGAATCGGTAATTCGATATATTAGATGCATTGATTTGAAAATACGAACTGGTGAAAATACGAACTGGTGATGCATCTATAGAATTACTTACCTTAATTGCGTTCTAAAGATACGATGCATGTATCAATAAGACTAATAGATGCATGTATTAAATGAATTTGATTACGTGCATCATTCTCATAGACATACTCGTTATTGTTTTAGGATTTGATATCAAATTGTTGTTTATTATTAAAAAGATGCATGATCATTTAGTTAAAGTAGCATTGATTGAGTAAATGCTTATCACATAATTTTTCATAAAAATTCAACAAAACAACATAATTTAGATGCATGTTTTAAATTTAGAACAAACATATGATGCGTATAGTTTTTGAAAGAGATGCATGTTGTGTTCTATCTTTGTGTGAGATAAGATGAAAGATGCATATGCAAAATTAACCATCAATGAACTTTGATAATTGGATGGAGCATCCACGTGGATTCATTTAAAACAATTGCACCATGTTATAAATTATTATAAAATCCACCGTAAATGTTTGATCCATATTTAGAGTATTCCGTTAAATTCGAATGAAAAAAAGGGAAAAAAGAACCATAGTAATCTTAAAATATATTGAATTGACGAATTTACCCTGGTTGCATCATAAAAATCTGATTTTTATTAGATGTTTATTACCATTTTGCCACTAGTAGATCTTGTCCATTGATGCATCATCCAATGGTTGAAATTACTTCTTATCCTTCCTATTTTAACTAATATTCTTACTAGATCCCTACTATATATATATATATATAATAAAAAGTGTGTTATAATAAAAAGTGTAGGAAGCCACCACAGGTCGCCATGTGTCCCAATTAGCCCCACCCTTAAGTTAATACATACATGGGTATTTTTGTCATTTTCCTCTAACCCTATATAAACCTTATATCTTCCATCTTTCTTCCTCAGATCTTCTTCACTTCTCCTCCCACCATCAGTTCTTCACATTACAACAACCACCACCTTCCCTACCATTCACTACCATCACCTTCCCCATCGTTCACCACCACCTTCCCCACCTTCCACCACCATTGCCGCTGATGATTTAATCGTTAATCAATAATCTGCATTCGTTATTATCAAATAACTAAATTTAATTCAACAGTTTGATTTTGTAACCCTCATTCTACAACGATTTTGAAGATGTCGATTAAATCATCTATAGTTAATGATAGTAAGATTGAAATTCAACAGCGCTTGCTTTTATCAGTTCTATTTGTTTTGTGTATCTTGATGATAAACTGTATGTTTGATGATTTTGTATGTGTGATTTAGTGGTGTACGATTTTATATATCTGTTTGCATATGTTCTATTGCTTTAAGTAGTTTTTCATTCTGATGCAGTAGATAAAACTATGATGCAGTAAGTGTACAAGTTGTTTATGAAACCTGCACACAATATGTTTGATAAAATATCTCAGTGAGATTTTATAACTTTAATGCACTAATTTTACACTGTGATGCATGAACTGTTAATTTTTAATTGTGTTGGTCATTTTTTGAGTTGATATCTATAGTTTTATGTGTGATGCAGTCGTTCTGAAATGTTGATGAAGTAGGTTTTTATTTGTGGCAAATATAGAACTAAAAACTTACAATTTTATCTGAATGTACTACATTACAATTTTATATCAAGTGTACTACATTACAGTGTCATGTCCAGTGCATCACATTATCTGAATGTACTGCATTACAATTTTATATCAAGTGCATCACACTGTTAATATATCATTTTTTTGTAGGTTGAATTTTGTAAGTCTAAGATTAAGGTTCAATGTAGCTGTAATCGATACGAGTCGTATGGCTTTTACGTCATCATGCATTCTATGTTCTAAGGATGAGTGATGTAAATAAGTTTCCTCGAAACTACTAACAAAAATGCTGGTTATAGAATGTGAAGCCTTCAAAATATCCTCTTCCCAGAATCATTGGTGCATCAGATGCGGTACATAATGAAGTTACAAATTTGCACAGTATTTTTGAGACTATTATTGATCGTTTGGTACATGACTTGAGCAAGATGCATATCTACAAAGACAAGATGAAAGATTTATTGAAAAAAGCTGAAATTAATATTCAAACGGTTCCAAAGATGAATGGGAAAGTTGTCATGAGTTCGATGCTCGGTTTCAAAGAGCCTGATAAGATTACAATAAACAATTCAGGTTCTAGTAAAAGTAAATCTAGTTGTTTTTCAAGGTTGAAGCCAAGAAACGAAGTATATGCCGAATAACATTCCAAGAGAAGGACGTATGGTGTATGTGGAGAGAAGGGTGGCCATAAATCCACGACCTGTAAGTAGACATTTTCAGCATTCAAGAAGCCCAAGAAACAAGATCCGCCAAAAGAGCTATTTTCAATGCACAAAAGTGTTATTTTCAGTGCATCACAGTGTTTGTGTTACTGCATCACAGACATTTTGTTATTGCATCAAAATTTAAGGCATCATATTGTTAATATTTTTTATTCAGTTGTTGTAATTCAAAAAATTCTTTATATTTAAGTGAATATATACAATGTTATGCACCAGATTTTTACACTGAGATGCACTTGATATATACATTATGATGCACTACTTGTATACACTATAATGCACCAGTTGTATACACTTTGATGAACTAGTATTTTCTGTGCATCATAGTTAACAATATAGTGCATCACAGTGAAAAATTTAGTGAATCACAGTTTATAATCTATTACATCTATGCTTATTCAGAATCAACAATAATAAAAATTACTTAATATTAAACAAACATTATGCTCATTAAGAGATACAATACTTAGTATTAAACATTTAATAATCTAAAGTATTACAACTAAAAATTTGAAACATCCAATAGAATTTACAACATTGTTTTGAAATAATAATTAACATTCCTCAACGTATGACAACACTTCAAATATCTCTCATTGATACTTGAATTCTTTCACATATTAGGTTGATCTTCACTCCATTTTCAGAATTTAGAATCTTGCCCATATTGTCGCCTTTTACATGACGTTTCCTCTAAGCAAGTTGTTACAAACATGCTAACCAGTGAATAACAAGATATATTATTAAACTGATGCACTATTTTATAAACAAACCGATGCAATCAATATGAACATAACAAATTCACTAATTCAGGTTCTACTTACTAGTACACAACAAATTCACTAATTCAAGTTCTACTGCATTACAGTTCAAAACCAACTGCATCATTCATACAACCAAGCAAACAAACACATTTCGACACATAATGTCACATATGCTTAATCTAATTCATCCTTAGAAGCTATATGCGCGACAATCTGGACCTATTGCATTACAATTCGTAATACAGTGCATCAAAGTTTCACTAGTTTTATATTTAGTGCATTAAACATTTAAGAGAATACATACACTAGGATGCACTAAAACAAACTACATTAAACCTAACTCATGCTCATACGTGACAACTTAAAACCTGCTGCATCTCAATTCAATTTCAAGTGCATCAAACAAACAACCAAATGTACAAACACATTTACCAACATAACGCAACCTAAGCTCAACCTAATATATCCATATACACGGAAACTGAACATGTACTGCATCATAGTACAAAATCAAGTGCATCACACAAATAACCAAACATACAAACACAAATAACCTACTGCATCATAGTTAAAATAAAAACCTACTTCATTATAATATGAAATACAACTGCATCAACATTAAAAACAACTGCATCACAATGTAAATTTAATGCATCACAGTTATAAAGTCTAGTTGAGACATTTAATCAAACACCTTGTATGCAAGTTTCTAAAACACGTTTTTTAGTTATTTTTTTCTACGTTTTGTTCCAGATCTAGAAGAAAACATACACAAGCATACATATACACACACTCTTCAACAGAGGTTAAAGTCTACTTCATCATATTAAAAAAAAACAAACTTAAATTTATAAAAAAAAAACAATATTTTAGCACACCAAAACTAACAAAAAGATTCAGTAACAAAATTAGGATTCATAAATCGACTTACAAGGTCATTTAAGATGCAGTAGATTCGTCTTAGGTCGTGATCAGAAGGTTCTACGATTATGATTCAATTAAATCGAGATTATGATCGTGATTAGATCGGGTTTATGATGAGAAGATATAGTAATGATTTGATTGGAGATAAATGTGATTAAGATGTGTGTAAATTTCTAGTGTGAGAAATTGTGTTTAGAGAGAGAAAGTTAGATCCAGAATGGTTTGAGATAAATGACGAGGTGTGTATTGTGTATAAAATACACTATAACAAATTTGCCACTCAAGTTACACTTATTTACAAATATACCACCGCCACTTTTGATCTGGTCAAATTTGATACAATGACTAGGATTCCTTCCTACCCTTTTTATTATAACACCATTTTTATAATAACCCCATATATATATATATATATATATATATATATATATATATATATATATATATATATATATATATATATATATATATATATATGTGTGTGTGTGTGTGTGTGTGTGTGTGTGTGTATAAATATATATAGACTAACATGCATCCGAAAACAGGTATTTGCAATTCGTTCTTTATTCAAAGCTACGTCATGTATAATACAAAAACGAGATAGAAAATTAGCGTGTATGTTATCGACTAAGAAGAAATCCAATAGTTTATGATGTTATTTAATAGTATTTAATAAATAGAGCCTAACAAAGAGTTGTAATGATTACCTATATATATTTAATATAACATTGCACAAATATTTACGTTTACAAATATACGTGCAACGCATGAATTTCAAAATCATGTTTGTTTTTAACCACGTTTTGTATAATGCATATTCAAAAAATATAATTACGAGTTCGAAGATTCTGTACTAATATTATTGAAGCTAAGATTATATCAAGTGGGAGAAATACCAAAATGCCTTTAAATAGATTGTAAATATGTAATAAATGTAAATGTGTATAAAACTCATACATTTAATAAATCTAAACAAAAAACTCTTATATAATTAATCAAACAAAAGACACGATAAAAATAGATAAAGAAATTTATAAATTTATTTTCCCCAAAATTACAAATACGAATACAAATAAAATCACATGATTAGGGCAAATCACAAAGTGTGCCATAATTAAGGAGACCAGCCACGCTCCTCCGGATGGCAGATTTACATGGTCTTCGTGATTTTGATTTTCATAATCAGAGTCCTCTATATCATCTGAAACATTTTCCTCATCATAGTCAGAGTCACGTAGATTGCCTATCTGTTGGGTCACTGAATTCCCCAATCTTTCTCTAACAAGGATTTGAACGTAAAATCCCCTAAGTGTAAGCAAGTCACTGAGTGAACAGTAACTCAGTGAGTCACCTTCAGGATGCTAAGACCGAGCCTAAGAAGAAAGGTTCTCCATTCAGTGAGGCGGAACTCAGTGAAGTGTGATCTAAGCCAAGAAGAAGGTGATGGGTTCAGTGAGGATGACAATAACTCACTGAACCCTAAGACTCCTCAACAACAACCATGGTACTGATGACTGATGACCTGAAGCCTGAAGTTTTGGCGGGACTGGGCGGGAAAGTCTGAGCTGCATTATTAAAGTGCTTTATCACTTTAATGTCAAACTTTCCCAAAATGGTTAAAACCAGTTTGTCATCAGAAAGTGCCTTTTGGACTTAACTCAATGAAGGTTCCTTGCCAGAAGAATAATATCTTTCAAGATATTGTTGAGGAAGCTTTATGTCCAATGTATAACTAGTTGTTCTATACTTGTGTATAAATAGGAAGCATATGTGAGGAGTAATAGTTGACAAGTTTGTGCAATTAATGCAAAGCATTCACAAACCACTTTTACTCCTCCAAAAAACAACACACCCCTGAGATAGCTCAGTGGGTCCTGAAAGTTGTCACTCAACATAGATTGAGTTTAGTGAGGAGTCAATACCATACTTGTCGTTTTCAATCCCAAGTGTTATTCCGCAAACACTTGGGTACGATTCTTTTTGATTAACTTCTAATAAAGAATTAAACGTTGGAAAATATTGTCTCTTATGTTTACGTTTCTTTATTGTTAATCTTTTTTCATATATCTTTGTTTAATGTCATAGAACTTGGTTACTTTAGCTTTGTAGTTATAGTTAACCAAGTAAAAGGGACCAACACTATCACATAAGGTTGATCACATTTAAATGGAACACGATACCACTAATTCATGTATTTGTTGATGATAATTTTAAAACTAATTGATGTTGTGTGATGTTTAACATAAAATGTTTGTTCTATTGAGATGATTCAGAATGTTATTCGGTGACAAGAAATGTATATTCATTATAGGCGTTTGATTCACGGATTCAAATAGATTATCTGCACAATATGTTATTTGATGGGTTACGCAACATGCCTGTTGAAACAACCCGTGCATACCAAATACTTTATCAGAAAAATATCCAAAATACTTACATGACAGACATCCTACTTACATAATCCAAAAGATAAAGGTTATATACTACATGCATAATCTAAAAGATAGTAGCTATTCTACGCTCAAAAGATAAAGCATACCTACTTCAAACATCTGTTAGACAATGTTCATTAACTAACCAAATCAGTTACAACCATTGTTATACACCTAACAAACACCAAATACTGAAATTTCACATTCTTCCCCTTCAACAACTTTAACAACTTTGTTTACTAATTTGAAATGCATAATTTTACCCAACGTGAATCCACATTCGATTCCAATTTTTTTGAAATTCCCAGTCATTTTCACTTGATGATTCCTATTTGGTCTGCTTGAGTCCTTTACACAATCTACCTTCACCGGAAACCTCACATCAACGTGCATCAGATATGCAAGCCTGTATGAATCCATCGGGTGATCTCCACAAAAATTCCTAGGTATAGTCTGGTGTCAACATACGGATAAACACACATCAGAAAATATCAACACTTTAAAAATAATGTTACTAACTATTCACCAAATACTTACCACATGGTAAAACTCACAGGCAATGCCATCCAGTGAAACATGAAAAACATCGTTTTCATCGGTGTGCTGACGGTGTCCTTCCCATGTGCATATATGTTGAGATCTTTTATCTAAAATTACGTATGAAACATTACAAATATTCATTAAATATTATATTCAACTTAAAAGTCACAATCGAATGTGACATAAAACATACCGTGTATGGCATACAGCGGTATATCACGATGTGGGATCAACAACATTGTCGGAAACACATGCTCAGCATGTAGACACATACCATTACGATAGAATATCGACATTTTTAGTTCATAATTTCCCAAGTTTGTGAAAACAAGAGGTGGCCTACAACAATATCCAGATGATCAACAAGTTTTTGCCATCTCTTACCAAACAACCTGCTTGCCCTTATACCACCATCATCATTCAGCAGCACACTCTCATGTTTAACAATAACAGTTTTACCATGTGCATGAATCCTCCACATATCTCCCTCTACATCTTGCATAAACCCACGTGGTAGAGCCTGTAGTACAACATTAAAACATTGTTAATTATTTATAATTAGTGTTCCAAGAAGCCATGATCATCTTCAATTTTGTTAGTACGTGAAAATTAAGTGAATCTATTGTTCATAAGCTGCAATTGAAACGGATAACAACATAACATAACTTTTTAAATGAAGATGCAAATCAATGTAATTCATTTGAATTTATATACCAACTTAGCTTATCCACATACACCAACATAATCCAATTCATAGACATTTGTGTTAAACATCATAATTCTTCAAAATAAATTATACAAGCGTAGCAACGGTACCTGTCGTCCGGTGTTGCGTCTTACTAAGCATTTAACAAATCTCCTTCCCATGTCATAACCAGAACCTTCACTGTCATTCTCATTATAACCAGTAACATAAAATGTGTCTTCACCCTCTTTAATGAAATGTAATCTTCTAACTGATGCAGGTACTTTATCTTCCACAAATTTCATCCATTCATCTCCATACAACTGAACTTTACTGCTAACAACCCTGATCAAACATACGTACCTCAACCTGTTGTTGCCAATTAGAAAAATGTATTCTTGGCCGTCATAGAACATTTTATTAAAGACATTTGGCAAATTCTGCGCAATTCAAAATTAAACTATATTAAACTATTATAATGAAGCATTGCTTACAAATGTATGTAAAAAAATGTCTATAACCATTATTTATTCCAAAACAAATCCTGGTAATCTTGGTTGTTTCCCATCTCAAATCGACACAAGAATTGCTGGTCCATTATTAGTGTATGAAAATCCTGCAATAATGCATTAAGTATAGTACATAACAAGGAAAACGTAAACGGATGTCTAATATTAACTAAGACTGATCTTAACTAACCTATGTCATAATATAACAAAATCAACATCCAAACGCAACTTTACTAAACATTCGTCATAAGGATGTCTAATCTTAACTAACAGTAATCTTAACTAACCTGTATCATAATGTACCCAAATCAACATCCAAATGCAACTTAACCAAACATTCATCAGATAAATTAAACTCGCACTAATCAAACAACAATCCAACCATCGTAAACCATCATAGACCTTAAATTCAATAATCAGTATTAACAAAAACAATAATAAAAAAAATTACCCTGGTAATTCAAAATATGTCAGAAAAGCGACTTCATTCCTTTGTATTTCCTTTCTTCTCACTCCCTCGATTCTTCTTCACATGAACATGAGCATATTGTGTGCTTATTGGATAAAAGACGATAAAATGCTTCATGTTCATGTGAATAAGAAAGGAGGAAATATTCATATAATTGTAAGCAGATCGACAACCTTAATAGATAGGGATTACATGACATAAACCCAAATCGGAAAAGCATATTAACCAACATACTTAAAACTAAACCATTTAAACAGTATTCTATCATATGATATTAATCATGTTAACCAACAAGCTTAAACCAATAACATTTCAACATTAATCTAACATATTAACCAACATACTTAAAATTAAATCATTTAAACATTATATCATATGATATTAACCATATTAACCAACAAACTTTAAACAATAACATTTCGACATTAATCTAACATATAATCTTAACACTTATAACTTAACAACCTTAAAACATACATGGTAACTAAGTTAAAGATTATTTTTATGTGATACCTACATCACAAACAACTGGACATGCAAGTTTTTATCAAATCATATCATAAAACACATCTCTTTTGATCATTCATAATATAAAATTAAGGATCGATCATAAAAAATGCTACCAAAAAAACAAAAAAAGATATATATACAAACATAAACAAAAATCAAAGAATAAACCTACATACTAACTAAATCAAAGCACATTTTTATATCATGTATACCTTCAAAACAACAAAACATCAAAGTTGTTATCGGATTCTACCAGTAAACACATATCTTTTAATCACGCATACCATAAAATTAATGCTTGATCCTAAAAATAAATAAATAAATAAAAAAAAAAATAAATAAAAAAAAAAATAAACATTGCAATTTTTATCATATTGTATCAGAAAATGCGTCTCGATTGATCACTTATGTAATAAACTTAAAAATCGATAACTGAATATACTATCAAATATACAGGCACAAATCAAAATCAGAGATAGATAAACTAGATCTCAAAGGGTATGATCAGGAACATAATAAATGGTGGAGTGTAATTACTGTAGGTGTTTTGCTTGTGTCAGGTAGGAGATTTGCACGTCTCGAGGTGTTGGACCAAGGAAAGTATAGAAGATTTTGTAGGTCCATCAAATGTTATAGAAATACACTTTAATACAAAAAAAATGTCACATTTATTTACTTAGATAGTATTAATATTTTTGTATATTTTATAAAGATGTGAATTAAAAGCTATCTAGTGTAATAGGTCAATCATATGTTATAAAAATACACATTAATACAAATAAAAAAATAAATAACATTTACTTATTTAGGCATTAATAACATTTTTAAATATTTTAGAAAGATGTAAATTAAATAACGAGGAGTGTAAAAGAAGAATATGCAAGAGAGTGTATAAATTTATATCATGTATGGCGACTACTACATTTTCAGAAGCATGATACTTATAACTTCAAATAAACATGCAAATGATATAAATAAAGAGATAGGACATAAGTACATATATACAAAAAATTCACATGCATAAGGTGAATGACAAAACATGCCCGCCTATAAATTCACGACTGTATAATTATAATTTTGTTTACCCGGATGACACCTTTTTAATCATGTATAGTTAGCTCTGTTCTATTGTATTTAATAAAACAAATTAAAACACGATAAATCAAAAGACTGTTTGTATTATAGGTTCATTACAAATTTATTCCCTACTTGAATCTTATTAAAATAACTGTCTGTTAAAATTATTACCAAAGTTAAACACAAATAAGTGCTTCAAAATATTTATCAGTTAATTTGAGTTAGCTAAAACCATGCAAATTAAAATTATAAGTCATGCCCGCCCAGCGGGCAGGCTTCAAAGTATAGTGTATATATATATATATATATATATATATATATATATATATATATATATATATATATATATATATATACTAGCCGAGTACCCGCGCCTAGCGGCAGCGGTGTCTAGTTTTCAACAAATTTTGACGGCAGATAATGTTCTTTCGAAAATTTGTTCTCGTAGCGTTCGGAAAACATTTTCAAAGAAATATATTTTCTTTTGGCATGGTTGCATAGCAATGCGTATACTATGTACCCGCGCATAATGACAACAACGAATATTTACCGTTGAACAGCCTCCTGAGTTGCAATGTTTTCTTGTTCCATTTTTTATTTAAAAATAAGAAACCCTTTCTTAAAGTAGTTGAGGTATGTGTTCGTGTCTGTGTACGTCCCTTTGTCTATGTTGTGTGTAGGGGTGTTATTCGGGTTGACCCGGTCGGGTTCAGGTTAATCCGGGTCAAGGCTAAAAAAAATATACCACGTACCCGACCTTGTTTAGAACTCGGGTCACTTGGGTCGAGTCAATTCGGGTTCGGGTCAATTCGAGTTCGGGTCTACGTTGTTTAAAAATTATATATTTTTGGTGTTTACATACATTTTAGAAAGGCAAAAGGTGAAGCTCGAGTCACTCGGGTTGAACCCGAGTAAGAGGCATATATTATACCTGAACGTTTAGAACTCGGGTCAATTCGGGTTGACCCGATTGACCTGAATATAATTTTGGACCCGACTAACCCGACCCGAAAAGCAAAGTTTAATAGCTTAAAGGAAAAAGCTTTTTTATTGTGCTTTGTAAAAGGTTATCAAACATTGCACCATAGCTACTCTACCACCTGACTCTTTTGTCTTTGAAATACTAAGCTACATTGCACCATAGCTATTCTACCTACCGAATCTTTTGTCTTTGAAATACTAACCTACTTTTGCTGTTGACTTTTTTTTTTATCATAGCTTTGAAACATGAGGTTGTAAAATTTACGAGTTAATAGTCTTTCCAAAAACTTTTTTTTCGCAAGATTTTCAGTTTTATAGTCTTCCTAAAACATCTTTTCACAAAATTTTATTGTATTGTTGGCTTGTTGCTCCTTTATAGAATTTGATGTAACTATTTTTTTAAAATCATAATAGGTGTCTTAGGCATATTATCATCCGATTCAAAATGAAGCAAGAAATCACAATGGGTGTCCAACTTTTCCTGTCCTAATTCGATTAGTCGACATCAACTTTCCAGAGCTCCTAATTGTTTAAAGTTAAAAATTTTTAAATTCAAATATTGGTTTTCAAATATTGCTCATTAATCGATACAAGGTAAAATGGTTCGGCATTTCTAAAAAAAATTAGCTTTTACAATATGTAATGACATACACATTGAATCTCCGGCTACTTTTCGTGAACAACACTATCTATATCTCAAACAAATTTTCACTTGGAGACTTTCATTCCATAGCCAACAAAAAAATACAATATACCAACAATCTTTTCAAGTTTTCAGTAAACACAATTTACACAAAACTAAATATCACATGTAAATTTTAAATAACGAATTTAAAAGAACTTATGACACTTTTAAATTTACACAATGGTTACGTCAGCATCGGATTCCAATGACAGCAACATTACAAAAGAAAAAAGTCAGATTTGTTAAAAAAAACAAAAAGTTAATATTTATAGAAAACTTAGATTTAAAAAACCAAAAAACCAGATTTACAAAAAAATGAAAAAATATCAGATTCGAAAAAAACTTATATTTAGTAGTAACAATGGTGATTTATAAAAATTTCTAGATAGTATAAGAAAAACTCAGATTTATTTAAAAGAATCAAAGTAACAAATAAAAACTCAAAAAAGTGAAAAAGTTGAAAAATACCAGATTAAAAAAAAAAAAAAAAAAAAAAAAAAAAAAAAAAAAAAAAAAAAAAAAACTCGATAGAAAACAAAGTTTAGTATGTAGAGTATAAAACTAAAAAAAAAAATCAAGATTAATTCGAAAAATATCAAGAAACACTCAAACTTGTACAAAAAAAACCCAACGAAAAAGGAAAAAAAAAACTGACTTGCAAGAAAAATAAAAAACAAATAAGATTTTTTGGTGGGTTTCGTAAATCTGAAAAAAAAAATACCTCAAAAACTTAGTAGGTTTCAAGGGTGGTTTATTGCGGGTACCAAGACGTTGTGGTGGTGGTGGGTCGAGTGTGGCTGCGGTTACCTATTCCAAAAACGTAAGAACAACAGAGTCCACGAGCATCAATATAGATCTACAAAAAAAAGTTACAGATCTAAAAGAAAAAATATAAAACTACAAAAAATATACATATAGACATATAAAAAAAACCTTCAAAAGTTGTTTAACACATGTATATTTAAAAAAAATAAAGAATAAAATAAAAAAGAAAAAAAAAAGAGAAGAAAAAAAAACCACACACAAAAGATAACCTCATTACTTGATAAAACTTCGGTTATGGTGGTTTACTACATGGATCTTCAAAATTTGTTTATTAGTAATAGATTTATGAAAAAACCTCAAAAGTTAAAAACCCATTTCTGTGAGGGTTGCCCTCGTTGGTGGGGGTTATGTTGTGGTAGCGTTATAAGGTGGTGGAGGGTTAAGGTTGTGGTGGAGTTTCATGGGTGGCGGTGATGAGGTTAATGGCGACGGGTTGTTTGTTTAGATATATATATATATATATATATATATATATATATATATATATATATATATATGTGTGTGTGTGTGTGTGTGTGTTTTAGGATAGAGAAAATAAGCTGAGAGGAATGAAATATGTGGTGCGAGTATTTGTGTATGTGTTTGTTTTTTTATATAAAGTAGGTTTGGGTGGTTGAATCTTAAAATTTAGGCTCGGAATTTGGTTTGATTTTAGGCAGGGAATATACATGTGAGTGTAGATTTGAGGCTAGGGTGTTGAATCTTAAATTTTGGTTTGATTTGAGGTTTGGTTTTAGGTTGTGTTTATTGTTCATTTATAAAGGAGTATAGATATACACACATTAGTAGTCATGGCCCACCCAATGGGCGGGCATGCTTTGTGGTTGCACGAATCATGTTTTTATTATTATTATTTTTTTAATATTTTTTGCGTACAGTTGTAATGTTTGCAATACGATTAATTATCTAGCGTTAAATTTGTTTAAATATGTTAAATATTAGAGTACTATTTATAATCATTAATTTAATCATATACGTATTAATTTATTCTACGCATTTACATTTATTATATATTTATAACTTACATCTTTATTTTATGTCATTCACATATTTATTTGAAGTTATAATTATCATGTTTATTATTAATAACCAATTAATTTATTTTTCGTATTTTTTTTGTATTAAAAACGATATATAGAATATATTCCTTAAAAAAATTAGTTTATAATTCTATGTTCGCATTAAATGTATTTAAAGTAAAATATATTGTATATTAATATGCGTATATTTTCTCTATAAAAAAACGATTTGTAAATTTAGATATGTTTTATATTTTTACTTACATTATAAAAAGAAAACCAATTTGTATTCTTGAAAACCTAATTTTTTGGCTGCACCTATTCTACAAAAGTATCAAATATGAATGATAAATCTTCATCGAAGGAAACTTCAAACAAAACAAATGAAACTAAACAAACAAATAACCATGGTATTTTATATATATATATATATATATATATATATATATATATATATATATATATATATATATATATATATATATATATATATTAATATAATATTATTGTTTGTAGTATTTGCTCAACCAATGATTATGCATTTATGTTTATATTATTTACAGATGCAAATGAAAGTGGATCGCTCATTGATTGGATTAAGAATTATTATGGAAGTCGGCTAATCAGTGTTCGTGACATGAGAAAGCTAATATCAAAATTGACAAAGGCATCAGCATTAGTTGAGCAGATGAACGCTTCTGGACACGATATTGACGAAGATTACATGATTGATTTAGGCCTTTTTTTTTCCGATGATTAATTGTTATTTGAAAAATCATGATTTTTCTTTTTATTAAGTTATTCTAATTGCAACTAATAATATTTATTTTAAAGTTGTTTGTGTAATACATTGCTTAACTTTATTTATTTTTTACACATTAAATTATTTTGTTGTTAACTGTTTTTTTAATGTTTTTATATTACTCATACACCTAATATCTATTAAACTAAGTAAAATCCCCTGGATCAATAAAATCCGTTCCACCCAATCTCTACAACGCCGTATCTTCTTCTAAAATAGAACGTGAGTTTTTTGTTTAGTATTGATTTAGGTTTACTGTTATTATGATAATATAGAATCTGTATATGGTTTTTTGGCTTTTTTAACACGCGTGTATAACTTTAGAATCTTTTTTTTAGTTATTGATTATCTATATTTGGATAGACATGGTATTTTTGATACTGCATGTCCTTATTGTTGCTTAATTGTGAACTCCCAATCAGTAATTGGCGTTGCATGCTTTTATTGTTGCCAATTTTGAAAGCCCCAAACTGTTTATGTCAATGGCGTTAGTTTATTGCTACTATCTCTTTTTTTTTTTTTTTTTTTTTTTTTTTTTTTTATTATTATTATTTCATAGTAATATTTGTTATAGATTGTGATAACAATTTATCGATTGAAAACTGTAATACCACCCTAAGGTTATGTTAGTTTGGAACAGACTTTATTGTATTTAAGTTGCAAAGGTGGCGAATAAGGTGTATTAGTTTAAGATTTGGTACATTTATGGAGATTTTCATATCATATATGGAAAGGAATGAATAGAGTTTGTAGAAGTTAGTGTACTTGAGCAGGGATGTTTTATTTCAATTTTTTTTTGATAATTTTAATGATAGCTTTCCCGGTAATGTTGGCAACAGATTGTGATAAGCACCCTTCATCTGTAAACTTTAATGCAATTCATTTATTTAGGGTAATTCACAACATCTATTTTTGTGTTGAAGTGTTATGTTTTTTGTTTACAATAAGATGTTGTTTCTTTCAACAAATTATGCCCTCAAATGGCACTGCTATTGTGTAACTTTAAGTTTGTAAAACCTTACAGATGGCCTTTCATAAGTTTTATGTTACAAGGCTTAAGTGTTAAAGCCTTATGGGCCTTAAAGCCCACGTCCAAAGAAAGGAAGGAGGAAGGGAGTGTTGCCCTACTCCTCCTCCTATAAATACTAAGCTAATGTAACACTTTTACTTGTTGGTTATTTGAATATCATTAAGGAAACTCTTGTTCTTTCACTTTTCACTTGTTCTCATAATCAACCATCTCTTTTCTCATCTCATTTCTTTCAATATCATACTTGTGTTTACATAAATGGTGACCTAACAAGTGGTATCATTCGCCTAATAGAGATTGAAGTGGTGTTCTTGGTTCTAACGTGGGGTTTGGGTGCTTATTCTTCATCTTTTTGCATTTTTCTTTGTTTCTTTCACTCAAATCTTGAAGCTTGGACAAGTTTCAAGGTTGATATAGTGATTTGAAGCTTAGTTTTTGCATAAAGTTGTGATTTTTAAGGTTTTTTTAAGGTTTTCTAGCTTCTTTGATATTGGAAAACTAGTTTTGGTAGCAAAATCTTCAATAGTTAGTGTTTTCTAAGTATTGGTGAAGTTATTTGATCAAAAGTACCTTATTTCTAAGCATTTTTTCTTCAAAAATTTGAGATTTTTCAAGTTTCTGACCTGTTTACGCGTAACATACGTGAACAATACGGTTCTAAAGCTGTCAACAGTACTTTTTGTCCTTTCTACGAGTAACTTTTGGCTAAAACCCTTTTCTTACGAGTAACTAAGGTCAAAACCCTGTTCTTACGAGTAACTTGGAAGTCTTTGCCTTAATCCTACGCAGAAGTCAGATTCCTACGAGTAAGATCCTACGCTGAAGTTAATTCCTACGCCTAAGTCACTTTCTACGCAGAAGATAACATCTTACGCATAAGATCATATCTTAAGCGTAAGTCTCAGAATCTACGCATAACTTTCATCAAAGGTCTTCTCCTTGTGTTACGGTGACTCAGTACTTCCCTAGCTTGGATAAGTTAGTGGAATACTTCGACTTCGGATATCTTTCAAGCTTGGATAAGTTTGGAAGATTTGTTTGGTTGTTTAACCTTACGCATAAGTCTAAACTTACGCATAAGCCAAAGCTTACGCGTAAAGAGAAAACTTACGCATAAACTTATTGTTTACGCCTAAACTACTCTTTACGCATAACCTTAAAGTTTACGCGTAAGATTATAGTTACGCGTAAGAATTCAACTTACCCCAGGGATTTTGAACTTAATCAAAGGAACGTGCATTTCAATCTTCTACAAAGATCCATTTCTACACAAGTGTTACAAGATGTCTCAACCACCACATTACTACTTCTCAAATCCTCAGCAACAACATCAGCAGTATCAGCAACAACAATACCATCAACCACAATCATATCAACAACCTTCTCAGTCACAATTTCATCAACAACCGTTTAATCCACAACCACAATATCTCATGATGCAACAACATCAAATCATTCCTCAACAACAATCATATCAGACGTCACAACAGAACACTCAGTTTTCCTCAAAACAACCTCACTGGTTTGATAGAATGTGTGAAGTTATTACAACTCAACAATCCCGACATGAGGCAGGATCACTTGAAACACCTCCAATGCTAACACCTGGGAACTATGTTCAATGGTCAAGTCGATTCTTACGATTTCTTGAACTAAAGAAACCTCATGGGAAATTCTTGAAACAAGTGATACTTGAAGGACCATTTGAGTGGCCAACAAGATTTGAAATTGGTGATCCAACTGCTGATCCTCCACGTCCTCCAGGTGATAGACCCCTTCCAGAAACTACACTCACTGAAGAACAGAAATTACATCGTGAAGCTGATGAGTATGCAATGGCTTATATACTTCAAGGTATACCTAATCCAATTTATCGAAGTGTCAATGCTCAGAAAACAGCCAAAGCTATGTGGGAACACGTTCATCTCCTTATGGAAGGCACTCAATTGAACAAAGATGATATGGAATCCAAACTCTACATGGAATATACAGACATCACAATTGAACCAGGAGAGTCACTTGAATCCTACTATCATCGTTTCACTAATGTGGTCAATGATCTGGAACGTCACAAAATCACAGTACCAAGGATAGCAGTGAACTCCAAATTCGTCGGTAGTCTTGGTCCAGATTGGCATAAATATGTGACATTTGTACGTCAAACAAAAAATCTTCATGATGCACCGTATGGTTTGTTGTATGATTTTCTGAAACACCATGAACCTGAAGTGGAAAAAGACAGAGCTCTACGAGGAGGATACATACCAACACCAACACCAACACCAAATTCTTTGGCACTCGTAGCTCAATCTCCCTATGCTCCACCACCAATGTCAAATCATGCATATGTTCAAGAGCAGAACTATTTCAGTTATCCACAATCTTCTACCTCGAACCAAATGGTCCCTTATGATTCATCTCCACAGAATGCTTCTACTCAACTTGTTCCATTAAACAACAATGATGCAGTGTATTACTCAAATTCCAATGACGATGACGATGATGACTTTAATACGTTGAATCAGGGACTTGCTCTTATTGCTCGTGCTTTCAGCAAATTCTCCAACAAAATAAACAACCGTCAACGTTCATCTTCTAACACAAGGAATCAAGCTGTTGTCAATGATGGAAGAGTGGAAATTCAGAATCGTAGCTATGGTCGATTTGGTTCAGGAAATTCTTTAGGAAATTTTGGGAATGGTCAGAAGTTTAGTAACAATGGAGGGTTCAGGAACAACTCAGGGTCTTCTCAGCAAAGGTCTGAACCAGTTGCAACAAGGAACTCCAACTCAGGGAATGCAGTGTGGTGCTACAATTGTAATGAACAAGGTCATATAGCGACATCATGTCCCAAACCGAGAACTCGGGGTAGTAAGTTTCACAAGCAGGCATTACTCATGGCTCTTCAAGATGAAAAAGATGGACATTTCCCTGAACAGGATAACAACTTCATGACAAATCTGAACAATGATGATGACATGGAAGATCTGGAAGCCAATGCAGCTATGATGCTTATGGCCAACATGCAGGAACTTCGGTTTAATGATTCAGGTCCAGTGTATGACACTGACGGCTTGTCTCAGGTACATGACCAAAAAGCATGCCTGATACATGAAATAGCCTCACCTTCTGCTTCTAAATCAGATATGGCGCAAGTTGTTCCATCTAAATCATCTTCATCTTCTCAAACAGATGAACAAATAAGCACAGTTGTCATATTTGATGATGACACAGTTGTTTCATTTGATGATCCTATTGAGAATGATAAATATGATCATTTCGAACAACATGAACCATCATTTGATCCAGACCCTGACCTCATAATGTTATCTAAACAACTGAATGAACAACAATTGCTAATTGCAAAATGCAACGAGAAAAACAAAGTTTTAAAAGAAATAAATGTGGCACTTGCAAGAGATATTGAGTGTTATAAAATACAACTTTCAAATCAGCAAGAAAAGATTAAACATACAAAAAGTTTTGAAAAAGCTTTTCAAGAATCTTACAACAAAGAGCAAGATCTTCAGCACAAGATGCAAGATCTAATTCAGACAAACGGAAAGTTGATTTCTAAACTTGAAAGTGAAAAATGTGAACTGAAAATGCAAGTTGAACGTCTTCTAAGAGACCTTTCAAAAACAGAAACAGAATTGTCCAATTGCAAAAAGGAGTTTTGTGAACATAAAATACGAAAAAGGAAGTATATTAATGATTTACTCGGTGACATTGTGGATCTTGAAAAACAACTCAAAGAATTTCGTAATATTGTTTACAAACACGGGAACTCAGTCATAACAATTCAGAAATTTACTTTAAAACCGAGACCCGATAAAGGATTTGCTCTTGGCGATTACAATTCAATGTTTCTTCACACGGCATTCAAAGTAATTCCTAAAATTTACAGTATGGACCATTTGCTTGATAATACGATTGTGCGTGCTGTTGTTTTTGATACTGAGGAAGAAGAAGAACTTGAAGACGAGAGTCGATAAAAAATGAGTTATGTTCAATATTGGACACCATATGACTATTCAAAAGCTCCACCTCTTTCTAAATCTTTTGTTACTCAAAAGGAAATATCTGAGAAATCATGGTTTGTCGAAGAGTCATATGTTTCATCCTCTAATGCGGCCCCTGTCCAAACTGTAGCACAAATAAATGGTCCTTTACCATCATCCGGTGAACTTACACCATTACCGAAAACTTGTCGTGTCTTAAATTATTTCAAAACTTTTATGGAAGGCATCGAAATTTTGGAGGAAACAATTGCACGTAATTCTGAAATAAAAATTGAAACTTTTCAATCCGCTTACGAGCGAGAAAAAAGAGATATTTTTCAAAAATAAATGTTGCCAATTGTCAAACACCTCCGTCTCTGTGCTACACGTTGGGATCAGGAACTTCAAAACGAGGTGAAAAATATGATAAACGTTTTCAACTCTACTGAAAATGAGATTTTGGTTCAAAAGCAAAGAAATAGAGTTTTAAAAAATGATGCTGATCGACTCTTGGAACAAATTCTCAATGATGATATTTATTCTGTTATCATGAATGATCTCTATAAATCTGGTACTTCTATGCTTGTGGATGATCTTTGTGTTGATAATAACTCGTTGAATGTGGAAATTGAGACACTGAATCATGAGAATGAAAAGCTGAGAATTAAGAATGATGATGTGACAAAACAATTTTCAAAAGAAATTTGTCAACTCAAACAAAGGCTTGAATGGTGTCAAGCTCAAAGTCTTGAAATGGAATTGAAACTTCAAAGTCAAAATGTTTCAAACTCTTGTCAGCTTTGCAAAAACAATGAGTCTTTAAAAAGTCTCTGTTTCAAATATGAGAAAGAAATTGCGGATTTAAAAATTGAAAATGTCGAATGGCAACAAAACCGCGATGACATTAATTACTGCAATGTGAAACTTGAGTCTGAAATTCAGGATAAAAATCACATCATCATCGATTTGAAAGAGAAAATTAAGCTACTTCAAAAAGGAAAGATGGTTGACACCACGGTGATAGCACCAGGAATGTATCAATTAGACAAAACTTCTAAAGGGAATGTTGTTCAAAATACTAATGTTGGTAACTCCACTTCTACAGGACTAGTCTCAACTAATAGCGTTAGCAGACCCAAGCGAAAAAGTAAAAAGAAGAATAGGCTCTGGCAACGTAAAAGAGGATCACTAGAAGCTCAAGGAGTAGAAGACCAACTTAGGAAATTGAACAAAACTCATGTTGCATCAGATTTAGATTCTAATCTGACTAATTGTAATCAAAATCTAAATGTAACGAATGATGAACCTTTGAATGTTTTGAATATTAATGCATCTTGTGTGTTTTGTCGTAAAAGCGTCTCATCTGATGATCATACAAAATGTATAGCTAATTCTCTTCTTAATCGTCATAAGAAACGTAGGACACGCATTCCTTCTAGGCCCACTACTGCCTCTAAGTCTAACTTAGGAAAGCCGCCTTCTATGGTTTCTAATGATGTTGAAGTTACCCCCATAGGTGCCGAGAACAAATCTAGGAATGAGCCAACTACTAGTGCATTTAACATTAAGAAAGCAAGAACTAGTTGGAATTGGCAACGTTGGTTACAATACAAACCAGACTTTAAATGGTTTCCTAAATTGTTGAATACATGTACTTCTAACCAACAGGAACCCGCACATTCTTTGGGTTCCACCCTTACTTCTGTTCCATCTGTGTCATCTTCTTGTGATGCAGGTGGTACAGATTGTTCTCTGGATTGTTGATAGCGGATGCACCCGACATATGACAGGCAATCTCAAACTGTTACACAACTTTGTCTCAAAGTTCATTGGCACTGTCAGATTCGGGAATGATCATTACGCTTTAATCATGGGATATGGTGACTATATCACTGGGAACATTGAAATCAGTCGTGTTTATTATGTGGAAGGCCTTGGATACAACCTTTTCTCAGTAGGTCAATTTTGTGATGGAGATCTAGAAGTTGCATTTCGTGAGAAAACCTGTTTTGTTCGTGACTTACAAGGAAACGATCTAATGTCTGGCTCACGTGGTTCTAATCTTTATACAATATCAATGTCAGATATGATTGCTACATCTCCGATATGTCTTCTCTCCAAAGCAGAATCGACTAAATCTTGGTTATGGCACAAACGTCTTTCGCACTTGAATTTCAAAACAATGACTGACCTTGCTTGTCACAAACTTGTTGATGGATTTCCAAGATTCCGTTTTACCAAAGATCACTTATGTCCAGCCTGTGAACAAGGAAAAAGTACTCGGGCTCATTTTCCTTCAAAACCTGAGCAAAGTACGAATCATGTTTTACAATTGCTTCATATGGATTTGTGTGGACCGATGCGTGTTCAAAGTATCAACGGTAAACGCTACATTCTTGTAATTGTGGATGACTTCTCCAGATGGACTTGGGTTTATTTCTTACGAAGTAAAGATCAGGCTCCTTCAATGATCATCACCTTTCTCACTAAAATTCAAGTTCAGCTACGCAATATGGTACGAATAGTCAGAACTGACAATGGAACTGAATTTAAGAATCAGACACTTCGGTCATATTTTGAGAAAGTGGGAATTGAACATCAAACATCTATTCCTAGAAGCCCAGAACAGAATGGAGTTGTTGAAAGACGCAACAGGACGTTAGTGGAAGCTGCTAGAACTATGTTGATTAATGCTTAATTACCAGATTACTTATGGGCGGAAGCTGTTTCAACCGCATGTTACACCCAAAACCTTTCCATGATTACTAAATGCCATCGCAAAACACCTTATCAAATTGTTCACAAAAGAAAACCGAATATCGATTACTTTCATGTATTTGGAGCACTTTGTTATCCGAAAAATGATCGTGATGATTTAGGTAAACTTAAAGCAAAGGCTGACATCAGAGTGTTCGTTGGATATTGTGAAAATTCTAAAGGTTTTCGGATATGGAATCGTCAAACAAGAGAAATTCAAGAAACCATTCACGCTAATTTTGATGAACTCACACAAATGGCTTCTGAGCAACACAGCTTAGGACCCGAATTCAACCGTCTTAACTCTCCGGAATCTTCGGCTGAACCATTGCCACTCAACCGCAAAGAATTGGAAACCTTGTTTGCTCCACTATTTGATGATACAATTGAATACCGTTCTACTGAGGTCTCACCTAATTCCGCTGCTCAACCTGAAAACATTCCAGTACCAGACTCACCTCAACAAACTACTACAAGTGTTGAGAGAAACGGTTCTCCAATTGCATCACCATCTACTAAAGAACAAACTGTTTCTAACTCCCGCCAATCAGCTGAAGATCCAACACCACCATCAGTTCCACAACCCGCAGAGCATGATCCTGATGCGTTCTTTAACCCGTTTGCACCGGCTCCTACCTTTCCTGATATAGCTGAGTCGTCAACACGCAATTTGGATCCTGCTAACATGCGAGATACTTATCAGCTACACCCTTCAACACACAAATGGACTCGAGACCATCCACTAGTTCATATTATTGGCCATCCAGATGCACCTGTTATGACGAGACAACGACTTCACACGGATGGAGAAACTTGTATCTATGCACTCACAGTTTGTCACGAAGAACCTAAGAACATTAAAGAAGCAATGACTTATGACAACTGGATTGAATCTATGCAAGAGGAATTTCAGCAATTCATAAGATTAGAAGTCTGGGAATTGGTTGAAAGACCTGACGGAGTCTTTGTCATCGGGTTAAAATGGATTTGGAAGAATAAGCTAGATGCTGAAGGAACTGTCATACGTAACAAATCACGCCTGGTAGCGAAAGGATACTCTCAACTGGAAGGACTTGATTTTGCTGAATCCTTTGCTCCAGTGGCTAGACATGAAGCTGTTCGGATCTTTTTGGCCTATGCTGCACACAGAAACATGGTTGTTTACCAAATGGATGTGAAATACGCATTTCTTAATGGAGAACTCCGTGAAGAAGTGTATGTGAGCCAACCAGACGGCTTCGTTGATCCTGAGCGTCCTAACCACGTTTACCGACTCAAAAAGGCACTCTACGGACTTAAGCAAGCCCCACGGGCGTGGTATGACAAACTGTCCACTTTCTTGCTGGCCAATAAATTTTCAAAAGGATCAGTGGATCCAACACTATTTACAAAAACCTACGGGGAGGACTTACTTGTTGTTCAAATATATGTCGATGACATCATTTTTGCCTCAACAAAAAGAAGTTACTCTAATGATTTTCCAAAATTAATGAAAGATAATTTTGAAATGTCCATGATGGGTGAACTTTCGTTCTTTCTAGGACTACAAGTTCATCAATCACCCCGTGGAATTTTTATAAATCAGTCCAAATATGCTCTTGAAATTTTAAAGAAACATGGAATGATGACCAGTGATACTTATAATACACCAATGGGCTATACCACAAAACTAGATGCTGATTTACATGGGACTCCTGTTGACCCTACCAAATACCGAAGTATGATTGGGTCACTCATGTATCTCACAGCTAGTAGACCTGATATAGTATTTGCTGTCTACATGTTCTCTCGCTATCAGTCCAAACCAACTAAAAAACACCTCAGTGAGGTCAAAAGAATCCTTCGATACATAAAGGGAACCATTAACTTGGGAATCTGGTATCCAAAGGATTCCGGTTTTGAACTAATTGCTTTTTCAGATGCTGACCATGCAGGATGTTTAGACACACGCAAAAGTACATCTGGTGGATTACAGTTTCTCGGAGACAAAATTGTGTCATGGCAATCAAAGAAGCAGGACTGCACATCACTGTCGTCAACAGAATCTGAATATGTAGCCATGTCCGCTTGTTGTGCTCAAGTCATTTGGATGAGATCACAACTTAAAGATTATGGCTACCTATTCAACAAGATTCCTATCTACTGTGATTCCAAAAGTGCAATTGCTATCTCCTGCAACACTGTACATCATTGCAAATCCAAACACATCGATCTCCGATTTCACTTCATCAAAGAGCATGTGGAAAAGGGTACCGTTGAACTTTATTTTGTTGGGACTGAGTACCAATAGGCGGACTTACTTACCAAATCCTTAGCACCATCAAGGTTTGCTAATTTAGTTCACCAAATTGGTATGCGATGTTTGACTCCAGAGGATCTGGAAAAGTTTTTAAAATACAATTGATCGTCAAACATCAAAACTATCTTTGTAAATATTTTTTTCAAAAAAAAAAAAAAAAAAAAAAAAAAAAATGCAAGTATATACCTTTCTTTTCAACACTAATGTTTTTAAAACGTCTTTTATTATTCAAAACAAGTGTTGAGGGGGAGGAAAAGTATTTTAAAATTTTTCACTAAAATTATTAACTTTTATACTTGCATTTTACCAAAAATATTTCGGTTTCTTTTAAAAGGATGCATCAAAAGTGTTTCGGGTTACTCTCCTTGACCTAAATAATAAATTTTCATGATTTCTTTAAGACTACGGTCTAAGGTCGAGGGGGAGTGAATATCCATAAGTTGTTCTTGTCATAACGTGATGTTGTTAACGTAAGTTACTTGAGTTAATGTGTTTAGGCATTAGGAGTAAATGTTTCATGAGGTTAAGGGACCATACTTGTCAATCTTTCAAACTTGATTTAACCTTGGTCAAAACTACTTTGACCGGTCACATTTACTCCCACCTGCAAACATTTACTACCTTCAACCACCCTCATCAACGATCCACAATCATTTGCATAATCTAATCATCAATCTTCTAATCTGTAAGTGTAAACATGTTTTGATCATGATTTCAAGCAAGGGTTTTTAATTTTATCACAATCCAACGGCTAGTTTTCTCATAATCTTTGATATTCATCGTAGGGTTATGCGTAAATTTAGAACCCAGAAATTGTTGATGTTATGGTTAAAATTGTTGTTGGGAAATGGTCTAAGGTTGATTATAAACATGTTCTCATACTCTAATTTTCCCAGAAACACTTAATCGATCGATTTGAAATTAGGGTTCATACGAGTCAAATAGGGGTTCTTGATTCTGTGTGTAATACTTGAAATTGATGATGGGGTTTGTGTTGTTATGTGCCTAGGATCATGTTATTAAGGTTTAATTGTTTCAATTACTTGAATTAATCATGAATCATCAATTTAGGGTTCGACTGCACAAGCAGTTTTGATCTTGTGATTTTGTGGTCAATTGATGTTAAAATTTGGACCATATGATCCTTAGGATGTTACAATCACTTGCCCTAAACTTATAACAACCCAGTATCATGTTTGATTGTGATAATGATTGTGTGTTCATACGGTTTTACGCGTAACTTAGCTTTAGGCATGTTTACGCATTAAAATGTGCATATTAAGTGTGTGGGAATGAATATTGATCAGTGGTAATGTTTTGTACACTTTCAGGAATCAAACAACTCTAATTACTCAAGGTGATTTTCTGGAAAATGGCGTTTTTACGCGCAAGTTGTTCATCCTACGTGTAAGATTGAATCTTACGCGTAAGATTCGACACATGGACAAACATTGTCTTGGATAAGACAATGTTTACGCTTAATGATAATTCTTACGCATAAGTTTTGTTCTTACGCTTAAGTCTTGAACTTACGCATAAGTCAAAACCTACGCATAAGTTATATCTTACGCTTAAGGTTAATCTTTTGCGTAATCTCATATCCTACGCCTAAGATTTTATCCTACGCGTAAGATTGAGCCTACGCATAAGATTTACCTTACGCGTAACATATAAGCTTACGCGTAGCTTTTGTTCTTACGCCTAATTTCACTTCTTACGCTTAAGTCATGTTATGCGTAGACTAATCCACTTACGCGTAAACTTGTCAAATTCATGAAATTTTTTCTAAGTGTTGTAAAATTTCCAAAGTGTAACTTCTTGTAATGATAAACTCATGTTGTAACTTAATTGTTATAAGTTTCTACCATATGATAAAACACAAGTTTGTCATATATCAAAAGTTTTCACACACACAAACACCCACTGATCAATGTATAATATGCAAATCATGTAATCTTATGTCTGAGCTAACACTATAAACCATTGCCATGTTTGTTTTTGTTTATGATCAATTCAGATGGCAGAACACAACGACATTCCTTATGGACCAGAACCTGAACCAAAACTCTCCTGGGAAGAAACCTTTCCCGAAAATTACACCAGGAAGATAGGCAAGAACAACCTACGAATCAACTTCAACAAAATCACTTGCAACGAGTCCTCATGTATTGTTGCAGTGGATGCTCTCCTATATCACCCCAACAAGCTGTTATTCACGAAGTCAGCTTCAGTCTCCTGCTTCTACATACATCAGTTTTGGCATACTCTTCAGCTTGACCTTGGGAAAGCTTCCTTCACTTGTATGCTTCATGACAGACAGGTCACTGTGGACGTTGATTTACTTAGGAATGTTCTTGGGTTACCAGAACTCGGCCCAGATGAAGAATATGATCAAGTACCCACCGAAGAAGAGCTGATAGAGTGGTTACGGGATATTGGCTATGACGAATCAGAAGAAGTTGTTACAAGACATTCTAGGGTCAACATTAGATTTCTTCCACAACCATGGAGAACCCTATACATTCTGATTGCCAAATCCTTATCTGGCAGAGACACTGGGCATGAACACCCAAAGCTCCAACACCTCAAACTCTTCTGGGCAGTGGCTAATGTGAAGAAAGTTGATTATGCAAGCATTATCCGGGAAGACCTTGTGTGGCACATTCAACACAAGACAACCGACATTCCATTTGTCCGTTTCACAAAACTACTCATCGAAAGCTTCCTTCGTGAGTATGATGATATCCCACAGAGGCTTAATGACAAAGACAAGAATACTTTCAGAAATGAAAATACTCTCAAGATCATCAAGAGACTCGACACCAGCACACGCAAGCAAGGAAAGAAATTTCCCGACTGTCTCTTGAATGACAAAGTGAAGCTTTGCCCGAATTTCAAGTACTACCTTCAAGCTCTTGAAGCTGAAAAAGTTGGTTTCTTGGATGAAGTTCAACCATTTAAGGGGAAGACAGGTACCAAGACTGGGAGCTCCGGCAGTTCTACCAAGTCTAAACATAAGAAGAAGGGTACTCTCAAGAGAAGGACTCCTGTCAAGCAGCCCGCATCCATTCCTGAACCTGGGTGGTTTCCCTCACCACAATCTTCTCCAAAACCATCTAACTCCAAAACCGAGTCCGACGAAGGTCCAGTTTACAGGGAAGCCTTTGCCAATATCACCGAGAATGTCAACCTTGATGAGAAAGACTTGACCTTCGAAGATTGGTATAAAAACATTGATGAGTTTGCTGATAATGCCGAATATCCATCATATCTCAATCAAAGACCGTTCACTGAAGCATAGACCATCTTGGAAGAAGAAAGAATCAGGAGAGAGAAGATGAAGGAACCGATGACAGCTGAACAAGAGTCTGCTCATTCTGACATAGGCCTTTCAGTTGAAGAAGAAAATGAAAGAGCTCTCAAGCTGGGTCTCCTCCACAGCAAAATTGATACATTCTATGATGATCTACCTCCACCTCCAGTGTTCTCTCAAACTACCGAAGCTGGCGGATCAAGCAGCATTCCTGATTCTGCCACAGGGATCAACACTGACTTAGTCGCCTACGACAATCCTTCGGTATCTCCCACAGACATTGAAATGACTAATGCTTCAGTAACAGGAGAAGAGGAAGAGGAAGATCCCATGGATACTGATGCTCCATGGTTGATGACTGTGGAAGAAATGGAGCTCAGAGAAAGGGCTCAAGAAGAGGAATTAAGGAATAAGCAAGAAGCTGAAGAGGCTAGGCTCGAGCAGCTTGCACAAGCCAAACTGGAAGAGACAATACGAATGGAAGAGAGCAGGAAGGCTGAAGAGGTAGCCAAGCTGGCTGAAGAAAAGTTGACAAGGGAAGAAGAAGCTAAGCTTGCTGAAGAATTAAGGCTTAAGGCCGAAGCTGAAAGACTGGCTGAAGAACAGAGATTGCAAGAGGAAGCAGCCAAAGCAAAGAAAGTTGATCAACCCGAACCACAAAGAGGAGATGACAAAGACATTACCACCAACCTTGAATCTTCACAGTCATCACCTCCTGCATCCGAATCAACCCACGACAAATCAATCAAGAAACCAAGCACCAAAGCCTCTGCTGCATCAAAGGTGTTAAAGTCAGCATTCAGAAGAGTACATGAAAAGAAGAAAAGCAGACTGGAAGATCAGGTTGCAACACTAGTAACCCAAGTTGCTGAATTGACGGAGCTAAATTCAAACGTCCAAGAGCTGCAAGAAAAAGTTGATACTTTCTTAGCTAAAGACGTTCAAGAGAACTTGGAAGCCACATTAGCAGCTCAGGCACATCAGTACATGGAACAACATTTAGTTGCTGAGTTGAAAGATCTACTGGCACCGATGAGAGATGAACTCACCAAGTTCGCAGAGCAAGCTGTCAAGAAAGTAATCCGATCAACCACATTTACTCTTCGAGCTGACAAGTCTACTGTTCCACTACCAGGACTATCTATGGACGAATTGGAAGCTCAACTCTTGGACATGCTGGCAAGCAAGTTCACATTGTCTCCTAAAGAAGCCAAAGTCCTGGAAGCGTTGAAAGACAAGATGACCAAAGAGACTTGCAGCACAGAGGCCGATAAACTGAAGCGTCAAAGAGATGATGAAGACAGGGATCCTAATTCTCAGGCAAAGAAACAGAAACAAGCCGAAGGACCCTCATCTCAATCTAAAACACCGGTCATCCCACCAACAACAACAACATCCTCACAACAACCGAAGGCATCAGGTTCCGCTCCCAAGGCACACGACCACTTTGAATACACAGGTGGTGACGAGATTCCTCAACCCGATGAAGTTCCAGAACCATCCTCTAAGAAGAAGAAAGAAAGGAAAGGAAAGCATCATCAACCCAAACCGGACACCTCATCAAAAGGCACAGAACCAAAGAAACCGAAAACCGTCCTTAAATGGCTAGACCAAGACGATAGTGCCGAATACTCCTGGTTTGAGAAAATGATCAATTCGCAACCACCACTTGAAGACAATCATGAACCTCAAGATGGTCGAACGGTGGAATACGCTCAATTGATTCAACAAAAGTTTAAGATGAAAAAGATGAATAAGAAAGAGCTGCGAAGAATCAAGAATGATGCATTCAATCTTCTGAAAGATCGATCTGCTAACTCAATCGAGCTTGAGTACCATCTGGAAAATATTGCTCGAGCTATGTCAAGCAATATTGACTGGATCAATCCTGAATCTTATGTCGATCCGGTCACAAAGAAAACCGCACCTTACATTACTGACTGATCCAAACCACTACCGATGATTGGGAAGCCTAAGGAATCGAAGATCCCGTACAAGTTCTTCTTCAACACAGACTTGGAATTTCTGAAACTTGGCAGCAAGATTGAGAAGAAGTACGTTACATCACTCGCCTTTCTCCCTGCAGCTCGATATCTCAATAATGCCATCGAAGAAGAAGCCTCAGCATTATTCGTCGATAAAATTGTTGAAAATGACCGGAACGCACTCTACGGTATACATCATTGGCCAGAAAACCGGGCACAGTACTATCGAAGCAGCAGACTTAATCAGACAATGGGTGATGTAGCAAGTGATTTGAAGATAGTCTTGATTCAGTTCATTTCGACTGTCACTCACTTTGGGTACCCCTTCCTCAGCAAAATCACACTGAAAAGACTTGATGAAAAGGAGTACGATATTTCTGAGTCAGACTTTCCACGACTACTTCTCAATGACATCGAAGACATGTACCTGCTCAAAGTTCAAGGAAAGCTCTGTAGCTTGCCTAAAGAGATGCAGCTTGCCTTTATCCAAGCTCTCCTAATCTTCATCAGGCAGATAGTCATCAGAGAAAGAGTAGAAGATCTTCAATTGGGAGTGGAAAGTTATCAGAAGAAGCTCAATCTCACCAAACCCAACATGTTCGACATCCCCGACCTTCAACATCTACCTCAATACACCTTGATCAGGCATCCATTTGGGTTCACCTACCGCAGTATAAACGGTCGCAACTGCTTCATGGCCTACGACGAAATACACAAGTTCTGTGATGAAACCTTGAAGTACGTCAGAGATGGAATCAAAAGCAGATTGGATGACATTGCTCTGGGTAAATCTAAAAGGTGGAAAACCAATGAGGCCAGGGATGCTCGCAGATTCATCTTAAGGATTGAGAACCGATTGAAGCGCAGGGATCAGTTTCGAAGGTTGGAAAGCTATGTTGGAGGCAGACAAAAGTTTCCGGTGTTGACATTTCAGAGACCTGATTGGTAGAAAGTTGTAAGAGTTTGATTTGATTTGTCAATTATATACTTCATAATGGCTTGTGCACGCATTACAGTGCACAACCCGAACTTGTAAAGAAAGGACCCTGAGGTACGCATCAGTGCCTCAATCCTAAATATAAGGAGCGAAGGCTTCTTACTTTTGAGTAGAATTAATCAAATGTTTATGAATTTTCATAATTCTGCTCAAAAGGACAAGTATTTCACCTCAATAAGACCTAATCACTTGTTGAGGGGGAGCACTTGTCAAAACAAAAAATACTTTGCTCAAAATCAAAAGTTCTTGGTGAATTTCCCCGTAAGACTCAAAAGGCATATTTTAATCAAAAAAAAAAAAAAAGATTGTCAAAAACATCATTCTATATGCTATTTTTGAGGGGGAGAAAATGAAAAAGTGATTAAAATATACGAAGTCAAAGCTTAAAAGTTGTATCATGTGCGAGCTAGACTCAGTATTGACCCAGGAATTGACGAGACAATAAAAGTTAGTAATATCGAAAAGACTTATCCTCGACGGGTAATAACATCAAGTTAGTTACTAGAGCTAGTTGTCACCTAAAAGCTGACAATGTATCTCTTTAACTAACCACGTAAGCGTGTCTCGAAAAGGATATGTCTTAGTAGAAATGTACCGTCTCGAGAAACTTTCTGTGGACTTGACCAGGCCGGGTAATAACTTCAAGCTAGTCTAACTAGTGATGTAAGCGTGTCTCGAATCGGTCTTGTTCACGGAAAGTGGATCAATTCAAAAGTGCTTGCTCCTCCCGCATGTGCAAATTTATACTTATGAGCACATGTGCAGGGGGAGCCCTTCAAAAGTGTACACAAAACTCTCAAAGTGTTAACCAAAATATTTGATTATCACAAACACTTTGAGAGATTTTCAATCAAAGGTTTCTTGGCTACTGTCGGAGTTATAAGGTGATTAAGATAGGAATATCCGTCCTATGATCCGCCAGAGCCGGAGGGATCTACCCAAGGACATCTCCCATAGTTAGAATTAGAAGTCCTTAGGTATGATACGAAAAAAAGGAGAAAAGAATGAAAGGGAAAGGAGGAGTTGAAGAATTAAAAAGAAAAGCAAAGTAAAGGGTGAAAAGAAATAGCCCTCCATATGATTCAACCTTAGGGCAGACACCGGGTTTAATACGTATGCTACTGGCCGTTGCAAAAGACAACACCGGTATTGAAGATTAAGTCGTCATGGACCCAGTGACGCAATGCACTAAACCTTCTTAACCACTCAAGTTCTCTTAAAAGAGCTTGTTTCATTCTCACGGGGAACCAGTGTAATCTATCGACCTATCTCTTAGAGACGGTTGATATTGAAGTAGGAGACCCCTCCCTAGTCTCCGCATAGGAAACCTAAGTGTGCACTTATAGAGTCTAGAGCCTTGAGATACATCAAAGATCTCTTAGGAACACTTAGTATTTCTACAACTGGTGTTCTACATCAATGGGCACCAGTTGTAAACTATCGAGTCCTTCGCAGATCTTAGCAATCTGCCGAGAACGTTCATGAGAGGATTACGTATGTATTTCTCAATGATTGAACGGAAATCCTGCCAGGGTCAACATCAAATAGCCATGACAGCAGGTCACTTCGGTAACCTCACAAGGGTTACGCTTAGTGTTTGCGGTGGTTCCATTACGGTCTACAGTCGTGGAGTGATCCCCAGCAACTCACCCAGTCATTGAGCTACTTAGTAGGTCTCGTAAGCTCCTTCGGGAGTATCTGATATGGGAATGGCCTGGATAAGGATTAGAGGAAGTCTTCACAATATGCTGTTGATGAACTCTAATTCCTTATCTGTAAGTACCGGTTGTTTTATTGCTAACTGTTTACTCGCAGGTACCCCACTTCCATGATGGTAGATTCCAACATGCTCATACATACATCTTGAAGCAAATGATAGCTCCCCCAAAGATCTTAACAACACAAAGTTCAAAGAAAGATTCTACGCCAATAAGAAGAATCTACAAAGTATAAAGACTAAAGATCTTAGAGTATGCAAAGGAACTTCTTGTACGTGAAAGTCTAAGTCCAAAGATGTATGGGTATGTTGGAATGGCGGACAACCACCACAGACACAGGAGTGACGAATGGCAGACTACTTCGTGACACAATCACTACACCATCACCAAAGAACAAAGACAAAGAGCAAAGTACATTCATTATCATTCAACCATTTTGAAGACGTCTAGAGTTTTACATGTCACAAGTCTACAACAAAGATGAAGACGTCAAGCAACCGTGATGACCGACCCTTAAGGGAGATTGTTGGGATCATACTTTTGTATTTTAGTCAAGTCTCGGTCATTACATTTTGTAATAGGTTGCTTTGGTATTTATTTCATTAAGTTTTATGTTACAAGGCTTAAGTGTTAAAGCCTTATGGGCCTTAAAGCCCACGTCCAAAGAAAGGAAGGAGGAAGGGAGTGTTGCCCTACTCCTCCTCCTATAAATACTAAGCTAATGTAACACTTTTATTTGTTGGTTATTTGAATATCATTATGAAAACTCTTGTTCTTTCACTTTTCACTTGTTCTCATAATCAACCATCTCTTTTCTCATCTCATTTCTTTCAATATCATACTTGTGTTTACATAAATGGTGACCTAACAAATGGTGAATTGGGTCTTATATATGGAAATGATTGGAAAAAGAGTGTAGAAGATAGTGGCTTAAGCAGGGTTGTGTAGTTTTATTTGACGCTAGGAATGCTCAATATGTTCTTGTCAGCCATTTTGATGAGCATGGTAATTGTGTTAATGGATCTAAAATGATAGCGAATGGAATTGAACTGACTAAATGTGTTGCACAGACGTCAAAGATGAGTTTTTTAAAACAGGTATAATGTAATCCCAGGTCTTGTAAGTTTGATAGCTACTAAAATAATTTGCTGATTTATATTAACCTACTTGCATCATTCCGTGTTATTTGATTGCAGCCGTTGCCAGAATGTTTCCTTGAAGGATATGACTTTAAAAAACAGACTTTATATTGTGTTAGAACTTGTGATGGGTGGAGAGAGTTTACGTTGATTTTGATATGAACAAACCATTTGGTTTCTATGGGTCTGAGTGGAGAAATTTTGTGACAATCACATGATTGACGAAAGTCAAGCCTTTGTTATCTACTTCATTGTTGGACATCATTTTGTCCTAACAATACATGATGCTGATGGTTTTTGTCAGGACCCTGAATTTCGACGTAAGTTAGTATGTTTTTGGTATATTTTTTATTATTATCTGAGTATGTAGCTGTTTCTATTTTTGCTGACATATAAATGTCTATTAGAATCTGCATTTTGGCAAAATGCTCGACCTTTCTCATTGATCTCATCGGATTTTCGTTTGAAATGTCCTCCGTTTGCACTAGTTAGTATAATTAACTTTTTTTTGGTATCTATTAAGTTTTTGTAAATATCAAGTTTTTGTTATGAGTTTCGATAAGCAATAAACTTTTATGAGACTGTGTCATAGGGGCCGGTTGCAGAAAAGGTTGTAAAGGTTGAAGAAGATGATGGTTTTCCATCCGATATGAATGTTGAACCTGATAATCATGGTTTATGTGCCAAGAAAAGAAAGGACCCTCCTGTTGGTAAAAAGCTAAATAAGGTAGTAAAATTCGCTACAATTATTCTATACTGAAACTATTCAGTAACTTGGTTCTATTTTTGATATGGTATTGTTTTTTAGAAATGCGCTGCTTCAAGCAACAAAAAGATTGCCCTGTCAAACAACTTGATTGGTGATGGTTATAGTTTTGTTAAGAAGCTTGGAAGCACTACCAAAAAGGGTTACCTTGTAAGTGTATACTGTATTGATATAGCATCATTTGTGTATTTTGTGTTGGTTTAAATTTTAAATTTTTCTTTCATAAATTTGGGCAGACAATACCATCTGGTTTTGTTAGAACACATAAGCTGTATAACTACATTGATTCTGATGAGCCAACTAAGGTCATGCTGTGTCATTTGCATTCATCTTTTGAGAAGGAACTGGTATTAAGAAAATACAACGATAAATCAAGAGTCAAAGAGTTTGATGATCATCATGTTATGCTTGGAAAATGGAAACAAAACATGAATGAGGTTGGATTTGCTGAAAACCAAGCGGTCAGATTCACAATTGATGTTGAAGTGTTGTCAAGAAATGGTTATGTGATGCTTACATTGGAATGAAGATTTGGTAGTTTTATGTGTATTTAACTATGGACAATGATGTGCAGTTTGTTTAGCAGTAATGTCTAACTCTGTATTTTGGATTTGTTAGCTTGATGTAGTAGATAGCAAGTATGACATCTATTTAGAATGTATGTTGCATGGTAGCTTTTGAATGGTGACTATGAAGAAAAGCCATATGTTGTGTATAATGGCATCACATTTTGGTATGTTAATGTGATGCGTCAAATTTGTTTTTGTTTTTGTTTTTTTTTGTCATTAGATTTTTGTCACTAAATTGTTATTATCTTATGGTGAACGGTACTTTTTTCCTATCCCTTTCCCGTCTATTCACTAACAGTTTATTAATATTCATACCGGTTACGTTTTTCAAAATCATTTAATATTATAATCTATAAAACTAAATCATGTAACCCATTTAACACATACATTGGATGCAAATCAATAAACCGATAACAGCTTCAAACTTATTAGAAAATGTATGGATGTAACCAAGAACCCACCAACATTGTTTGGAAAAAAAATACGTTAAGAAATTATACTGCATACGAAAGAAACTATAAACAATCCTGACCATCAATTTTTTTTAATATTGTCTATACTACTTTGATACTCTAATACTTTTCTCCTTCGTTAATCAACCTCCTTTTTACATTCCAATATTTGTTGTTTGTCGCTTACAATTCATTTTTCAATCACTTTTATTAGTTGCCTAAGTTGCTCAATATATAGTCTTGGTCTAAAACACCCTTTTTCCTTATTCTGAGTGTAATTAGTTATGAAATACATATTGAATATTTAAGGTTTCATGGATTAAGCAACAAAAAATGTTTGAAATTGTTCAACATCAAATTAATTAATTAACTATTAAAAGTTAAAGTAAATAAATTGTTAACAAAACGAATACTTCAATCTTCATCACAAAAAAAGTTTATTAAATATTGTTAAAACGTATTTGACATATATTCTCTTCTATAACTTATTCTAAAAATCTACATAACATTTATTTATGTTTAAACCTATTTAACATATATTATCTTTTCGCTTACGATTCCCTTTTCAATCACTTTTATTAGTTGCTTAAACTGATCAATATAAAATATATAAGATCAAAAAGATTTAAACACTATGGAACTCAATCCGCTATTGATAATACGTTACTCACAATAAGAAAAAATCTGACTTAGATAACTAACTAGGTTTTTAATACATTAAATCATTATAAAAAATAAAAGATGCGCTAAATTATTACGCAAATAATACTTTACGTTATTTTGTTTAATTAGGGAATTCACTTGGATTAAAACATTTTGAAATCGTAAATGTTATTCGGGTACTTGATTGATTTGACTATTCTCTAAATGTTTCAAGCCATTGTTTTATTTGCAATTATCAACTTTATTAATTGCAAGTGTTTCTAAGAAGCATAATGTAAGTAAACGCAAATACATTAATAAATGCTTAAACAAATAAAGATAGATTGGTTTGTTTAAATAGATCCAAGTTAAGAACATAAGATATTGTTAAATACGATAATACATATAAAAAATATTAAGAAGTGTATAAACTTTTCTCAATGCTTTCATGAACTTCAACAATATTTTTTTTGATTTCTTCAATTTTTTGGTTCGGTCTTCAATCCTTTGGTGATATTCCAGTATGGCTTGTTGGTCTTCCTTGTTCATATCTTCCAACAATTTCCTTCACTTGTTGTAAGACTCCACCAAGAATTTCTCAGTTCCATATTTTCCATCATGACATTTTTCCTAAAAATCCTGTGTTATATCAGAAAGTTTATATTTTCAGGCATAGGAAGGGGAGAAGTATCCCTTGATCGTTTCGGTGCTTTTGAAGCAGATCTTGAAGATGATGATGCCATTGGATTTTGAGAGTAATCTTAAATGAATAATGAGAATGTGATGGAATTCGTTTACAAATGATTTGTATTTATAGGGTTTTATGTTTGCAATCTATTAAAAGTTGCAACGTTTTCAAATAATAATTAACGGGCATAAACTCTTTCATATATATCCTTAACGTCTTTAATGTATAATGCAAAATATTAAAAGTTGCAACGTTTCCAAAGATGTAGTTGACAATCCATGCTTTGAATTGGAAAGTTGATTTGCTTACAAATAAATATATTATGTAAATATTTTATAAGTACATTTAATTAAATAGATAAAATATTTTATATATTAGGGAATTAAAAAAATAAAACCATACAAACATTTAATCAACTATCAAAGTAATAAATAAAAAATAGTTTCAATCACAATAGATAATTTCATGAATTTAATTAGATAACTATCAACATCAAAAGTTCCACAACAAAAAAAAAAAAAAAAAAAAAAAAAAAAGGCAAAAAATTAAGAAATCAATCATGACTATCAATTTGCTTCTTAACATCGCTTATCCTCTCTTGATACTCTAATACTTTTCTCCTCCGCTGATCAATTGCCTCTTTACATTCCAATATTTATCGTTCGTTGCTCACGATTTCTTTTTCCATCACTTTTATCATTCGCCTAAGTTCATCAATATATATTACAGGTAGAAAAAACCTTTTTTTTTTGGTTCCGATGAGGGTTTTTTGGGTGGAGAAACACTACACGAGCGTTTGTTTGACAATTTTGATGGTGAAAAAAACTCCCGACCCATTGGGAAATTTTTTTGTTAGACGACATTTAAAAGACTTGTACGTGTCTAATTGCCTTTGAGATCAATTAGCATTTATAGACGGTGAAAGAATACATAATTTATAATGAATATTTTTTAAATTGTAACAAATTTTGGTATACCATATATATCCTCTACTATATAATAGCATATATAACCAAATTTATATATCTTTAAATCTTTTAAAAATTTAAAACGATTATGAGTCAACCGAATTGTTTATTGAAATTGTTAAACATCAAATTAGTTTAAAGAATTTTTTGTATTGACTTTTACTTGAATTTATAAACTAATAAGCTGTTTTATTTCTTCCTTTCTCATCATTTCATTTATATTATCAATACACGCATTTAGTTTCTTTTTTCATAATGATTTCATTTATATTATCAATACAAAGTTTTATAGGTCCAGTAATTCGAAGGCCATTTAATTGTGGAATTTGGAAGGTTAAAATTTGAACTTTGACCATTAAACATGTACACATTTATCCTTCTAACATAAATGAAGTTGTTGTAATTTACTTTAAAGTATGTTAATCATTACCTAAAAATGGTTTAAGTTAGTTGCAAAATGCAATTAGATAGGTTTGTTATATTTTTTTCAGATATATTATAAAGATTTGATGTTTTAATACATATTGTAATTATAATTTGTTTGTAACAATCAAATTTATAAGGCTTGTATACCAATATAAAATGTTCAAAACTGCATCAAGAAATATTAATGCATGCAAATAAAATTACAAACATTTATAATTATCAATTTGTTTCTGAATATCAATGATGGTCTCTTGATACTCTAATATTTTGTTCTTTCGTTGGTCAATTGCCTCTACACATCCCAATATTGTTTGTTCGTCGCGTACGTTTTCTGCTTCATTGACTTTAATTAGCCCCCGAAGCTCATCGATCGATCGTATTGGTAGGAAATACTTCACAACCCCGTGATTTCTTTTTGAATTTGATGACGGTTATATGTACAGGGAAACATCATTTGATGTGTCAAGAAACGCACAACCCATTGGATGAGGCGAAGCATCTTTTGATTGTGTGAGTCCACTATATTTAAAATCTTCAGATGGAAAACCTCGATGCTCTTCTATACCAATATCAAAACTATATTCATGATTGCATTCTTCTCCATCTACATAATACATTACTAACCAATTAAAAAATAAATAAATAAAAATTTAAAAAATAAAAAATAATAATGATTATTTTGTACTCTATGAAAACCAAGGTGTCTAATGAATAAAACATTGTTATACAAACATTGTCTACAATCTTTGTTGATCGTTGTAAATTTCGTTTTACAAATACAAAAACATATTATCAAATTGTAATTTTTACAGTTTAATTAAATCAAAATGTATTTCATAACGTCAATATAAAACTTGTTGTAAAACTTTCATACAATGATTTATGAATTTGTGGTTTGTGTTAGGATGTGGATTAATGGTTCATGTCAATTAACTAATATATCATTCTTAAACTATTATATTAACAATTTTTTAAACATTAAAATTTTGTAAAACTAATATCAATAACAACCCTTGATGGGCTTATCAAATTTTAATATTGTTTAATAACATAATACCTTGTGAAGTGGTTTTCAGAGTCGTTGTAGCTGTCGAGATGACCCTCAGGATTAAGCCAATCCATATCATTAGACATTGCACGTTCAATGTTTTCTAAATGATATTCTAATGCGAGCGCGCGTTTAGATCTTTCTTTCAGTAGGTTGAAAGCATCATTATCGATCCGTCTTAGTTCAACAACTATAACCAATTACAAAACAATTATGTGATAAAACATTAGATGAATTTTACAACCACATTTATGACTTAATAATAATTATTATTTTCTATACTCTAAATAAAATTATGAATTTTATGTTTTCTGATTTTTTATTATTTTTTATAGATTTTAAATCAAGAAGTGGATGTGCATCAATAGATGATGACCCATGTTCAAAACTTATTTAAAATTTCTGCTAACTATTTTTCTAACTTTAAGACATTTGGATACCCTAACTTTTTAAACCAAGTAATGTTTTCCGTTTTTAAACAATAATACTATATAATAAATTTTTTCTGAAAAACCCCCAACATGGATTTATGGATATTTACATGTACAGTTTGTGAACCTTTACCTGTCCCAGAATCATAAACCTTTGTGGTTAAATTATGAAGATTTATGGACAATGCATGTAAACCTATCTAACCAAACGATCTATTGTCAAGAAATTTGAAAGTTTTTATTCTTCATGCTATTAAATTTTTATGGAACAACAATTGTAATAAACTACATAATGATTATGCTATAAAACATGATATAAATTATAAAACCACATTAATAAGAATATAACAACCAAATGAATGATTTTTTTTTGTAAAAAGTTATAACTTCAAGTGGTGTTTAAGAGTGTTCATGCTCGGATACTGTTGGAAGTCTTGCAGAATGTTTTTGAGCTTGCATAATGTAATATATTTTACTGAATGTAGCTTTGCAATATTTAATCTGAAAAGTTTGGTTATATTCTACATATACTATAAAATTAAATTAAGGATGCATAAACTTTGTGATTATCTTCAAATAAACAACTATCTTTAATTTGGGAACAAAAAGATTTATACAGTTTACATTCGAAGTTAATCTTCAAAATTAAAATTCTATAAACTAAACTTATATTTTAACAAACACTGCATATAAATTCTCGTGAAAATTATATTCATAATTTTGGAAAATATAATTATTTTTTAATGGTATATTTGTATTATAATTAAATGTATTAAAAGACAAATATATTTATTTTTAATTGTTATATGTTTAGCTTATTTGGTGCTAAAATTAAGGACCATTTCTTTTTTTTCAAATACATTATAAAAGAAGATACAATTGTCTTTTGGGAAACATACATTTGCTTTATTTTACCAATCATTTACTATGAAGAAATATTAAACATGGATGCGAATTCATCATTGAACAAAAGTGTTAACAAATAAAAAATAAAGCGACATCCAATGGAGATAGTTTGGTTTTTTAATTTTTAAAATTCTTTTAGTATGAACTTTTGTTTTAATTTTGATTTACTATATTAATGGATATTATCATTAGCATTTGTTTTAACTTTTTATCTTCATATTATAAGTTGTATTTTTCTACATGATTATTTATAGTTAAAATTGTATAAAAAAAATTATATATGTACTAACCTTTTTTACATAAATTGTTTTTGTATGTGTATATAAATGAATGATTTTTAAAACATATATTATGATGACGTATAAATATAAATATGTTATATAGAATGTCGTTGTAAATCAACATTGATACAATCAAGTCTAACAAAGGTTATTTTAATTAAACTGGGTTATTTGCATGTAACAACAGAACATTAAATAAATAAAACATTGAACAATTAAATGCTTATGAAATAAAGTTCAAATCAATTAATTCTACTCATTACAATAAACATACTTTAAAAGGAAATTGTCTTATATCTAATTTGAAGGAATTCTTTGTTCCTGAAGAGATTATTAGCATACGTAGAATACAACAAATCATACCAACATTTTCATCAGATAATAACATTGACACCCAACCTTAGCACTTGTAGCCTTGTACCGTGCAATAAACCCACTCTTCGATTAATGTTTTGGGTTAACATTACATGACTACCAATCTTTAACTTTATTGTATGTTGCGGAAGACTGTACATCCGTACACTGTTTAGGAAATTTGTATAATGAATTGAATCATGTAAGTTTGTGTTTGAGCCATCCCGGGAAACAGAATATGATGATTCATATATAGTCTCCTCTCCTTGAATTAAACGCATCATGCTTTCATCCTCCGTGGCAACCATTTCCTCACATAGTGGTTTTAATTCATGATTCCATAGGTTCTCAAGCAGACGTGTGTAAGATACGTTAATTTTTGATTCTACATAATCATAAGTATATGGACTGTACATCCCTTCTGTAAATGCAATAATAGAAAATAATACATTAAACAGTTACTTTCATTAAATAATTAATATAATGGATATTTACAAACATATATGTACATTGTTGGTAACACTGTGTAGTCATTTAATAAATGCAAAAACAACGTATCGTGTATATATAAAAACATATTGCATGACTTTCAAAAATATATTTATTGATATTTGTAGATAAAGTTTATGGGTATTCATGTGACACACAATCATAAATTTGTAGGGTTAAACTATCAAGATTACTACATGTTGATTATGTAAGAACATAAGAAACATGGTATTTCAAGTTCCTACATAGCGCAAAACTTTCAAACATAAAGCACATTATGTTTTAAAATACAATAGCCAAAAACAGATCATTCCGAACATATATAATTTTTATAACAAAAATAATGTACTTTTAATAACCACAATACCTTGAGTTTGAGTTTGAAAGTCCGAAGAATTAACGTTAGTGTTTTCATGCTTATGTTGTGCTTCATTAGATGGTGGATGCTTTCCAACTATAGATGACCCTCGAAACTCTATTAAAAAACCATGATAATAGCAACGGAAAATATATAGATAAAACGTGCATCAACATAAGCACAACAAAAACACATAAAATTACCTTGTGCTTGTCTGGTTGGTGTGTCAGCTTCAAACATAGGCGGACTGGATGGCGTGCTGCCATTGTCTTTACGATATTTTTTATTAATACAACATAAAAGAAAAATTAATATCAATACATAGAGTGTTGTAAATACAATAAACATGAGATCATTAGGGTTTTGAGAAAAGGATTCGTACTTTTATTTTTTGTCCAGCCAAACCAAAGCAAAAACCTCCACCATAGTTCTTCAAATACAATAACTAACAATCTTACCGTTAGACAGCCTGTATTTAAACTAAAGTGTTTATTGGTTATTAAAATTAAAACATAATACATCTACTATTAAAAGAAAACATTAATACCTTGTGGACACATTGCTGGCATATCACCTTCGATAATGACTGGCTCAATTTGTGTGCTTTGCTTTTTGGAACCTTTTAAAACTATAAAAACTAACACATATATATGCCAAATATATAATATATCAAACTACATATATCAAACTACATATATCAAACTATATCTCTAAATTAATTAGCAATTCATATACCAGAAGTTGTATTTTTTAAGATCTTCATCCCTTGTGAAGCAGATTCTTCTGGTGGCTTAGACGCTGCGAATTTATAAAATGACACTAATTAAAACATCAATATAACAAATAATATTACACCAGTTTTCGATGTAGAAGAATACCTTGCATCGAATTATCAGGTTTTGGTTTTTTTCAGCATTAGAAATCCTCAACAAATGCCTTTGTCGCAGCATTTTTTATTTTGTTTGTGTATATCGTTCGCATGCTTATAGAGGAATGAGAAATTCTGTATATATACTGCAAAATTAGGGTACGAATATTTAGGATCGTGCTTATCAAAAAGAGTTTGAAAGGTTTTAAAATATATCACAAAATCGTTTCTAAACTTATCTCCTAATAAATCAGTGAATATCCATTATAAATTAAGAAACATAGCACATAATTAAATGATTTGAATACACGATTATTATTAAATGATACGTACACAATTAAATAATACGTACATAATTAAATGATTTGGTGATATATTAGGTTAAAATTCTGTAAACCGTAATTAGTTCATAATTAAATGATACGTACAATATTCAGTTTTTTTGTAATCATGAATAAAATTCTAAAATATGATTAGATGCCTTTAAGAAACGATTGGATGCCTTCATAGATAATAAGTTGCAAAATGAATTCCAAACATTGTGTTGGTGTAGTGGTTAAAAGATATGAAACACTTATTCACAACCCAGGTTTGAATTAAATATCATGCATTTTTTGGACAAATTAATCACGTAAAATTTATGGCTAAATTAAATCCGGCATAATACATAATTTAAATAAATGATAAAATGTATTTACAAAATCCTGGGCAATTAAAAATTCTGAAAAATACAAAATTTAAATAAATGGTAAAATGTTGCTTAGGTGGCATGTTGCTTAGGTGGCGTCCAGTGGCATTGAGATGGCGTTATGGTTGCATATGTGGCATTGATGACGTAATGTACATCCTGTTATATATATATATATATATATATATATATATATATATATATATATATATATACACACATACATACTAGCTTTTGAAGCCCGCCCAATGGGCGGGCATAACTTATAATTATCGTAGACATTTTTTTTAAACGAAATAAGGGTGGTTAAAAATGTGTGAAAAAGTGGACTTGTACAAAGAAAGGTTCGTAAGCTTAAAAAACGGACCGAAGTTTGTGATGACGTTATTTATTGAATGCCTTAACAACGTAAAAAAATATATGTTTATTGTATATGAGAGAAAAAAATTACGAAGTAGCACGTAAGAAGAAAGTATACAATCAAATAAACTCAAATGCGAAATAAGCTTCTTGTATATAATGTTTGTTGTTTATTTCACGTAATTACCATCCTTATCACAACAAAAAATCTTCAATTCCTTTATGCTCTAAACTCTTGAGGCTACCACATATACTTGCCCGTGTGTGAAAAATGACCTCTATAAAAAAAACCAAGTTTAAACAAAATTTGGTATTGACTTTACCTTCCTTTACTCAAGGCAAGGCTGCTTAATTGTCTTTGTATGGTGTTAGAGAATCACTGCTTTTGAAGCAAGTATTTTTTTTTTCTTGCTTACGATCATATTTGTTGTGAAATAAAAAGACATCATATTCAAACTCAACTCAAAAATTTTGTTGAATTTAATCAAACCGATAACAAAACAAACTCTATATTGTAATCAAAATTCGAGAGCTATGTATGTCGAAAACTGCCTATACCGGAAACATTATCTTTAAACCTCTTCATTTCAATAGACAACAAATTTATTACTATAATCAACCAATTTATTACTTTGGAGGAAAAATGAATATACATGTCACAGTCCCTTCTATCCTTGTCCATATTAATTTAATACCTTGTGATAATGACCATGGGGCGATAGGGTATTTTCAATGTTGCAACTATTGTGAAGCAAACTAAGTATTATTGCATGAGACCATAAAATCAACTGGAACACATATGACATACTATCTACTACAGGAAATTTTTAGGTCATGTAAAACAGAGTCTTATTGATGACTACCTAATAAAACTACAAAAAAGTTGGTATAAAACTATTCCTGAATAGCTGTATAGATAAATTACCTGCTCTTGGATTATACTACTTGATTCTACAAGTTGGGCTTCTAACTCAAGCTTCGCTAAGGCTCCCACATCTCATGCAGCCTGCAATCAAGGAAAATTACTTATTTTGTCAATTTTGAGAAGATGATACTTCTGTTTTTTGAAAAAGGATGTGTACTCACCATCTTTAGCATCCTCAGTTCTTTCCTTGCTACCTTTGATCTCCACAAGCATTGAACTTGCTAGCAGAACCTTCCGTAATACATTGTATCATGTACTGATGTACGTAAAACAAATTGGCGAAACTTGTCAATTTCTATAATCCAATATTAAAGTATTTGTATTCGATTGGCAGGCTTGCAATAAGGCAGTAAGATGGGATATAAGAAAACAAAGAATGGCGTAACAATGTTGACTGTATCTAAGATATAACGAAAGCACCAGAGATGACGATCATTGAATAAGACACACAAATCAGATTTCAAAGATATAGCGACAAAGTATTTGCAACAGACCATGGCGCGAGTGACCGCTAGGCCAGCATTTGTAGCTGTAGTGGTACATATACAATAGAAACATTGGTGTAACTACAAAGAATGAAGTGTTAAAGTTTCCTAATATTCAAAATCCTAAAGAAGTCTTGTGGTAGTCGGTCACATAGATAAGCTCGTCAGTGGTTTCCTAATAAGCAAATGAGTCGTCCAACGTGTGCAAAAAAGAACATGATTCTCACAAGTCACAACCATCTGCTCTTTAGTTGAGAGTGTTCTAAGCAAATTTGAGCCAAACTGGTAGTTATGTCAAAGGAAAGGAAATATCATAAGGAATTACTTGGATGTCATGACTTCAAGAACTACAAAACTAACGAATTAACCAAATACTAACATTTACAACTCATAAGTTGTGAAAGTTCTCAAAATGAGACTCGAAAGTTTTTTTAAAGAGTAAATTTTTATAAACAAACTTTGAATAGCTAATCCTAACATTATATTTTGTATATCTCGTTACTTAATCCTCATGACATCCATGAAAGTGGTGCATATAAACATCACCATTATCAGTTTTATCATGTATTTACAGCTGAACATGATCATCTTATTTGGTTTCATCAAGGAACATGTGCAATCTAGAAGCTCATAGTGAAGGACATGAAAGTCGAGGACAAATGGGTCATGGTCAACCTATGGCCTTACAAATCACCTTTGATCATATGATGTACATACACTCAGATATGTTATTTTAGTGCTTTATGACATGTTATTTTAGTGCTTTATGTTACCCCACATCATAGAATAAGGCAAATATTCATGATCTCATCGTGGACCTTAAGATGCGTGGAAGATAGGAACATATTCATAGTCTTTGCTTGATTCACAGTAGACCAATAGGTCATTTAGGTAAATAAATAAGGTACCGATACTCAATAACTGTGAAATTATTGAAATGAAAATGTTAGATAACCATGAGTCCATGACTTTAGTAATAGTTAACACACCTAATTGAAGGGTTCCAAAGATAGAAGCTAACTTCTAGTTTGTTATTCATGAAATAAGGTGATGTTAGTAATTTGGTTATTATATATGTAATGGGTCAAAGGGGTAAAATAAGAAAGCATTAGCTTATTGAAAGGGGTTAAAAGAATAGTACATTTTCAAATCTATATGGATAACGAAGTTCAAATGAAGTGTTGAATTTGAATAGCATCGGCTAAGTTTTAGCAAAAAGAGTACCTGGAACAAAAGATCATAGATATTTGGGAGTGAAAGTGATGCTTACAAAACCATAAACCCACTTGAAATCATCGATGGATTATTTTTTCTTAGTTTCCATGCCAAGTCCAAACAGTCCATCATGGTCCTCAAAGTCAGTAGGTACATTGTAAAGTTATGATAATCAGAAATTACAAATGGACTAACATTCTTAATTATAATCTACAGAAAATGCAAACAAAAATACATAAACAAATAATGCTATATTTTTTCCACCAAAAAGGTGAGTACAAACCAACACACACCTTCGTAGTAGCATATACACCAAACAACCCTGTACCTTTATCGTTGGTGGTGAAAGCCGTTATGCTCTTAGCAAGTTCACTAATCGCCACCATCTATGCAAGTTGTGACTTGAACATAACCATTTCTAGCTCAAATATTTTCAATCGCAGGATTATGACCACCATGTCCCTTGCCCACAGATTGTCATAATCTCCATTTACTTGATTTTTACCCCGCCTCCTTTTTAATCCCCTATGGAGATCAGAAGCCATGTCTGCACTTAGTAGTTGTTTAGGGGAGGGATTAGAGAACTTCCACCAAAGAAGCAATACTAATTGTGCATGCTCATACACCAATGCACAAGTTACATGAATTCTATTTGGCGCAAACCTGAATTATGAAATCCATATTAATTTCATATGTCCTTTAAAAAACTATTTATATTTTGCCAAAGTAGTTGTTGCAAACCAAGACCAACTCAATGTATTTACTTTAAGGAAGAAGAAATTGAATAGTATAAGCTGCAAGCGTGGGCAACAGATGAAAAAAAGACAAAGAGGAGACTTAGCTGATATGAGGCTTCCATGACCTCAAGGAGAATTCTCTAGCTTGCAACTATCCACTGAGCATATTCATCCTAAAGAACATTAATGTAAGAAATGAACATCAGTTTACATATCAATAAAAGTAACATTGATTCAAGGTATACGAAAATGAAACAAATTCCAACCTTTCCAGCAGGAGACGAAAGAAATTTTAATCTATCAGATTTAGTGGAATCAATAGCATGAACAGGTAAAGCAAGCAAGGTTGACTGTAGTGCATAAGCATAAAAAAACATTTGTCAAGTTCATATTCAGATGGGAATTCTTAAGCAGCCGTTGTTAGCATGCCAGTTCTTGCAAAATATAGGCATCATAATACCTATTGTGGGAGAGCTCAAAACATCGACATAGGAAGCCAATGCTTTTCTTAACGTGCCTGTAAACTCAGCTCATGCCTCTATTTTCAAAAGCGTCATTTGATGCTTCCTGCGTTTCTTGAAATACTGTTCCCATGTCTTTTTTGAGCGGTTTATTAATCTACTTGAAGAGCTCTGAGCCCAGTTCCTTTCCTGCTACACGACTGCATAAAGCTTAAACAACAATAAAAGTGGATTAAACCATATTTTCACCATAATTACACAAGTAGAATTTACAATATCATATCCATTACCATGGTCTTAATCTTTTTTATCTTTCCTTGAATGACATTTGCAGAATTTTTGTAACTTTTTTTCTGCATTGTAGTACGAATACAAATGGTATAAAATCGAATTGCATTATTATTGTAAATGGTATAAGATGCTGCTATAGGTTACCCAAACACCCCCTAACTAAACACAATATTTTAGAGTGGTTGGAATGAGCATGGCAGTGTTTATTAGCTTCTAAAATAAGTCATATAAACAACCCCTAATAACAAAATGTGAAGGTTAAAATATCTGTTGAAATAAGCTATTCAAACAACCTCTAATTATTATGACTTAAGGTTATTAGCTGCTGTAATAACCACTCCAAAATAAGCATGGAAATTTTTATTAGCTTCTAAAATAAGTCATACAAACAACCCCTAATAACAATATGTGAAGGTTAAAATATCTGTTGAAATAAACTATTCAAACAGCCCCTAATTATTATGACTTAAGGTTATTAGCTGTTGTAATAAGCTCTCCAAACATATTCTAATCAAGCTATTATGCCATTATTACAAATATTGAATCACTATAGATGATTCAAATATGAAGTGACCATCTAACCTGGCTCAACATTTCTCGACCACGAGCAATCAGCCTAGGTTGCGGTGAAATTTTCTAAATGTTGTGTCTAAACAGTTAAAGCAACCTATACACGGTTCGTTGAACCTCTTTTTTAGACCATTGGTTGAACTTCGGTCAATGGCTGTAATTTGAAATTTACAATCACGATACAGTTATACAATTAAATATACTGTAGAAAACTAGAAGGGGGGAGGGGGTTGAATAGTTTTACGTCCTTTTTAAATTTATTACCAAAATATTTTGTAGCTTATTAAAAACTTTCGATTCGATCTCAAGTGAATTCAAGTGACAACCAATATAAGCAATTCTAATCTACTAATGAAAGTATTGAAATATAATGAAGAAAAGATAGAGTTAGAAAGATCAAACCACAACACGCGAATTTATAGTGGTTCGGCTACAAGGACACCTTCCTTGCCCTACTCCACTCCCCGAGTACCACACTCGAGAGTTTTCTTCACTATGTCAACAAACTCCTTATGGTGGAGAAACCTTACACACCTTGGCTTGCACGAGTTAACGACACTAAGCTAAATGTCGAGTTCTAATCGTAGCTAGAACCAATCTCACAACTTCTTCACAACTTCAGACCTTCTTCACACCTTCACAACTTCTTCAAGACTTCACACCTTCTTCACACCTTCTTCTAAGCACAAGTAGATCACCACTACTAAACTACTTTACAACACACCTAGTTTCTACAAACAACTAATTCACACAATACTTTTACAAAGATCTAACACTACTACAATATGAAACTAGCTAATCACAACAGTACTACAATTTGATGGATGTAGAGGAGTGTTCTTCTTCTTGCACTTGAATGGATGAAGCTTTGAATCACTTGGAAACAAAGACTTATGAATTATATGATCAAAGGATTTTAGATCTAGAAATGGAGGTTGGATCAGAAAGTTTATAGTGCAAAAAGGTGAGAAAAATATGTGAAATGATCCAATATTTATAGGGCCAGAAAATACTGTTCTGGAGCGTGCCGGTCCCCTTAATTAGGGGGCGGTCCCCTTAATGATTAAGGGGGCCGCCTAGTAAAATTAAGGGGGCCGCCCTCCTGAACGTTGGAAAAGTTTTTCTGGATAAAATTTGCCCTTTTTGGTTGGAAATTTGAAATCATATATTTGTAGTTTAATATAGCATTACCAAAAATGATTTACAAATATATATAAAATGTTTATATCATTTTATAAGATGTTATGTCTTAAGACAAAATTTCCTTTGATCATGTAATGCATAAGATGCTTAGTTTATGCATACCTTAAGTGATATTAGATGTAGAGGTAAATATTTGTTACCAAATACTTGTTTACGTCTTAATCTTGACTTAATTTGATTTGAGTTTTGTGATTATCAAAACATAGGTTTATTGAGAGATATTAATAACCTTTTTAAACATTATTTATATCAACAAATACTAACTACTACTAAACTACATTCTAACTAATATGATAAATACTACGAGCTACAATATGCTAAACTACACTCGGGGTGACCGAATCTTTTTATGAATAATCGTATTCCTAACAATCTCCCCCTAAGGGAGGTCACCCCGGAAAATAAATATTGAATCATAGCATTCAAGTCTTTGATGACATCTTTGTAGCTCGTAGCCTTTTGATTCTTCATTGTTGAGATCTTTGTGCTTTAAGTGGAAGACTCTAGATGACACCTTCAATGTGATGGATGATCTTTGGAAATAACATCAGCTGCATCATCCAAAAGAATGTTTAAAAGTCATCTTGGAGTAGTAACGTCTCCATGTGATATGAACCTCTTTGTGTTGGCATGCTCACACTTTTCAGGATCATGATCTTCTTCATCAGAGTTGAGGAAGCACGGTTGAAGCCCATTCAATGATCATGATATCTTTTGAGTTATGAAGTTGAAGTGTGAGCATGTGTTGATGGATCAGCATCTTTTCAGCAATCACCCGCAGCCGTTAGAAATTCCTGCAAGTAGACAGTTAGCAACAAATCATACGGTACTTATAGGTTTGGAATTAGAGATTGTCAACAACATAGTGTGAAGACTCCTTCTAATCCTCACCAAGACCGTTCCTAATCGGCAAGCCCCCGAGAGGACTTACATGATCTACCTAAGTAAATCAACGACTGGGTGAGTCGCTGGAGTTCACTCCACGACTGTAGACCATTGGTAACCGCCATGACCACTAAGCGTAATCCATAAGGAATTACCGAAGTGACCTGCTTTCAGGGCTGCTTGATGTTGACCCTGGCAGGAATTTCCATTTAATCACTGGGAGTTACAAAAGCAACATCCCTCATAAATGTTCAGGCAGATTGCTAAGATCTGCGTATGACTCATAAGTTTACCACTGGTGTCCTTAATGTTGAACAACCATGGTAGAAGCAGCACGTGGTCCTATGAGATCTTTTAATGTATCTCGAGGCTCTAGACTCAATAAGTGCATTTGGTTTTCCTATACGGAGTTTAGGGAGAGGTCTCCTGCTTCAATATCAACCATCTCTAAGAGATGAATCGATAGATTACACCGATTCCCCGTGAGAATGAAACAAGTTCTTTTAAGAGAACTTGAGTGGCTAGAAGGTTTAGTGCAGTGCGTCACTGGGTCCATGACGTCTTGTCTTCAATACCAATGTTGCCTTAGCAACCATCAGTAGATTATGAATTGAACCCGTTTTCTGCCCTAAGGTTGAATAGTTGGAGGGCTATTTCTTTTCACCCTTTCTCGTATTATTTCTTTTTAATTCTTCAACCCCTTCTTTCTCCATTCTCACATTTCTCCTTTTTTCTTAATCATACCTATGGACTTTCTAATACTATCTATTTGGTATTGTCCATGGGTAGATCCCTCCGGCTCTGGCGGATCACAGGACGGTTTTCCTAGCCTTAGCCACCTTATAACTCCATGACTGTCCTAAGTTGCCATTTACCAAATCATTGAAAATTCTCTCAACGTGTTTATGATTAAGAAACACATTTTGTTAACACATTGAGAGTTTTGTCATTTTCAAATGCTCCCCCTTAACATGTGCTCATAAGTATTGATTTGAAAATTTGCACATGTCGGGAAGAGTTGCACTTTTGAATTGATCTACCTTGAGTGAACATGACCGGGCATTCAAGACACGCTTACATCACTAGATAAACTAGCTTGAAGTTATTACCCGGCTCGATCAGATTCAACCAAGGTTTCTCGAAACGGTACATTCTACTTAAACTAGTCCTCTTCGAGACACGCTTACATCACTGGTTAACCCAGCTTGAAGTTATTACCCGTCCAGGACTAGTCCTTTCGATTCAGGACATTTGTGTTTCGTCAATTCATGAGTCAAATCGGAGTCTCGATCTCGTAAGATGCAAGGATCCTTTTCACAAATCATTTGCTCCCCCTCAAAATGTGCATTGATATACCAAAAGAGTTTAGCACATAGGGAAGAGCATATATTAGGGTTTGGGTTCAAAACATCACATTTTAATCAGTTTTTCATATTTAAATCACATCTTCTCCCCCGATCAAAAATTTCAAACCAATTGAGATTTGTGATCCCATGTGATTTAAATAAGTTTAAAGATTTTGGGGGAAAGAAGTGATATATGTTAAAGATGACTGATTTTGAGACGACATTTAAGCTCCCCCTCAAACCTTGAGGGAGTATGTTATGTGTTAGAGATGATGAGTTTATAAATGATTTAGAGTTTAGCGATAAACTAATGAAAAATTCATATATTAACACATAACACTTGCACTTAATCCACTTGTAGTTATGCACAAAGATCATTGTTTTGATGATGTATAGTTTTTGAAATCATTCTCCCCCTCAATCGATGACACATTTTAAAATTAAACATTTTGCGTAAAGCATTAATTTTTTTTATATCATCGATCGAGTGGTAAATTTTAAACAACTCTTCAGGTTTGTTTGATCTTCAAAAACCATGGTACCACCAAGTTTGGAGCAAATACTTTCCCGAAGAATCTTTGAAGGAAAAGTATTTGAGATGTAAAGAAGACTTCTCTTCTTTTACCAGAAATGATGCACTTAAGCGTACATCAGATCGGAAAGGCACGAATATAAAGTATTTCATGCCTTTGATGGGAACAGCCGTCTTTTTGGCGACGAACTTTCCCCAATAATAGGACCGGGTTGCTATCTGAAGTAATAGCAAACCATTTTTAAAGAAGATGGAGACGACATGTTTTTAGAGAAAACATTATTAAGTGTATGAAAAAACTCATGTTCAAGCATATGTATGATTCTGTGCCATTATTGAATGACATTTCTAGAGTCGTACATACTATTGATTACACATGAGACATGTCGAGAGAAGACTGTTTTTGAGTTTTATGATTTTTCAGATTTTTATGGTTTTTTGTGGGTTTTATATTTTTCTATTTTCTTTTTGCGATAGACTATATACAAGGATATGTGAAGCAACCCGTTACTCCTCTTGATCTTCCTGAAGACATGTAAGATCCTCAGGCGTGATACTCTTCATGCCAAGGCGAGGGATGATGAATTGAAATCTTTCCCTAGGAAGTGCTTTGGTGAAAATGTCAGCCAGCTGGAACTCAGTTCTCATGAAGTAGAGTTCCACAATACCCTTCTCAACTTGTTCCCTGAAGAAGGGATGGCGAATATCAATGTGCTTAGTCCTTGAGTGCTGGACGTTGTTGCAGCACAGTGCGATTGCACTTTTGTTGTCACAGTTAATGGGAATCTTGTTGAATACAAATCCATAGTCCGAAAGTTAAGATCTCATCCACAGGATTTGAGCACAACACGAGGACATGGCAATGTATTCAGCCTCAGTGGAAGAGATTGATGTGCTCATTTGTTTCTTTGAGGACCAACTAACCAACTTATCACCCAGAAACTGTGCACCCCCGGATGTGCTTCGACGAGTGTCTTGACATCCCGCATGATCAGCATCGGAATAAGCTGTGAGTGCCATTGCGGTGTCCTTGGGATACCAGAGACCCAGATGGATTGTACCTTTAAGATATCGAAAGACCCTCTTGACTGCTTCTAAGTGCTTCTTAGTTGGTTTGGATTGATATCGTGCACATATGCAGACGACAAAGAGAAGATCCGGTCTGCTGGCAGTGAGGTACATTAAAGAGCCAATCATGCTTCGATATAAGGTTTGGTCGACTGGAGTCCCAACATCGTCTTTGTCAAGTTTTGATCTTTCAATCATGGGGGTATCAACAGAGTCACAAGATTCGAATCCAAATTTCTTCAAGATTTCATTTGCATATTTGGATTGATTAATGAATATGCTGCTGGGATTTTGAGATACTTGTAAGCCCAAAAAGAAAGACATTTGTCCCATCATAGACATCTGAAACGTAGAGCTCATCTCACGGGAAAAATGATCACACTCTTTAGGGTCAGAGGAGGCAAAAATGATGTCATCAACATAGATTTGTACATGAAGGTAGTTTTTGCCTGTTTTTCTGGTAAAGAGTGTAGGATCAACAACACCTTTGGTAAATCGGTTGGCGAGAAGAAATTTTGACAAAGTATCATACCATGCTCGTGGAGCTTGCTTAAGTCCATAGAGCGCCTTCTTTAACCGATAAACATGGTTAGGACGTTCAGGATCTATGAATCCTTCAGGTTGACTAACATACACCACCTCCTTCAGATCGCCATTTAAAAAAGCTGTCTTAACGTCCATCTGATATACCAACATATTCTGGCTGGCAGCATTAGCAAGAAAGATTCTTATGGCTTCAATTCTGGCAACGGGAGTGGTGAGTGCTTATTCACTCACTTTTATAAGACCAAAATCGGACTCAAAAGACCAAAAACTAACCAATTATGCCAAAAATACGTTGTTTTTGTGTTTTTGAATATGCAGGTACGGATATTATACAAATGACGAAAAATCATGGGAAAATAACGAAACCGGGCACGAGAGTTGAAGAAGGTCAAAAAGGTCAAAGCTGGGATCCAAAAGTCAACCTTAGTCCTTCAACTAATCAAGATTGGCAAAGAAAGTCCTTGTAATCTACTTGTGAAAATGGCAGACTTGGTCCTTGTAGTTTAAAGAAATTGCAATTTTGATCCTTATTTGTTATTTATAATACACTTGCAATCAAAGATAACAAGCCTGATCCAAGCCCAGTCCACCATAGCCCAACCACTTTTATTAAAATCCAACCCGGATCCACAATTACCTCGGTCAAATAGTCAAAATCTCATAAAATATACTTTACTTACCCTGCGCCCAAAATTATCCCCTTTTACCAATTCACCCAGAACTAAGAACCCTAAATACTATTCACCGTCACCCAATCCCACAATTTACCACAATTAAGGGTATATTTGTACAATCAAGGGTATTTTAGAAGTGTGTCCGAGTGTGGCAGAGTGAAAGAATGCACAAACGGGCTACGTGGCGACATGTAAGTGGATGAGACGCGTCATAGATATATGATCTAAAGGCTATGATTGATGGAACATGATCTAAGGGCTGAAGGGTGATGAAAAGAAGCACAGAAGTGGCAAGGATTGCCAGCATGGCATTGCATCCCTCAACCCTCATCTCAGCTATAAATAAAGGTGCTCATTAGCTTAGTTTAGTGTGTATTTTTTCATAGCGAAGCTCTGTAGAATTTTAGTCAGAATGTATTTAGAATAGAGGTTGTAATGTATACTTGTTGATTTGAATAAAATTTAAGTTTACTTTCTATCTCGATTAGCTTAATAATCATTTTTTTAACTGCTTATTAGTTCTATTATACTACTTATACTGCTTTAATTTCATTCTCTTAATTAGTTTAACCAGTATTTTTTTATCTTCACTTTAATCATTTACCCAAAAATAAAATTAATAAAAATCAGAAAAAAATAAAAATAAAATAAAAAATGTTTCCAATTAGTTATTTCAGGTCTGAGATAAGCTGTTTCAGCTTATAAAAACAGTTTATTCAAATTTTTATAGATAGTTGAATACTTGTACTGTTTCATTAAGAGAGAGTTGATCTAAGTCAACTGAAGTCAAAGGGTGATTGATTCTGAGTTCCTGTGGTATTTGGATAAGTTTGGTCAGACAAGGAAGGACCTGCCTATCCTAGAGATAGGCAAGCATAGTGAATTCACTTCTGTTTGAGCTGAAGTGAAATGTTTTGTAAGTTTAATTCAATTTTCAATAGAATAGCTTGAATCTCAGTTAGAATTGTAGCATTATTGATTTGTTGTTTTGATTTGCTGATATTGTAGTTTTAATTGTTGAGTTATAGTTTAATTTTAGTAATAGTAGATCTGTTGCTTAGATATTAGATCTGTTTGTTTGAGCTCTGTATTTGTAATATCATTGATATTTGCATATCTGAGATTTGGAAATTGTGGAATTGAGTTTGATATGATTGCAGTTGAGCTACTGATTCATTGGTCTGTATTGCTCTAGGCATAATTGAGTTCTTAGTTTGGATTGATTGCTTAACTGAGTTGCTATTTCACATCTGCTTATTGTTTGGATCTGTGTAATTGCTTCTGTTTCATTAGATCTCATCAGATAATATTGGAGTTTAAATTGCAATAAATTAGTTGGTGAACTATAAAACAGTTAAAGTTAGTTTTAAACTCAGTTAATTGTTAGATATAGTAGAATAAGCTTAAATCTTAAGCTGGATCAGTAGGACTAATATTAGTTGTTTCTAGCTGCATATCATAGTGATTACTGTTTCATTTAGTAGTGTTTGGCGCAGAGTAGTTGAGGGTGTTCTTGGTACCATTTATTCATTTCTTTGTGCATTTACATTGATTTAGGAATAACTTGGTTAGTTTTATAATAAAATTTGGTAGGTTAATTGTATTAGTAGAATTAGTCATTATTTTCATTTGAGTCATCCATCTTGGTTAAACTGCATTTGTTAAATTTTTCATCTGAGATAATTTGAATTTGAATACATGATGACTGAGTTACACAAGCTAAATAAACATCTTTAGATTGAAAGTTGTCAGTTCAAATTGGATTAAGTCAAAGATAAATTGTATTTCAAAAGTCTATAAGCTGCAGTCCAATTGAGTTTTTATTGCTGAACTTTGCTTTAATCTGATATCAATTAATTTGTAGCTCATAGAGTTCTTCATATATCTGAGTTGTTTGCTAGGAAGTTCAGTTTGTGCCCCAATAAGCTTTTGAGTTTGAGTTATTTTAGTAGTGCTTTTTGAACCTGTAAGTTGGTGCTTGTGATTCAGTTGACTGTTTGCTTCATTAGGTCTGTTTGTAATCATTTGAGCTTTTAATTGTGTTTGGAGATTATAACTGATGCCTCATTTGGATAGTTTTAGTGTTGTACATCTCCATCTTTGCTTCTGTTCTGCTTGTGCTTATTCTGTCCTATTGTTTGGAGCTTATTGAAAGCTTATTGCTTCATAATTGTTGGATCTGTGGAGTTTAGTGTATATAACTGATCATATTTTTGCATATCTGAGTTCATAGCATTATTTTAAGTCTGTGTTTATAGTTTTATAGAGTTTAGTTCACAAGTGCTTAATAATAAGCACTTGTGATAAGCAGTTGAACAGTAATAAGCACTTTTTCAGCTTATTTTAATTCCAAATTTTTTCTCTGAGTTCTTTTTATTATTTTAGAATTTCTGGAATTTTTCCAGATTTTTCCTAGCAATTTTACTATTTTTCTTAATTTCTTTTGATTTAATTCAATTTTTAAATAGTTATTAATTACCAAAAATCAATAAAAAATCAGAAAATGTTGTGAAAAATACAAAAATATTTTTTAGAAATTCTTTTATAATATTTTAGAATTTTTAGAATTTAATTTTCATTTTTCCAAGTTATTTTTCTATTTTTCCCTATTTTTAATTCAATATTAATTCCAAAAATCAATAAAAATTCATAGAAAATAAATAAAAACTCAAAAAAATATTTTTCTTTTTCTTAAAATTCTTTTTATTATTTTAAGATTTTTAGAAAATATTTTCAAGTTCGTAGGATCATTTTTCGTTATACGTTACGTTTTAAATTTTGCGGTTGCGTTTCCGTTTTTACGTTTTTCAATTTGGAGCATAATTAGCTTGTACTTTCTGCATATTTCATACTTGTTTGTGAATACGTGAACTATTTGATTGCTATTTTCACTTTCTCACTTTTCAATTCATGATTCACGAATCGATATTCTCGATTCCATTCGCCTTCGTTGGGAAAACGACTCGGGTGATCCGTATTTTACGCGGATCACTTCGATACTATACTATATTATATATAATTGGTTTTCACACGAATCAGGGAGCGAAGGATTCTTCAAAGTCAATTCCTTCTTCTTGACGGTATCCTTTAGCCACAAGCCTTGCCTTGTTCTTCAATACATCACCATGCTCATCAAGCTTAACTTTAAATATCCATTTAAGAGCAATTATCATTGCACACTCAGGAGGAAGAACCAACTCCCACACATCAAGGCGATCAAACTCATGGGTTTCGTCAACCATAGCAGTGAACCATGAGACTTTAGACATTGCATCTTTGAAATCTTTTGGTTCAACTTTGGTAAGAACAGAGTTGAAAAAGCACCACAAGGCATCAGTTGCCAGTTGTTTGTGTGTTGAAACTGGACGAGACGGATTTCCAATGATGTTGTCAATTGGATGATCATTGGTCCATTTCTTGAGATGCTCATGGGGTTGAGGATAGTGGATTGACGTAGCCGTGTTGGATTCTTCTGAGACGGGTGTATCATAAGAAGATTTAGGAGCAAAGACATTTACAAACGGTTCTTCATTAGGTGGGGCAAACGGATTAACTTCAAAAGAATTATCGGCAGCTGCTACTCGTGGTACAGATGAAGATTGAACATTAGATGTGTTTATTGAATGACTGGTAGTGGGGCCTTCTGGATCCCATGACAGAGATGTGGATGGCCCTTCAATAGGCGGTGGTGCAACAGCTGCACCCGCCTGTTGTGGAATGATAGGAGCTTCAGGAGCAGCCCCGGCATGAGGTTCAAAGTATTCATAAAACATAGGGTCAAACAGTTTCTTCCAATCATCACTTGTGGGAGGCACAAAAGGAGTAGCAGGGGAGGGATTCTGTACAAGCCCGGAGCTTATAGGTCCAGGAATCAAAGGATTGGGCACGGGTCCGGAACTTGTTTGTCCAGGAGCCGATTGCTCGGTCAGCTCATCGAATGTAACATGAATAGTTTCCATTATATCTCTGGTACGTTTGTTGTAGATTCGGTAACCCTTGCGTTCTGGAGCATACCCAACGAAGAAACCAATGTCGGCCTTGGCCTTGAGTTTCCCAAGATCTTCACTGTCATTGGTTGGGTAGCACAATGCACCAAATACTCGTAGAAACGAAAGGTCTGGCTTTCTAATATGAACCAGTTCATATGGAGTCTTGCAGTGGAGAGGGTGTATCAAAGATCGGTTCTGTGTGTAGCAAGCAGTTGCAATGGCTTCGGCCCAAAGGAACATTGGAGCTTTTAAAAAGATTAGCATAGTCCTAGCAGCTTCAACTAAGGTGCGGTTACGTCTTTCAACAACTCCATTTTGTTGAGGAGTGCGTGGAATGCTCTTTTGATGACTAATGCCGATACCTTCATAAAATTGAGTAAGTTGTTTGTTCACAAACTCCGTTCCATTGTCAGTGCGAATAAATATAACTGTCTTGTTGAGTCGGACTTGCAATTGCTTGATGAGTTTGATGATGGTCCCCGGAGTTTCATCCTTTGATCTTAAAATTTTTACCCATGTGAAGCGAGAGTAATCATCAACAATAACCAACACATATTTCTTGCCGTTGATACTTTGAACCCTCATTGGTCCATAGAGGTCCATATGAAGAGTATGTAGGACTTCCATGATGGAATTGACAGTTTTGGGTTTATGGGTGTGCTTTTTGCTCTTGCCCATTTGACATGCAGAACAAAGATGATCTTTATCATATTTCAATCTGGGCAAACCTCGAACAAGATCTTTACGTGTGAGTTCATTGATGGTACCGAAGTTCAAATGGTTTAAACGATGATGCCACAGCCATGATTTGTTCTTAGAGGCTTTTGAGAGCAAGCAAATTGGAGAGGACCGCAACATGTCTTCAATTGATATGGTGTAAAGATTTGTGCCCCTATTTCCTTTGAGAAGATCTACACCATCTAATTCTCTAACAAAACATGTGTGTTTTCTGAAGGCAACTTCAAGATCAGAGTCACATAATTGACCAACAGAGAATAGATTATGTCCAAGTCCCTCCACGTAGTACACTCTAGATATCACACTGTCTCCAAAGACAGTCACCATAACCCATTATTGCTCCAAAATGGCCGTTCCCGAATCTGACCGTACCAATAAACTTTTCCACGAAATTCATGAGCCGCGAGCGATCTCCAGTCATATGTTTTGAGCAGCCTGAGTCCAAATACCAAAGGACGATTTATACGACCTGCATTTAAAACCAGACAATGGTGGATAACTGAAAAAGCTGGAGCCCCACAAACAGTTGGGGTCCGTTTGGTTAGCACACACAAACATTGGATTATCATATGTCACGGAGATACTGCATGAATTATCATAGTTTGATGCACTAGATTTAGGATTGGTACTACTTGCATCTACTGGGAGCATTCTACCAGTAGGTCTCCATTTCTTAGTCAGCACTACTTTGGAATTAGTGATCCTAGTCAAAGGGCACTTATCTCCTAGGGTTAATTTCCTTCCTGTAGGCGTCCATTGATAGCCAATATTAGTGAAGACCTTTCCAGTTTTGGTCCATATTTGCCTAACCGGCTTAGTGCACAAAACTTCCTTAACCGAAGAACACATTGAGGATTTTAAAAAGGACACAACACATGCATCATGATTACCAAAAAATAAACATTCGTTACACGTCTTACAAATAGCACCAGAATTCGAATTAATTACATCATTGTTAACACAAATGTTTGATTCAACTCGATTCTTTTTGACAGGCATAACTTTATTGTTCCTAGATGATTCTTCTACTTCCTTCATAAGTGCACTCTTAGCCGGCAAAGTCCTATCATTCTTTGTATTGCACCTAGGCTATGACTTACTAGCTTTAGATACACCGTTTACTCCTGTAGAAGCAATGATGGGAACATTAGAATGCTTAGTTTCTACTTGTTTACCGGTAAACATGGTGGTGGATTGAGTCATGGCATGGGGATAATTAAATGCAACATGTTTGTCGCCAACGTTAGAGTACGATGCAAGTGACCTATCCACCTTGTTGTCACTCTTGGGGCATGTTCCTATGGCATATTCTAATAATTCCTGAGCTCTATTAGTGAGAAAGCATGCACCCGAAATGACATCATCCTGTTTATTTAGTATCCTAGCATCTTCAATGGTTTCTCTAAGTTTGACAAGGCAATCCTTAAGATACCTAAGATAGTTGCTATGACTAGCTTATTGTTCCTAAGGGGAAGAGAGACATTCAAGGCATCGCTCGCAAATTTCTTACATGCATGAACATTGGAAATAACATGGTCACAAGAAACAACGGGCATTTTCCCTTTCACCATGGTCTTTAGATTCTCAATTTCGTTCAACAAAGAAGTGACTCTTTCATTGTTTTGGTTACGTGTTATTTTAATAGACTCAAATAGCTCTTTGTAACGTTGTTTAGCATTTGACATCTCAGCACGAAGCCACTCATTTTCATGTTGTACGTCGTTAATTATGTTTTGTTTTAGAAAATTTTGAGAATCTAGCGACATTAGGTGACTGGTATTAGCAACATTGCCCATGTTAGACTTTAATTGTGCAATTTGGGCCCTCAATTTCCGAATCGTGTTTGAGTGAGCTTGAATTACATCATCCTTTTTGGACAATTCAAAACATGTATCAAATTCAGGAGCATCCAAAGATGTCTTGGCATTTGAGAGTTTTATGCTTTCATCTAGATGTTGATATTGTAGTTGTAAGTTAAGATTATCAACTTCTAGTTTTGAGAAACGCCTGACCATGTTATCATGGTCGTCGTTTTGAATTTTTGTATTTAATCTCAAATTCTCCCCCTCAAGCTCAATCACACAATTCTGAAATACATTCAACGTAACCGACATTTCATGAAATTGTTTAGCAGATAAGGCAGAATCGGTGACAGTGTAGAACACAACTTGAGCAATGCAATTAGCAATCAAGTTTTCATTCATAATGCGAGTGTTTTTTCTGTCGATTTCACTATATTTGAGATCAATTGCCAATTGTTTACCCTCTTTTTCGACCTCTTTGAAAACCTTTTTCATGTTAGTGACATCATCATTTATGGTAGTCTTAAGGCCTTCAAAGTGTTCTTTAACAAGTTTGAAAAATGGCATGACTTCTGTTAGGTAACACCGTTTTGTTTGTTCAAATCCCCTTTCCCCTTCAGTAATCCCAGTTGGTGTAATTTTATTTTTACAAGTTTTGTCAAAGTCATTAAACAGTTGACCTAGTACGTAAAGACCAATAAGAGTATTACACTGTGTAGGAAGAGTAAGTGGTACAAGGTGCATGGGCGTGGTCAGAGGATACAAGGTAGGATCAACAATCCTAAAAATAGTTCGAGTGTTACCCACAAGTCTTTCAACTTGCATTTTCTACATGTCAATATTCCAAAAAGTTTTTTCCGGGAAGAATTTCTTTTTAGGGACAGAAATGGCCTGATGATTGTGATTTGCGTAGTCATAGTGAAATATGAGATTCTTAGCAGTGCACAGGGGATCTTTCAATTTTTCAGCAAGTTTTTCCCTTTTTCTATCTTCAATCTCATCTATCTCATCATATGAACTCATATCAAGAGGGGCATGGTCAGGTTCAAACATAACGTTCGAATCATATATTGCTGGTTGAGCACCTATCCCATTTCTAAGGTAGTTTACCTTAGGTTTGGAGGTATCCTGTTCACTAAACTTATCTCTTAATTTCCTATGGTTCTCCATCATTTGAGCAGATTGGATGGTTTGGCCTTGCGTGTACAATTTTTCTTCCAGTTTGTTTTTCAACATTTTAAGGTTGGAAACATCATTTAAAAGACTTGTTTCTTTGTCTTTATAATCGTGTTTGAGCGAGGTTAACCCCTTTTGAATTTCCTGTTTTTGTTTAACAGTTAGATCCAATTGTTTCTTCAAAGACATTAACTCCCTTTTTAATGTTTCTTGTTTGGAATTATCTTCAGTTATGTAAGCACGCATTTGCCATTCCATTTTCTGCTCACGTTCATTTAACTCAAACTTAGCTCTCTGTTCGTATATAGACACCTGATCCTTAAGAATATTGAATCTAGTGGGCAGGGAATCATCAGGGATATGTACAGTGTGCTCATGCAGTTTAAGCTCACTAGGATCAACAGAAGGTGTGTCACTTGGTGCAACTAGCGGACCATTGACATTCAAATACCTTTCATATGGGACAATATTGGTATTTCCCATATTAATGGTATCTGTGTTGTCAATGTCTGTGAGTTGTACAAATTCACACACCCTCTGTGGATGGACAGAGTCATCATGGTTAGGTGAAATTGATACCTCAGAGATGGCAAAGGTGATGGAGGATTCAGACTGATGTGGAGAGGACACTGCTGCAGAAAGGTTAGCCATGAAGATGGTTTGAGCAGTGGGTTCGTCATCAACGTCAGAATCAAATGCATCACAGTCTTCAACCTGGAAGATATTCGGGTCATTGAGTGCTAGATCTTGAACCGGTTGATCATCTACATCAGCATCAAATGTGTTCCCGTCATCACCCGCCAGAAAGATCAAGGCATCTTCATCCAAAACAGTCCCATTCTCTTGTGCCTGCATCAGCAACATTTTATCTTTGAAGTATTCAGAGTTTTGTGGACGCTTTGGATGAGTGCAATTCCTGGCAATGTGACCCATTCCTCCACTGTTGTAACACTTAGGTTGCCTGGCTTGTCCTTGAAGTGCGTTGCCAACCCTATAATTCCCATTCCTAAATCCATCATTCCTTTGATTCTGATTCTGTCTTCCTTGTACATTTTGCACCACAACTCTACCATCCTCTATGACAGCCTGAGTACGAGGATTGGATGAAGACCGAAGTTGATTATTGGTAGATGGAAGATTAGCTCTGAATTGTTGGACCAGCAATGAGACTTGGTTGGATAGATTGTCAATCATCATGTCAGTGTGGGAATACCCAGAGTCCAGATGGGTTTTAAGGGCTGAAGGTGTCGAACCGGATGCTTGTAAAGTGGATCTAGTTGAAGGATGTTGTGGTTGAGGTGGATCACTTGATGATTGATTGAGTTGTTGAACATTTGAGACAAAAGCAAGAGAATCATTTGGAGTTGGAGAGTTTAGTTTTTCACGCATCACCCGATCATAGGCAGCATGCTTCTCATGTTGTTGCAGATAGGCATAAAGTTGTTCATGGTTGGTGTCCCTAAGACCTTTGTTGAGTTTAACAGCAGTGACAAATCTGTCCCATTCCGGTGCCATGTTGTTCACGAATTTGGAGTTAAGCTGAATGTTGGGCATTGTCATCTTGATGATTGTCATATCATTGACTAGTTTGTGAAATCTGACATAATAGTCTGTGATGCTTTCACCTGGATTCATTTTGAAGTGCTCAAACTCATCATATAGCTGAGACTCTCGATCTTCTTTGGTTAACTCAGACCCTGCAAGGAGCATTTTTACATTATCCCAAACTGCTTTGGCATCTGTGTTGTAGTTGATGAGTTTGTAGACATCTTTAGGAAGCCCTTGAATGACAATGTTCGAGGCTCTGATGTCGGCATCATAACGTTTCTTTTCTTCCTCTGATAGCTCATCGTAGATGCGAGGTCTGTTAGGGCCGAACATAGCAGGTTGGTCGTCAGTAGCAACAACCGTGTCTCTGGTGACTCCCATTACAAAAGGTCCTTCATCGATAGATTTCAGAATGTTGACTCCATTATCCTTTCCCAAGCAGTAAAGACGAATCCTTTGTGCCCATGATTCATAGTCGGTCCTGTCCAGCATAGGAGGACGAGTATCCGACCCTGCTGCCTGAATGTCATCCAATGCAGTGCTAGCCATGTTGTGAAGAATGAGTAGTTGCACGGACCAACCTGTTAAACACACGTGAATTTCGTGTTTTGTTGCAACAAGTCGAATTACAATCACTTCTTAGAAAACAAGTCAAATCGTAAGATTAAACTCACAACGTCAAGTTACTATTAAAATAACAAGTCAAGTTGTAGGAATAGTCTCACAACGTCAAGTTACTGAAGGAGTAGATGTAACAACTTAAGCCGCTACAGCTCACAAGTTTCACAAATGTCAACACGCTAAGATAATCACAACTCGCTAAGGCTTCAACTCGCTACAAGTACCAAGTCTCTGAAATAACTCAACTCGCCACAAAACTGTACTAACTCGCTAGGCTAGAATCAACTCGCTAATATCAACCCGCTATTTCACTAACTCGCTGGATGATCAACTCGCTAGTCTGACACTGCACAATCAACCCAACTCGCTATACACAACTCGCTGCTGGTAGCAACTCGCCAATGGTCAACTCGCTGGTAAACAACACGCTAACAGTCAACTTGCTACTAATCAACTCGCTGGATATCAAATCGCTAATACTCAACTCGCTAATGATCAACTCGCCAGATCCACAAAACTCCAAAATCTGACAACTCGCTAATAATGAGACAAAAGTGTCCCTTTCGTAGCGATTTGTCTGTATGTCCCAAAATAGTAAAGAGCCAAAACGCTAACTTCAACTCGCTAGTGATTCCTGCCAACCCTCTACCAAGAAGGCACCAACTCGCTAGCAAGAAATACCTTTCGAAATGCCACCAATGTCCACACAAGTGATGAAATGACTAAACCAAGGTTACTACAAGGTGTCTATACTACTTTTAAGCAAGAAAGTACAACAAGAATGCCAAGAGAAACGCCTAACGAGATCAAACAAGTGAGAAAGCTACTAAAACCATTCGAACCAAACTAAACTCACAAACCACACTATAAATTCGAGCATACTATCAATCCTAGGATAGAACCATGGCTCTTGATACCAATTGTAGTATACTCAAATATAAGAACATGGATGGTTATGTGATTTTGAATGATTAAAGATGTCTTTTCTAGTGAGAAGTTAGAGAGAGAATGAGATGAGAGAGTTGGGAGCCTTGTGTGAGAAAACTTGTTGAATGTTAGATTGCAAATGAAGGTCCAACCCTTTCCCTTGGATGGGAAAGGGTATTTATACTTACAATAGAAACGCCTTCTGAAAAAGGCTGTGGAGCGAGCTGACAGTGGGTAAAGACCCGACCCGACTCCACAAATACTAACTACTACTAAACTACGTTCTAACTAATATGATAAATACTACGAGCTATAATATGCTAAACTACACTCGGGGTGACCGAGTCTTCTTATGAATAATCGTATTCCTAACAACTTTTCTTCACCTTTCTCTCTCTACTTTCTCTCTCTAGAACGATGATGTATTTCGATCAACCTAGACCTCCAGAAGGTGTTTCTTGATGATAACATCATCTAAGTATGATATTGCGGAATATCTGTTGAAAGAGATACGACGCATCTTCTGGATTTCAGTAGACTTTTGACATCTTCTCCATAATTCGTCCAAAATCGCCAAGTTTCAGAAATTACTTGTTTTTACCTGAGAATTACTAAAGTAAACATTAAAGCACCAACTCTCATATAAAATATAATAAAACAAGTCAAATATATAGGATAAATGATGATAATAATATATACTTATTTGATGTCATCAACAGGGAAGCACCAGAGTCCATGAACGAGGTGGTAAAAATAATAAGAGCGTACTGCCAAACGGAAGAAGCGGTTAAAAACCCAAAGCGGTGGAAGTATCCCCCTCCCAGAATTATAGCAATGTCGCCCGCAAAGCAACAAAACTAGCAAGATTAGTGGTAAATACCGTATATACTATCCCCTGCCATAAACGGCAAACGAAGACAACTCCCGGCGCGACTAAGTGACTTGGAGCGCTATAAGAGAACTCTTAATTAACCAAACGGTCCAAATACCAAGAAACTAAAAAGTTACCAAGAGTATAAGTACATGCTCCTTCCTGAGACATGGATACACTCCGAATAATGACTCCGTGTCAGAACTGGCAGGACAAAAGGACGCCCTAACCACAGGGTTAGGCACATGACTAAGAGCAAAAAATGCTCGAAACGCCCTAACCATTCGCTATAAATTGCTATCAAAAGAAAAAACACAAAACCACACCAAAATACCTAAAAATTCAAAACAACGGTGCCCCCATAAAAACAACGATGAAAGGGTCACACCGAAGATCGCAAACAAAGGGAACCACTAACGAAACGTCATGTTATTCTGATAATCCTCTATCGGTTCATGACCCATCCCAACAGCGCATCCAAAGCCAAAAACCGAAAACCCGGAAGGACACTTGACTCCGGTCACGTTCTTAAATGGCTACTAATAAACTTAGTCGTTCTTAAATGACGACTAATAACGTCAATCCACAACACTCTCCTCATCCCATTCATCCAAGTTCCGCTGAACTTCATTCTCCATCACATATTTTAAGCGTTGCGGGCCCTGCCGCACTGCAGACGCATGGAGAACAAGCCTTAACTTCCCCCAACCACATGCACACCCGCCAGCTCGGCTGCCCTAAAAACGAAGGAAGGGGTCGAGCGCCATGGACATGAAATAGGTACGCTGAGAGCGCACGTCCAAATATGTAACTAGGATCGCGCAATCAGCAACGACCTGGCTCCGGGCCAAGATCCCCGATTTAAGACTGTCTATTGGCAGCAACACACGGGCATCAGTGCACAGGACTGATAAGCATGAAGGGGAAGAACAAGTCGTAAGGGACCTTGGACAAAAGGGATAGAGGGTCGATGTACATGCGCTTATAAGAGATGAGGTGGAGATGCATCAAATGGACGTGCCATCATGAAAATGGACATCCAAACATCAAGAGGCTTCACCCAGCAACAACCAAGGAGGGAGTCAAAGTGCTTCCACTCCAAAGTTGCAGCCAAGCCCACAAGCAAAACTATAGGCAAGGACGCCATGCAATACAATAACGGGCCACGCCCTATAGCATGGCGTAAATTGGCCAATTTAAACAACGGACGGTCTACAGCTACCCAAACAAACCAAATACGCCCATCTATGATGCGGTATCAAGGAAAGCTACACAAGATCAACCGGAGAGGGATGCTGCGAATTAGTCCCCGGACCACGCATGTACTCAAGTAAAAATACAAGTATAACGCAAACTCTAGTGCTTGCTAAGTTTAAAGTGCGGAACAGCGCGGAAGCTGAAAGCCTGCCCAATACAGAGACTAAAAGGCAAAAACGCAAGCCGAAGGCAAAGAAACAAAGACGGATATCCACATCTGCAAGCATAGAACATCCGTGTTAAATTATAACTTATAACGGGCCACTCCGGTGGAACCCGTCTTTAGACGTTTGTAAAGACATAACTCACTACTTGTATTTCTATAACAATTTTAATAAAATACAATGTGAAGCTTAGCTACCTTCACCAGTTTACACTTAGAAATTTTTTAACATTTGCTTTACAAACGCACACAATGTGAGTAAGACGCGCACGCAAAGGGCATGACCTAAAAACGTTATATCGTATAATAAAAAGGGTGTGGAACCTCATAATTAACCCGCAGGTACGTAAGAGGAATTGCAAGCCCAGTACAGGGAGGATAACCCACAAATATCCAAACAAAGACTAAAAATAAAACGCGTATCTGTATGTATTTTAATATTAGCAAAGCACAAAACGATAAAGTGCAAACAAAGACGCATAAAGCTTAGACGTAACCTTAGCGCAAATAACAACCAAGTTCGTAAAAGCTATACATGCACGGCATAAGCTGAATGTTCTCTAAAGAAATGCCGCACAAAGCAGAATGCCACATATATTCATAAAAACTTGTATTCATCAAGTAAATCAGTTGTTAAAATACAAAAAGCCGCTTAAAGGAAAGACCACATGCGCCCACAACATAATTAAGATAAAGGGGGACATGGATCATTCCGCATGATTATGCTCCAGAGTAACCTCTAGCCCCTTCTTGCAAGAACGCACAACGGGAACAATAGTTAAAAAACCCCCCATCGTCCCTGACATACGAAACGGATAACTCATCCGTAGAAAAAGGTTTCAGTAACTATAGATAGGACGGAAGACGTCGACGGAACGTCAGTACTCATAGAAGCTAGTTCACTTGAAGGAACGACTTCCGAATTAAATAAAGATTCCGGAGGAAAAGGACTGGACATGAGAGCAAACAGATCCGTCAAGGCAAATTGCCTCATGGCAACATTCTCTTGAATCTTCTTAGTTCTTTGACAAGCAACACTTAAGGACGAAGACAAAGGAGCTTCACCCACAACTAGGCCACATTTAAGCTTAGGAATGGAAAGCTGCTCAAGGCTAGGTTGCAGGTCAACTAACCCAAGGTTCTCCGCAGTTTTGGCATCCAGTCAAAGGAAAGGCATAACGTCTTCAAAGTCAGAGTCCTTATGATAAGATAAGTCTGACAACAAAGAGAAGTCAAGACTACAAAAAGCCTTCAAATGAGAATCAAAATCAGCGCCAGCGGAAGGGTCATTGGCATCTATGTCCACAAGCTGTCTACCCTCCCCAGCATGCTCAAAGCCAGCCTCCAAACCATCCTACATCCCCTTCCTATCGGCACAACTCAACAACTTCTGAAGTGATGAGTGATACTCTAGAGAACTTAAACACTTAGAAAGGAATAACCTCATGCCACTACCAAGCAACCACCTACGACTAGCAACAGCGGTAAGGAAGCGGGGGTAAAAAACCTCATAGGACGTTCACAACCGCATCAATAAGACGCGACTCCAACCAGACCAACTTATCAGTAAGACCCTTCACTTGGGCATCCTGATATTCTTTAAAAAGGACATCCAGAGTGTCAATAGTACCTTGGAGTGAACGAGCCTACACAAACAAAAAAGAGAAAGGTAAGGAGGACAGATAAGAAAGCCAAAAAAACAACGAAAAAGGGAAAGAGAGACATAAAAAAGGACAATACACATACCCTTTCCATGGACCACTTGTATTGACGTCTCAATTCCCAAACTTCAGCAAACAAATTTGCAAAATCGCGACCCTTCCCCTCCTAAGGAGAAGAAAAATCTGTTGGCCGCTGAGAAGATGCGGCACGATCTGCGACTTGATCGGTGGTAGGAGAGCGCAGAACTACTAGTTCAGCCTTGAGCAAATCAAGCTCATCCTTTAACCTCGAATTTTCCTCCGCTAAAGTAGACGTGCCAGCTACTAAAGGATGCGTAGTAGACTTTAAAGAAGAGACCTCAGTACTAAGACAAGACACTTGCGTATTCAAGGCCTCAATCTCCGCATCCTTCTCCTTCAATTGGCCAGCCAAACGGCGATGAAGAGACATGTATTTCCACTTCAAAGTAATATTCCTCTCAGCACACACCCACGCTTCGGTACAAAAAGAAGTCTGACGCGCAGTCATGTAATTGAACTCATCAAAGAACTCTTTGTCCTCCATTTCATGGATCTCAAAAAAGATCCTAGGTGGGGCAAACCCGTCGACCATCTCACGATAGTCCGCAGCTGTTTCCAACCGAGTGCCGCAAGGCACATTCCACTCCGGAATATAAACTTCCCCAAAAATATTGCGGTCGACATCCGCAATGGAGCGGACACGTCCAAAGGGAAGCTCACCCTCAGAAAAATCTTCCTCATAACCAAAGTTGAATTTAGAAGCACCAACGGATAAAGAAGTAGGTAGAAGAGAAGATGACTGGGTAACAGCCTTCTTTCCTTTCCTTTTCGGCGAAGGACGAGCAGAAGACTCAACGGCCCTAGTAGCAACTAACGTCAAGGGAACAGAAGACCTAGTAAAAGTATTAACCTCAGCATCAAAAGTACTCGCAAAAGGCGAAGTGTCCGAAGAAATAACAAACCTCTCCGCAGGGTGCACAGTACGAAGGAGAGGGTCAATGGAATCAACAAGATGGGCACCAACTTCTTGTTCTGAAACAAAAGATACCGAAGGCACATGTAGTGATGACCTAAGAAAATGACGTGAACCTTGAAAGTAAGTAGGCATCAAGCTTTTAATAGCGGCCCTAGACTTACCATAGGTAGTAGGTCGATTCAAAAGACCATGATCAGCTCTTAGCTTCTTGGGCAGAAAAGTCGGGGAACCCACACTAGGCTTCACCTTCTGCTTCCGCTTCTTGGAAATGACAATACGCCGCGAACGGATACGTCTAGAATGACTATCATTTTGGTTACCATGACCACCTTCACAAGCAACGCTTGGCCCTGAGCCATCACCTCCACCATCATTAGCTTCTAGCCCACCTTCCGTATGATCATGCGGAGGCGGAGAAAGCGAAACAACACGAGCACAAGTCACATCAAGGAATCTGGTTCACCCTCCGCTAATTGCCTTGCTTCAACATGTACCTCACTAGGATCAGCATGAGTGATAAAGGTGTACGCACTAATATCTGTAAAATAAAATATATACATATAAGAGTAATAAAAGAAGAAGAAGGAGAGAGATAACAATAGTAAGCACAGCACGCAAACCTTCTCCATGGAGACGGAATACAGGGTACTCATCCTCTCCAAAAGGGTAAACACGGCTCAGGCCAACCAAACAAAGGAAAGGCTTTGGGTATCTACGAAATGGAGCAGCCCCCCCCCCCCCCCAATAACGATGCTATACTCCTCCGCACTATACTCATTAGGGTTGTGTGAAAGATCGTTTAAGCCCTACCTAGGATATAGTAACAATGATTAACCACAGCGGAATAAGAACATAAGAATCAAAGTTACTTCAAGGTTTTCTTTTATTGAATATAAAATAAACTAAACTACTAATAAACTACTACTACATGCTCTATGCGTTTCTAGACTCTCATTGGAGAGACTAGCTATGAATGGATGAGTGAGTAACCTAGACGCCTACCCTCTTTATATAATAGAGGGAGGTTACAAACCCTAGCTTACTAATAAAGCTAACTATTACATATTAGGCCCTTATTGTTTCTTCTTTCTTCATTCTTGCTTGTAGGTTTTGTAATCTTCAAATCTATAATTCCCAACAATCTTCCCCTATTTGATATTACAAAACAATCTGCATGAAGAAACAATGCTAAAACATGTCATCACAAATAATAAGCTGCACATCATAAATCTTCTACCCCTTTTTGTAATCATCCAATAAGGTCTTGTGCAACTCCATAAACGCTTCCCCTCAAGTGATGCATGTAGATGGATAAGTATTTTTGAACAATAAGCTTCCCCTTAAAAATATACTAACCATCTGCTTGAATCATGAACTCAGTAGCATAGATCATCTCGTCCTTCAGTGAAAAAGACATCATAAAATGTCTTTGGATAATTCTTGTAGTCAATATATGCATGGCGATTCATGCAATGGCCGATAGTCTCAGTGAGCGCAAACGGATCAACCAGAAACCACTCAATGCTTATGATTATCTAATTTTGTGTAATCATATCATGAACTGTATGGTATCATATGCCCCCCAAAATATTTGTAAAGCGCGTGTAACTGTTCCAGGCAAGAATTATACCACGAACTGAATCTCCAAAACGAACCATACACATCTTCATTGTTCAAGATCCAAGGCCGTCTTCGGACCTAGAATAAAATATCAACTAACAAAAACAAAATAATAACTATATATATATATATATATATATATATATATATATATATATATATATATATATATATATATATATATATATATATATATAACTAATAAGCAGACCGCAACCTCTTGACAAATCCTCAACTAAATGAGACACTAAGCACAATAACGTAACTCCTTAAAGTGATAGCAAATGTACGCATTAAGCACCATAAGATGGATCGTACCCCTTCACTAGATTCATCAAGTCTTTGTCACATCATTAACGCACGAACAATTTATCTCCAAAGTGTTCCACTCACTTTGAGATATGATAAGAACACGCACCTGTGAAATTCAACTACAACAGCAAATAAATTATAATCAAATGTCTTCAACAAGTAATCTCCTCAACGAACTGATGATGGTTGATAACACCATCCTCCCTAACCAGTAGTAATCTCACATAACTAGTAGGAACCAAAACTGACCAAAAGAAAAAGTATACAACAAGCCAGTAGGAACCATAAAGAAGTCAGCAAGAACCGTATGTATCAGCAGGAACCCATCAGAAAGAACCATCAGCAGTAACCAAATGTCATCAGCAGAAACAAGTAAAGCTTCAGCAGAAACCATTAAAGCTTCAGCAGAAACAATTAAAGCTTCAGCAGGAACTAATAATGCAGCAGTAACCTTTTTCAGCAGCAGACTTTGACAATTTTTATCTTTTTACTGAGAGCTCAGATTGAAGATCCCTCCGGTGGAACTCTTCCTTGATATGTTGAGAACTTCCAGTAAACATTTCAGCCCAATCCAACGGTTAACGAATGAGAAATTGCTGTTTGAAAACTGCACTGCAGAAAGTGACGAAATTTTTTACCAGTTCTGCTTCTTCTTCACAACTGCTCTTTATTCATGAACATGAAAACCTTGAAACCCTAGATATCAAGAGCCCCCGCTCTGATACCAATTGTGAAAGATCATTTAAGCCCTACCTAGGATATAGTAACAATGATTAACCACAGCGGAATAAGAACATAAGAATCAATGTTACTTCAAGGTTTTCTTTTATTGAATATAAAATAAACTAAACTACTAATAAACTACTACTACACGTTTTATGCGTTTCTAGACTCTCATTGGAGAGACTAGCTATGAATGGATGAGTGAGTAACCTAGACGCCTACCCTCTTTATATAATAGAGGGAGGTTACAAACCCTAGCTTACTAATAAAGCTAACTATTACATATTAGGCCCTTATTGTTTCTTCTTTCTTCATTCTTGCTTGTAGGTTTTATAATCTTCAAATCTATAATTCCCAACAGGTTGGGACCCGAATCCCCCTCGACACCATCGGTTGAGCACCAAGGAAATTTAACAAGACAAGCAAAAGCGTCAACCCAGAAAAAGCGGTCTCTCTAACCCGTCACATAATCCAAAGCCTTATCATAACAAGTGTCAGTATTAGCACGCTTACTAAATGACACCCACCCGTTCTTTATAAACTTGACATAAAGGTGGCGGAACAGAGCCACCGACGGGGCAAAATTATGAGCACGGCAAACAACCTCAGTGTGAGAGACATTAATCTGGTAATGCCTTAAAACATCAACAAAGAACACATAAAAAGGCAAGCGGAGATTGGCATAATCAAAGAACCGGTTGTACAAAACAATCTTCCCCGGAGGATACTGGTTGATAGCCTGATCGGGATATGGTAAAAAAGGGTTAACAAATGACGGAATATGGCACTCACGATATAAGTCGTCTAGTTTCTCTTGCATCAGATGACATTTAACGTCCATGATTTTGGCTATTGCCATACGAGCGACCGGAGGATAACAAGTGACAAGGTAACAAAAAATAAAGACTGAAAGAATTTCGCAAAGCGCGGAAGAAAGAGAAAGGAAAAGAAGTAATGACGACATGCCACCTTAGGTATTTATACAAGCGATTCTCCCAAAAGATAAAAATAAGTGCCGCGTGCAATAAAAGCGCCTAAAAGCAACGACCACGATAGAAAATAAAAGATAAGGATGACAGCTAACAAAGCAAACATCCGCTCCCTCAAAGGGATGAAAACGGTCGATCTCCCCTACAATCTTTTCCGCTGGTAACCAAAGATCCGCACGACAAAGGGCCTACGCCAAGAGCGGAATAACTAGTAATCTAGTCTAGAAACATTCACTTCACGCTACCAAAGCACGCAGGCAATGAACGTAATAGACTAGGGGGACTTGATGACGTATAATACGGATAGCAGGCCTACTGGGCCTGGACTGTACTATACAATTGGGCTCCAGCTCCACAACAAGCAAAAGTAGGCTTCGGCTCCACAACAAGTAAAATTGGGCTCCGGCTCCACAACAAGCAAAACTGGGCTCTGGCTCCACAACAAGCTGGGCTTTGGCCCCATAACAAATTGGGCCCCGACCCGATTTGCCCACAAATTTGGGTATGACTAAAGCCCATGACACAATCATGGCACAACCCGGATAAATGTGGAGACATACGAGCGGCACTCCCGAAGTACGCCCGCGGACTGGACCCCGGTCCGGAAATCCACATACATCCACGAACATCGATTAAGCTGCGGATTCTTGTCCGACAAGGGTCCCACTTCAGCCACTACAACAGTATGCGAAATATCAGGGAACCCTAATATTTTTGCTGCCTATAAAAGGAAACCTCAATTCAGACTTTCGGGCAATGACTTTCTCACTCGTCATAACACATAGATATTTCTCTGCAACATGAGTACTTACTCTAACGCCGGAGCTTAATCATGGGGTCCGTCCCCATGGTAAGGCTAACGGTTTATCCTCATTTGTGTAGGAAATATCACCCTCTACTTGGATTAGTGCAGGAAATCCATAGCGGACGGCCCATCAAGGACGACCCGCACCTGACCAAACCCAATTCTAACACACTCACATTTTTTGCATTAACAAGTATATATTGTGGTGTCTCTCTTTACTTGCTTTATATACTTTGGATTGTATTTGTGGTTGTTGTATTGATTGTACAACCACTTGGTTCTTCTTCGCGGCTTAAAGTTTTTAAATGTTCTAAAAGATGAAGAAACCGTATTCACCCCCCTCTACGATTCTACAATTGGTATCAGAGTAGAATACTCAAGTTTTTTAGCGTTAAAACCTTCCCGAGAAGTCGTTTTAAGTCAAAAACTTCTTTTTCAAAAATCTAAAATCCTAACTAAGATTTTTGATAAAGTTGAGTATAGATCCATGGCTAAAGAGAACTATGTTAAGGTATGTTCTATGCAAAGACCACCTTTGCTAGATACCGATGGTTTTTTTTTTTGGAAAACCCGGTTTGAGACCTATGTTAGGTCCAAAGATCTTGATTTATGGGAGGTCATTCAAAATGGATATTTTATCTTCATGATACTTGATCAGGAAAGCCATACTCGGAGCTTAAAGAAGATGAAAAGAAAAAGCTTGTCAAAAATCAAGAAGCTAAAATGATGATATACAATGCTCTACCTGGAAGGGAGTTCGAGAGAGTACATGTTTGCAAGACCGCCAAGGAGATTTGGCATTCACTCATCATTACTCATCAAGGCAATTCACAAGTTAAGGATTGCAAGATCGACTTACTCATCCGACAAGATGAGAAATTTTTGATCTTCGATGATGAAACCATTGACAATGGTTATACACGGTTCAATGCTATTATCACAAGCCTCACGGCTCTAGATCCTAGCTTCTACAATAAGAACATGTGAGATAGTTTCTTCGAGCTCTTCCGGTGAAGTGGCGGCCGAAGGTGACGGCCATTGAAGAAGCCAAGAATTTGGTGGAACTTCCTCTTGACGAGCATATCGGCAACCTCAAGGTCTACGAAATGATTCTTGAAAAGGACAAGGTTGTCATCAAAGACAAGAAGGAAAAGGTGAAGTCTTTGGCTCTCAAGGCTAAAGTCACTAAGAGTCAAGCTAGTAACGATAGTGATAGTCAAGGGGGAAGCGACGAAGAATACGATAAAGATGATGAAGAGTGGAACCTCATGGCCAAGAATTTTAGAAGGTTCTTTAGAAGAGGCGGTAACTTTAGGCAAGGTAATCGGTTCGGTAAACGAGGTAATGGTGGAAGAAAGAACTTTGGTGGAAGTCGGGTATTGACAACAAGGTTGGGGAGAGTTCTAGGCGCACACAAGGATGCTACAATTGTGGTGAGAAGGGTCACTTTATAAATGAATGTCCTAAGCCAAGAGAGAACAAGGCATTCGTTGGGGGATCTTGGAGCGATAGTGAAGATGAAGACCAACCAAGCAATCAAGCTACTTGTCTCATGGCTCAAGAAAAACTTGAGGTACCTCTAAACCCTTCCTCTTCTAATAATTTAGATATTATCAATTTACAAAAGGAGAATGAGGAACTAGTCAAGTTTAATGATGACTTTAGAAACAATTTTGAAAAAGTTATTAAAGAAAAATAACTTCTTGAACAAGAACGTGTTAAATTCAATAAAAGAGTTTAGGAACTTGAAAGGGAAGTAAAGATACTAAAGCATTGCAAAGAGGTTGTTGAACCTTGTAAAACATGGGAGTCTTTAAGTTTCTCTAAATATAAGAAAAGTACAAATGATTTAGAAGAAATTATAAGTCACCAAAAAAATGTCCCGAGATAAGGGAGGTCTTGGATTAAAGAAGGAAAAACCACTTCTGAGAGTCTAACGAAACCAATAGTTTTTGTAAAACAAAGTCAAAACGAAACTCTGAAAAATTCTGAGTCTGACGCGCTGACTGATGTGTCAATGCGCCATCAGCGAGCCAGGACTCTAAGGAATAATAGAGGTTCGTCAAGTGATGCGATTTGGATTGTCACATAAAATTTTTACTTCTCAAGGAATCTTGAGAAGCTTATAATCCCAGCCAGGCAAGTGTACCTGACCGATCTAGTATAGTGTAGTGGTAAGAACCAGGGAATTGATCGTTCTCCATAGGGAATAGTGTTTGTTAGGATTGAAAATGATCTAAACTAGGTCTAGAGGTGAGGGATGATTCTTTTTATATTTTTATGTTTTATGGAAAGCAAATAAAAATCTCGGTTTTTGAAGGAGTGAGCGGAATTAGTTGCAAGTCAACTAACCCAATTAACTACAAATGCAATAAAAATAAAATAACAAGAAAATAAATGTGTGTAAAACTAATATGGAGAAAAACGTGTTTACATAGGTGTCACTACTCCCTAGCTATCTTTCATTGATTGATAGATTTGTTACAATTGCGTGGATGACGGGTTGTATTCCTTAATACCATTCGTGGGGGCGTGTACGTCCTTCCCCAACTCTATAAGATCCTATCTCTTCCTATGACGACACGTTTAGTATCCTATCATGGCCTCATTAATATTCTCTTATGCATTAAACACAACCAATTAATCGTAGTACACATCCGATTCATGTTTCTTAAGACATCAAGCAAGTTACCAATAGGAGATTAGCCAGTTTTCTTAAGCCTAACATTGATATCATTCATCCAACAACAATTAATAACAAACCATCAATCAAAAATCAATAGCTAGGTTTCACTACATCTAAGCAAACACAAACAAACCTAGCCCAACATGTTAAAAGAAAGATAAGCGTAATATACAATCAAACAACACATAGACATATTGAATGATTGATAGAATACTTATCTTCAATTTATCATGGAAGAAAAAAAGGTTTAGAAACCTCAAAATAGCTGCAAAAGTCGACTAAGGTTCGTACCCTAAGTTTCTCCAAAGTTCCACACATAATGAATGAAAATTAGATGAGTATATATAGATTTTACAACTTTGACGGTGTCACCTTATAGCACGTGACGCCGTCACCTCGCCGTTTTTAGGGTTCCTTGATGGCCTAGATCCACTCTTGACGCCGTCAGCTTGTAAAGTTTTTTGGGCCGTCTCCTTTAACTCCAATACGTGATGGCCTTGGTGAATTATAACGTGACGCCGTCACTCTTTAACTTCCAAATTCCTTTCTGGCGCGTCTAGTGTAAAATAATTATCCAGCTCTTTGTCAAAAAGTGACGTCGTCACCAAGTAATGCGTGACGCCGTCAGGTACTGTTTCCAGGATAATTTGAGACTTTGTCGTATTCTTCACTTTTATACTCCAAAAACGTCCAAAATGCTTCCTTTTTCATAATTCCTCTCAAAAGTACCTAAAATGACAAAAGGAATGATTTAAGGCAATATTTGATCATATAATCACGATTTAAGGCTTAAATGACCCCTTAAAAGCGTAACACTTTTCGTCTCATCAAATACCCTTACACTTGGGATTTGCTTGTCCTCAAGCAAATGAGCTTTTCCACCAATAAAAATACAAGTTAGGGGTCATTTAACATTAATATAAAAGTAATTACAACAAATAATCGTTCTACCTTAATCAAAATAAGCACGGAAATCATACACTAGCACCTCACAAATAGTGTTTGGATACTCTCATCTCTCGGGTGTTATAAACCTATATAACTAATGGAAATGAAAAAATATCACTCACTACCTGTCATAGCAAATAGACTACCATATGCTTGGGAAAGGATAAAAAACCTCCTCTGCTAGGCGTAAGCACCTAAGATAAACTGTCAAAGAGGGCTTTTCAAGGGTTATAATGTTGGGTGTAGGGATATGGAAAACACGGTTTTGTTGGATAAAGGATATTTTACTGGTGGCAAGTTAATCATCTAGGTCAATTACATGTATAATGTGGCGTTGCTAAGCCAAGACTCGACTCAAGTTAAGCTAATCAAAATAAAAAACATAAACATAAATGAAATAAACGGGATGGTAGTCCGTATGTTTTTCTCTTTTCTTTTTCTATTTTTTTTTCTTTTTCTTGATTTTTTCGATTTTTTTTTCATACACTCTTGCCTTACCATCCAAAATAATACATCATAGGGGCCTTGGTTCTCCCCTTACACTTGAACTTTTACATACTTTACATGTAACTAATCTAATGACTCGAATTAAGATAATCAAAACACTTGGAGTACTTTAAAATGTTTTGCACATATGGTGGTAATAATTGATGTTCTTCCCCATTACTCCAAATCATTAGTACTTTACCCAGGAGTCCCAATCGTCCCAAAACAATATGTACAAGATATGACTCGACTTAGCAACCATGTAATTAATTAGACAACTAACTAAGGGTTTACACAAATGTTGTAACAATAATGCACTAAAGATGAGTGCATACAAGGAAGGCTAAGGCGATTTGGGTGTACGTTTGGGGTGGATTGTAAAAAAATTCTATCTTTAAGTAAAATGCTTAAAGTTAGAAATGAAAAAGATAGGCTCTGAGGGGTGTACTAGGGGTATCGTGTACTAAAAATGAGTACAACGCAAAGGTGTGGGAGAATTACTTAACTCTATTAGTCAAGTAGCTTGGCTTCATTGGTCAAGTAATTTTAAAACAGGTTTAAAATAAGGGTTATCCTAATGCCTCTAATCATATAGTAAATCTAACTACATGAATGTAGTCTCACTTGTGGTCTCGGGATGAATCACTAACGCAAGTTCTAGAATCTAAGTGCTATCGGTACACTCATAAGAACTAAGGCTTTCCCTAACAAGTCTAGGGGCGAACCTCACCTGTATAAATTTAGTAGATCACTGGCACGATTCTTTGACGCTTCAACTAACGGATGGCACTAGTGCATTTCTTGGATCGCTGGCGCGTTATTTTCATAATGGATGGTCACCAAGTCATACACTAGATCGCTGGCACGTTAGTCAATTAATCTAATACTCGGATGGTCACTACCTTATTCATAATTTTTTTTGAGTGGTACGGTTTTTGTGCTAGTCATATAACTCCTATCCATGAGACGCTTATTAAGACTAAAGTTTCACTCCTATATGTTGCAAAAAAAAAATTTTAATTTGGTGCTAAAATTACCCTAACAAATATTTCTCTTACTTTTATTACACATCTACTATTAAACAAACAAAAAAAAGTGTCATGGTATTCTCTAAGGTATCTTCATTTACCCCTTACACATAAGCTGAACATTGTCCCCAATGTTCAATTAAAAGATGTAAAAGTAAGGAAAATGAAAGAATGAAACAAATACTCCACTGATTCGTTCGGTGTAGATAATGGGGTAACATGGTTAAATCCTCCTCTAAGAGAATGTAACAACTTCAAGATTCAAGAAACACCAAAAACTTGAAACTAGATCCTCAAAGACTTGACCATCCATGTACATCTTCTTGTCCAATATAATCTGTTAAACCTGAGAAAACAAGAAAACCTAGCGTAACATCGGCGGTAAAATCTATATAAAATAAAATCCTAAAAATCAAATAAAGATATAATGCTTGTGGAATGAATGTTTTCAGATTCTTGGACTTTATAAGTTAAAGATTTAACAAAACTTTACAATTCCGGCAGAAAAACAAAACTTGCAAAATTTTCCAGAAAATTTGTACCTGACGTCGTCAGGCTTTAATTGCTGACGCCGTCAGAATTGATCTAACAGAAATTTTATGTTGAGTTTCCAGAAAATTTCTAGAAAAACTTATACCTTAATTCCTGGAACTCCTGTAAACTATCATTATGACTCGATACAAGCATTTGACTCAAACAAATACTAATATGTATGTTTATATCTCACTGCTATTGTTCACATTCAATTCGTTATTTGAAAACAAATTTGGATTTCCCTTACACTTATCTTTTGCAAAATACCTTTATATGTAATTAAGACGAAGTTAAAAACAAAATAAAGCATTTTCACAATTTCATTTGAAACATGAATTATAAACAATAGAAATAAGAACACACATACGGAAGCAAATAAAACAAATAAAGAAATAAGCAAACAAATAAAAAGCTTGGGTTGCCTCCCAAGAAGCGCTTTTCTTTATTAACGAGTCTTGTAGCTAGACTCAAAGTCATTCTCTACCTAGGGTCACTAATGCTCACGTACCCAAGTGTAAGCCATCTAATTGTTGCTTCATCTCTTTTATAATCATCATTTAGCTCTAAATATCCGCGATAGTATTTCTTATTCTTTTCGTGTGGATATTTAAGCCCTTTTCTTATGTCGTTCTCACTTAACATCTCATGAGGGGGAAGCCTATTACATCTTTCAACAGAAAAATCCTTAAATCTAGGGTGGGCACGGGGCATTCGATAGACAAAGTCCTCATCTCCATTTGAGAACGTAACTAACCTTTCCATAAGCTTTTCATCTAATTTACCCAACCTTTTGAAAGGCTTCCCAAACACGACTTGGGTTAAATTACTATCAACAAACTCTCCTAGATTCTCCATGACCATAAATTCAACTGAATAGACAAGGCTCCCTACAAACACATGCAATGTCTTTGCCCTAGCAACAATATTATCTCCTTTGTATTCTAACTCATTTACCATAATTTTGTTGTATTCAGTACGTGAAATTATGTTCATTGGTAATGATGAGTTAAGGTAAGCATCAAAGCTCCTAAATCATATATTACAAGGAAATTGCATATTAAATAAGTTGTCTTTCTCAATCCTGCTCCTAGGGTCGACATATCTAAGAGGGTTCATCTCTTCCTCCATCCTACCCCCATTAATTACATCACCATAATCTAGGTCCTCATCGGAATCCGAATATTAAAAAGGGCTAACGCTATGGTCATTATCATGGTCAGACTCTTTTATCTTAGAATTATTGCGAAAGTGATGGTCAGGCGAGAGGTTAGGTGGGTTTTCATTTTCCATTACAGGGATTGGGGTGGGTAGCTGGAAAATTCTTCGACGAAAAACACGAATAACAGGAATCAAACGATCAATGCTATTGTTATCCATCGAGAAGGTCTACGAACAAAGGAAACAAAGAAGAAAATAGACTAAAGAAAACCTATAAAGATAAAAATAAAAATCTCACTAGAAAGGAATCTAATGAGTAGACCTAATACAAATAAAATTCAACCTAAACAATAACTATTCTCCGGAAGCGGCGCCAAAAACTTTGATGCGATTTGGATTGTCACACAAAAATTTTACTTTTCAAGGGATCTTGAGAAGCTTACAATCCCTGCCAGGCAAGTGTACCTGACCGAAGTAGTATAGTGTAGTGGTAAGAACCAGGGAATTGATTGTTCTCCACAAGGAATAGTGTTTGTTAGAATTGAAAATGATCTAAACTAGGTCTAGAGGTGAGAGATGATTCTTTTTGTATTTTTAGGTTTTATGGAAAGCAAGTAAAAATCTTGGTTTTTGAAAGAGTGAGCGGAATTAGTTGCTAGTCAACTAACCCAATTAACTACAAATGCAATAAAAATAAAATAACAAGAAAATAAATGTGTGTAAAACTAATATGGAGAAAAACGTGTATACTTAGGTTTCACTACTCCCTAGCTATCTTTCATTGATTGATAGATTTGTTACAATTGCGCGGATGACGGGTTGTATTCCTTAATACCATTCGTGGGGGCGTGTACGTCCTTCCCCAACTCTATAAGATCATATCTCTTCCTATGACGACACATTTAGTATCCTATCATGGCCTCATTAATATTCTCGTATGCATTAAACACAACCAATTAATCGTAGTACACATCCGATTCATGTTTCTTAAGACATTAAGCAAGTTACCAATAGGATATTAGCCAGTTTTCTTAAGCCTAACATTGATATCATTCATCCAACAACAATTAATAACAAGCCATCAATCAATAATCAATAGCTACGTTTCATTACATCTAAGCAAACACAAACAAACCTAGCCCAGCATGTTAAAAGAAAGATAAGCGTAAGATAGAATCAAACAACACATAGACATATTGAATGATTGATAGAATACTTATCTTCAATTAATCATGGAAGAAAAAAGGTTTAGGAACCTCAAAATAGCTGCAAAAGTCGACTAGGGTTCGTACCGTAAGTTTCTCCAAAGTTCCACACATAATGAATGAAAATTTGATGAGTATATATAGATTTTACAACTTTGACGGCGTCACCTTATGGGACGTGACCTCGTAACCTCGCAATGTTTAGGGTTCCTTGATGGCCTAGATCCACTCTTGACGCTGTCAGCTTGTAAAGTTTTCTGGGCCGTTTCCTTTTACTCCAATACGTGATGGCCTTGATGACTTATAACATGACGCCGTCACTCTTTATCTTCCAAATTCCTTTCTGGCGCGTCTAGTGTAAAATAATTATCCAACTCTTTTTCAAAAAGTGACGCCGTCACCAAGTAATGCGTGACGCCGTCAGGTACTGTTTCCAGGATAATTTGAGACTTTGTCGTATTCTTCACTTTTATGCTCCAAAAATGTCCAAAATGCTTCCTTTTCATAATTCCTCTCAAAAGTACCTAAAATGACAAAAGGAACGATTTTAGGCAATATTTGATCATATAATCATGATTTAAGGCTTAAATGACCCCTTAAAAGCGTAACACTTTTCGTCTCATCATCAAGTAATGCTGTTAAACCAATTACTCCTCAAGCTCCTTTTGTAAACACTTGGGTTAACCAAGCTCCCATTGCAAGAAAAGAAAATCCGAAACAAAGTTATAACTCGGGTTCTCGTAATGGCCTTGGTTATACACAACCTCGAGTTAATCATAGACCACCCTTATCTACACCTAATGTGAGACCATCTACTTCATATAATCAAAGACCTTCGTTTCAAAATAATTAGAGAAGAAACTTCTATAATTATAATCAAAGGTCGTCTCAATACCAACATAACAACAATCAAAGCAAAGACAACTCCTATTCAAACCGAACTTTCTTTAGACCTCAAGGGTATCAAAGCTATAGACCAAGCTTTCATAATCAAAATAGTTTTCAAAACAACCCTTGGTTCGTTTTCTCTAGATTTGGTATTGAGAAACTATGTGTCTTGCTTCAAGACCCAAGAATGTTTAACTTGGGTACTTTAAATGCTAACCGAAATGGACCCAAGAGACAATGGGTACCAAAAGCATGAGTTGTATCTTTGTTGTAGGTTTGCCTCAAATGTAATCTACAACCGGACGAGTGGATAGTGGATAGTGTGATGTGCTCACGGTGTGTACAAGTTTTAAATTTATAAACACGATTACCGGATCTAGAAATAACACATACGAGCAAGTGAACTCGTCCGTTATAGCAAGATTGGGTTGGTAAGTCGGAATCGTTCGTAGGGATTTGTGAGTGAATCTATGCGTAAGTTAAAAAAGTAAATCTCTAACACAAGCGATAATGAATATAAGATAATTCAAATGATTAAAAACTACACTTCCTTAGACTAGTTAACTACTCATAGGAAAAGCATGATTGTGATAACTTACTTAACATGTTGGTAATGAGAATTAGTTGGTGTTCTAATCTATTGTTTTTACAAGTTAAACCTTCGTCAAGATTTTAGTTTATAAAAACAAGCATTAGGTTTGGACCAATCAATTCAAGGTTCATAAAGTTGAGTTAACAACCTTAAACACAAAAATAGTTTCTTGTTTAAGCAAATACTCTTAAGAAATGGTCAATACAAAAGGTAACCTAATCATAGACAACAAGGTTACAATTGATTATAAACTACTAAAACTTTCGACCAATTAGGCATTTACAACTAATCCTATTTGATTAACAAAAAGTATTCTCATTAAAATTACACCTTAGTTCCTTTGTTTAGCCAAGAATAATTATGGTGAAAAACAATCTTTCATAGACAAAAGATTATAACTAGTTGAATGATAACAACCCTTTCGGCCAATGATATTATAAGCAACTAGTTAAACTTGACTCAACAAATGTCACTATGAAACTTTAGTCTAATTGGGTTTTAGAATTGACTTGAAATTGAATTGAAACATGTTATCACAATCATAGACTAATCATTAAGTAATTAACATCATCTAAGCAAATGCAAAAGGTTACTAGCCACTCATAGCAAACATGAACATAAACTCAGAATATTGAACATTAGAAATCATGATTAAAGTCTTACAAATGTTTGGAATATGATTACAAATAAGTAAGAAATGATTTCCTAAGTATTGGTGTTGACTTCTTGAAAGTTTGACCTCCGAATGTTGACTTTTTGGGCTTCCAATGCTCCCTGAACTTTTATGGACGAATTTGAGAACTTTGAGACTAGTAAAGGATTGCTTTGTTGTTGGTGTAATGAGAGATATTGAGTTGTGTTGAATTGTGTGTTACAAAGCCTCTATTTATACTACTCCTCAAGCCTAGGCTCATCAATGCAACAACTTGGCCTCCAAGGTGAATAGAAAGACCTAGAATAGCAGAGAGAAGGACCTAGAATCGGGTAGAATGAGATAGAAAACTTCTTGCAAAATATTAACGAGCTGACCAACCGATCGGTATCGGGCTCTGACCGATCGGTTGGTTGTGACCTCTGCGACTAACCGGTCGGTTAGATTCATGACCGATCGGTTGGATGTAACAAATTCCTTTGACCGATCGGTTGGATGAATACCGATCGGTTGCTTTCGTTCTGACAGCAAAAAACTTGATTATCAACTTGGCTCTTCGTTCTTTGTCCAAACTTGATTATTCCTTGTCAACAAACTTTGGAATGATGAAAACTTGGATTCTTCTTTGGGAAATGCTTGAACGAAATGAATCTCGAGATGGAAATGACAAATCCTTCATTTACTTCACTTTTTCTTCCTTTTTCCTGTTTTTAGCTACAAATGCTTGCAAACACACTTTGATACGATTATGAGACAAAAGCATATAAAAATAACCGAAAAACATACGAATAACGCTACTAAAAACATGCACAATTTGAGCGTTATCAAATCCCCCACACTTGAACTTTGCTTGCCGTCAAGCAAATCTAGAAATAAAATATCATCCACATGGTACTTCAAAGATGTTTTGGAAAAATGTGATGCAAATCTTCCAAGTACAAGTACAAGTTAGATTCATCATTTTTGAGCTTTAATGGTTGAAACATTGAGATGTTTGACAATACCCAAATGATTTTCTTGCTAGATAAACATTACTAATCACCTCACGAAAAAGGAATAAGATATAATTCACTCTAAACACTCATTTTTGGGTGAAGTATAAGAGAAATCACACTCATTGCTCAGTCATGATTTAAATATTACCATAGGCTTGTACAAGAAACATAACTACACCGTCAAGGCGTAAGCACCAAGTATTCACATCAAAGAGGGCTTTTATTCGGGTTTAAGGCTAAAGAGGGATAATAAAGACTTTCGTTCAACCATCTTATGTAAAACAAAATAGATCGCTGGCGCGAATTCTTGTTTCAAAACAACGGATGGTTACTAAGGATATCCTTAGATCGCTGGCGCATTGTTATTTCCTCAAGAAATCGGACGGTCACTATATGTCATACACTTGATAATTTCACTTGAGTCAAGGGTAGGAATAAGACATGGGATAAATTTAGAGAGTGTAAATGATAAAGAATATACAAAATAGTCAAAGTCTACTAACCGAATGTTGCTAGCTATTCTTGAACCGCTGTCATGTACTCTTTAAAACTCCATTCTTGAGCGAACAATACTCAACACTATAGCTCATTGGCTATTTTATTCGATATATACTTTTTTTTTTTTTTTTTTTTTTTTTTTTTTTTTTTTTTTTTTTTTTTTTTATCTTTTTGAACATAACATGAACATAAAATCACTTGCCACCATCTACTTTGATGACTTATTCTCAACTTTGCTATGATCGCTTCTTCCGGAATTACTACTTTCTTTATACTTCATGATTTCCCACATAACATCCAACTTGTCATATAGCTAGCAACCAACTAAGACTTGACTAAGGGTAAGGCTAGGCTAAAAAGTGTAAAATCTTTTTGTATTTTTCTGGATTTAATCCAAAGAAAAGATAGACTCAGAAGGTGTATCTAGCATTAAAAATAAATGCTGACAAAAAGGGTTATGTTGGTGGTTAACTAGTCAATGAAACTAGCTAAAAATTAAAACAGAAGGCTATTTGGTTTAGATCCTAAAATTGCCTCTTATCACATATGCATACTTATATCACACAAGAAATGTGATCTCACAACGGTCTCGAAATGATTTACAAGCAAGAGTTCTAGAATAAATAAAATCACCGGCACACTCATAACAAAAGATTTAAGCATAAAAGATGTATGCTATATAAGAACTAGGCTCAAATCCTCACAATTTAGTGGAAAGGGTTACAATATGTGCTAGCTAATGTTATCGATCTCAGAATGGATTGAAATATTAATCAGGACACATCTCAAATTTCAAAAATTACCATTTTTCCAGTGGATGGATCTAGTTATTCTAATATATTATCCTAAAAGTGTGAAAACAACTAGATCACAAGGGCAACAAAATTTAAAATTAAACTCGAAATTTACTGAATATTCTTATGTACCTATTCACCCCCCCCCCCCCCCACACACTTAAGTTAAGCATTGTCCTCAATGTGATAAATGAACTTCAAAGTATGAAAATAGGGAAATAAGAAAAATGAACCGTATTTCTCATTGTTGATTCTTTGTTCCAAGTGTCCAAGCTTTCTTCATCATTTCCTGTATCAATCTTAAAACAAACAAATACAAGACTATATGTTTTATTAAAATTAGTGAAACACCCCCATACTTAAGTTCAACCAAGTGATTTAAACTTTGGGGTGTAATCACTGAAAATAAACTAAAAAAATAAAAATAGCAAACACACGGGTTGTCTCCCGAGAAGCGCTTGTTTTATTTACGAGTCATCAGCCTGACTCAGATTTCGCAAGAACTACGTTGATGCGATTTGGGTTTTCCTCTTAGGATACTTTGGTACGAACAATACTTTTTCTATCACAATTCCTTCTCCAGTTTCATCTATATCCTCTAGTACGACTTTTTCCCATGCTCTAGGAAGAGCATCATAGATAAAACCTTTTTCATGTGCCCATGGTATATTTTCCATATGAGGTGCCATGAATGTGATAGCTTCATATTCAGATTTGGGTGGATATTCAATAGAAATTTTGCTCATTTTCTCCTTATCATAATACAACTTAATGCGGTGACCATTAACAATAAAACTTCCACCATGTTTGTCGTAGAGTTCGACATATCCAGATGGAAATCCATGTTTCACTATATAAGGTCCTATCCATTTGGGTTTGAGCTTAGGAGCTTTGAACTAGTATTTCATATTGAAAAGCAAAACTTTATCCCCAGCTTTGAATTCTTTTCTAATTCTAAGCTTTCGGTCACGATAAGCTTTGGTTCTGGCTTTGTATAGCTTGGAGTTTTCGTAGGCTTGGAGCCTCAATTCATCGAGTTCATGCAATTGCAAAATTTTTTTCTCTCCAGCTACTTTCAGATCGGGGTTACAATTTTGTAATGCCCAGTAAGCACGATGTTCGATTTCGTACGGCAAATGACATGTTTTTCCATACAAAAGTCGGTATGGTGTTGTTCCAATTGGAGTTTTATAAGCCGTACGAAATGCCCATAGAGCGTCATCGAGTTTCCTCGACCAAACGGAAGGATTTTCCTTGACCGTTTTTTCGAGTATTCTTTTTAATGCTCTATTAGTATTTTCGACTTGTCCACTGGTTTGTGGATGATATGCTGTAGCAAAACGATGATGAAATCCATATCGTTTCATGATTTTCTCCATTTGTTTATTACAGAAATGGGTTCCTCTATCACTTATTAAAGCTTTAGGGATTCCATATCGAGCAAAAAACTTTTTGAGAAAATTGACAACAACTCGTGCATCGTTAGTGGGTAAGGCTTCAGCTTCAGCCCATTTGGAAACGTAATCGATTGCAACGAGAATGTATTCGTATTTGTGAGATTTAGGAAATGGTCCCATAAAATTGATTCCCCAAATATCGAATATGTAGGACCTTATATCTATCAACTTTAATAACAATATAGCACTAGATGAAGTAAAGATGGTGACTTGATGACATATGTGTGGCGTTAATAATTGTAAAGAGAAGTGAGAGATGAAGAGAACATTTTATTAAAAACACACACAATACACACACAAGCACACACCTCAAATGAGCCTTTGAGGTGTTTAAATAGTTAGATACAAGAGATGCCTTAAAAGGCTTTCCATGGGCTTGGTCTTGGGCTTGGCTTTCTTTTAGATAAAAAGGCTTATATTACTTAACCTATGACATATTAGCTTACCAAGACCAAGGCCCATTGACTATTCTAATAACATAAACTACGACACATTACAACGTTACAATAAATGAGAATGACCATCACTTTCTAATATAATTTTTAATGCTAACAATCTCCCCCTAAGGGGTGGTCATTCGAATGATGCTCCACGTGATTAGGTCTTCTTTGTACTTTGTTGTTGACCATTGTGCGTCGTAGTAGAATAGTCTTTAGTCTTTGTTCCTTCATGCTTTGTGATCTTTGATGACTAAATTTTCATCGTTCTTTGTTCCTTTGCGATATGGAGCAATCTTCCTTTCGTCACTTCTGCGTCTATGGTGGTTGTCTGCCATTCCAACATGCTCATACATCTTTGGACTTTGATATTCATTTGCACGTAGTTCCCTTTCTTTCACTTTGATCTTTAGTCTTTATACTTTGTAGATTCTTCTTTTTGGCGTAGAATCTTTCTTTGAACTTTGTGTTGTATAGATCTTTGAGGGAGCTTTCTTTAACTTCCAGATGTATGTATGAGCACGTGAAATCTGTCGCCATGGAGATGAAGTGTCCCTGCATATAACAGTTAGCAATAGAACATCCGGTACTTACAGATAAGAATTAGAGATCGTCAACAGCATAGTGTGAAGACTCCTTCTAACCCTTACCAAGGCCGTTCCATGTCAGATACTCCCGAGAGAGCTTACAAGACCTACTTAGTAGCTCAATGACTGGGTGAGTCGCTGGGGATCACTCCACGACTGTAGACCATTTGAAACCACCGCGAACACTAAGCGTAACCCATAAGGAATTACTGAAGTGACCTGCTGTCAGGGCTGCTTGATGTTGACCCTGGCAGGAGTTTCCATTCAATCATTGAGAATCACAAAAGTGAATCCTCTCATAAATGTTCTGGCAGATTGCTAAGATCTGCGTAGGACTCTAAAGTTTACATCTGGCATCCTTATTGTTGAACAACCAGTGTAGAAATATCGTGTGTTCCTATGAGATCTTTTGATGAATCTCGGGGCTCTAGACTCGATAAGTGCACATTTGGTTTCCTATGCGGAGATTAGGGAGAGGTCTCCTGCTTCAATATCAACCATCTCTAAGAGACAGGTCGATAGATTACACCGGTTCCCCGTGAGCATGAAACAAGCTCTTTTAAGAGAACTTGAGTGGTTAAGAAGGTTTAGTGCAGTGCGTCACTGGGTCCATGACGTCTTTGTCTTCAATACCGGTGTCACCTTAGTAACAACCAGTAGCATATGAATTGTACCCGGTGTCTGCCCTAAGGTTGAACATTTGGAGGACTATTTCTTTTCACCCTTTATCATAAGTTTTCTTTTTAATTCTTCAACCCCTTCTTTCTCCTTTCTCATTTTCTCCTTTTTTCAATCATACCTAAGGACTTCTAATTCTAATCTATTGGAATTGTCCTTGGGTAGATCCCTCCGGCTCTGGCGGATCATAGGACGGTTTTACTTAACCTTAGTCACCTTATAACTCCATGACTATCCTATAATTGCCATGAAACCATTTATGAAAAATCTCTCAAAGTGTTTATGATTATAAAACACATTGTTGACACTTCGAGAGTTTTGCATTTATTTTGAAGGACTCCCCCTTCACATGTGCTCATGAATTTTTTAAGAAATTTGCACATGCGTGAGGAGTTTGCACTTTCTGAATTGATCCACTTTCAGTGAACATGACCGATTCGAGACACGCTTACATCACTAGTTAGACTAGCTTGAAGTTATTACCCATCCTGGTCAAGTCCAAAGAAAGTCTCTCGATATGGTACATTCTACTCAGACAAGTCCTATTCGAGACACGCTTACATCACTAGTAGCTTGAAATTATTACCCGTCCAGGACAAGTTTTTTCGATTACTGATATTTTAATCTTCGTCAATTCATTGGTACTTACTGAGTCGAGCTCTTCTGAGATTCAGCCACAATCTTTACACATCTTAGATCACATTTTAATCATGTCTTCTCCCCCTCAAAAATAGCATATCGTGATATTTTTTATATCAACAGATTAAGAAAAAGCTTTTGGAGAGAAAGACAGATTCAACATGAATTTGGAACATTTTTTCTTTTTATACTCCCCCTTAATGATAGCATATTTAATATTAATTAAGGGTTTTAAGGGAGTTATCTTGAGCACTAATTTTGAGAGATTTTGAGAAATCTTTTGAACAATCTTGAAAAAGTGCTCAAGAATTTTGTTTGAAAACGAGTTTATGCTTGAAATCTTTTTCGTTTATTCAGACTCGAACTGTTTTGAAAAAGAGTTCGTCATTGAACGTACGAGTCCTTGATTTGAAAATAATCAGAAGTCATCATTGACGGTCCGGGTTTCGTACTGAGGTATACGAAAGCCATTGTGAAGAAAATTTTGAGAAACGACATGTTTTAGAAAAACATTAAAAAAAGAACTCCCGCTCAAGCATCAGTACATGTCCGTATCATTGTTGAATGACATTTCTAGAAACGTACAAAATATTGATTTATACGAGAGACATGTCGTGAGAAGAATATTTTTGGATTTTTGATTTTATATTGTTTTTGTATTTTTTGAAAATTTTATATTTTTGTATTTTGTTTTTGTTGGTTTTTCAAATTTTGTATTTTGTTTTTTCAAAAAATATTTACAGCGAAGCAATTTTGAAAACTTTTTCAAGAAGATTCGAGAAGACGTTCTAGCTCCTCAGGAGTTAGGCTTCGCATGCCAATTCGTCGAACTAAATAGTCAAACCGTTCTTTTGGAAGGGCTTTAGTAAATAGATCGGCGAGTTGGTAATCTGTCTTCATGAAAAATAATTCAACAGTACCCTCTTCCACGTGTTCTTTGATGAAATGGTAGCGGACTTTGATATGCTTCGTCTTAGAGTGATGTACGGGATTGCACGAGATGGCTATGGCACTTTTTGAGTCACAATACATAGGTATTCTGTCAAAAGTAAAGCCGTAATCTGTGAGCTGTGTCCGCATCCAAAGAACTTGGGCACAACACGCAGATTGAGCAAATGTATCCAAGGGTATTCTGCCATTGCTTCCCGAATGTTCTTTGGTTCTTTGAGGCTGATTGAGCAAATGTAAATGCACAATTCAATATCGGTGGCAAGTTGTCTCCTTGTCTGAACTGGCTTTGAAGGTTCACCAATAACATGTTCTATTGGATGGTCTTTTGTCCATTGAAACGTAGAAGGGTACCTTGGGTGTAACGAATGTGTGTTAGATGGTTCTTGTAACCTTGAAGAAGATTCAGCAGAGTCTGTTGCAAACGGGTTTTCAAATATTTCTTCTTCTTCTAACGCATCATTGTTTGAATTATTTGTAGGTTCTTCTTGAAAATTTGTGTTTTGGTTTTGCTCATCAACGCTTGGTATATCAGTTTCAAAAACTGGAGTTGCTGGAGTAGATGTTGATGATGTTGATGTAGTTGGTGCTTCAGCTTCGATTGTTGTAGATGCATCTTGTGGTGGTGGTGGTGGTTGATGGTTTTGAGCGGGTGCAGCGGAATGTTGTTGAGATGCATTTGTCGAAGTTCCACCATAGTATTCATCAAACATTAACTCGAAGAAGTTTTCCAGTTCTTGTTCTGAAGGTTTATTCGTGTTTGTTGACTGAGCTCCTTGAGGCACGAGTCCTGAACTTATGTGTCCAGAAGTCTTCTGGTTTGGTGCGGGTCCTAATCCGTTTTGATTAGAAGCCATTGGATTAAGCGCGGGTTCTAGAGCGTATCTCTCAGAAGCCATTTGTGAAATCTCGTCAAACTTCACATTCATCGTCTCCATTATCCTTTTTGTTCTTCTATTATACACCCTGAATGCCCTCGAGTTTTCTGAATATCCAATGAAGATTCCAATATCACCCTTAGCTTTTAACTTCCCTAGATCTTCTCTGTCATTCGTCAGATAGCACAAAGCGCCAAACACGTGAAGGTAAGAGATGTCAGGTTTACGGTTGTTCACTAGCTCATATGGGGTTTTATTAAATCTCGGATGGACTAGGGATCGGTTTTGAGTAATGCAAGCAGTGGCTACAGCATCAGCCCATAAGAATAGTGGTGCACTAGAAAAGATCAGCATTGTGCGAGCAGCTTCCACAAGAGTTCGGTTTCTTCTTTCAACTACCCCATTCTGCTGTGGAGTTCTAACAACTGATGTTTGGTGTGTGATTCCAACATCTTCAAGGTAAGTTCTTAACTCCTAGTTTGTAAATTCTGTGCCATTGTCTGTTCTTATAATCCTTACTGGAGCTTGAAGTAGAACTTGAATACGCTTCAGAAAGGTGATGATGATGCCTGGTGCTTCGTCTTTTGATCTCAAAAACTTTACCCAAGTATATCTTGAATAATCGTCAACAATAACAAGAATATACTTCCTCCCATTAATGCTTTCAACTCTCATTGGGCCACATAAGTCCATGTGCAACATATGTAACCTTGCTTCCGAACTAGGTACGGTTTTGGGTTTATATGATGCTCTTTTACTTTTTCCTTGTTCGCATGATGGACATAGGTGTTCCTTGGTGTATTTGAACTTAGGAAGTCCGGTGACGATGTTGTCTTTGGCTAATTTGTTGATCGTGTCGAAATTGAGATGGGATAATCTTGTATGCCACAGCCAGGACTTAGTTTCGGTTGCCCTTGTCATAAGACAAATTGGTGATGTAGAAGCCATTTGGTTGATGTCGATAGCATACAAGTTTGTACCACGATTACCAGTTAAGAGATCATTACCAACCAAATTTCTTATAAAAACCGTGTTTCTCCTGAATGCAACTTCTAAATCTGCATCACAAAACTGCCCAACTGAAAACAAATTATGTCACAACCTTTCGACGTAATAAACTCGAGTGATTAAGAAATTCCCAAACCGAAGATCTCCATAACCCTGAATAGCTGCTACATGATCATTTCCAAAGCGTACAGTTCCCATGAATTTCCAGACGAAACTGATCAGCAGCTTTAAATTCCCGGTCATGTGCTTGGAGCAACCCGAGTCGACGATCCAAAGACATATTTCGATAACCTGCCAAGAACAGAAGAGTTTGTATTTGGAAACCGTGTTGAATTTGGTTCCATGGGGTTAGGAGTAAGATCTAAATCACCCTCATAGACAGTTGCTACTTGTTTAGCTTGAGCTATTTCTAATTTGCCATTCTGAAGAGTGAACTCTCTACCCATTGGAATCCACATACAAAACTTAAGGTAGTTCCTAGGCATTCGACTAATAGTGGTAGTCCTAAATCGTGTAACTAATCGTTCGATAGATCTGGATCTAGCACTAGGTCTTTTTGGAACATTCTTTTGTTCAGGCGTAACATTCACATTCTTAGAAACACATTCATCATGAACATCATTAATTAAACATTTCTTGTATATTAAACAAACAGAGTCATTACATGCATTAGAAACAGTACTTTCGACATTACATTCAGATGAAACATGTCTCTTATTACAAAGCGATAAATTCCTAGGGTGTTCTTCTACTTCTTCAGCTTTATTCTTGCTACTACTCTTAGAAACAGGCGAGACTCTATTGTTCCTTGTATTGCTCCTAGGCTTTAGTCTACTGCTCCTAGAGGTGCTTTCTAATCCTGTAGAAGGTAAGGCACACGCGTTAGGATTTATGTTGTTGTCCTTTTTAGCATTCCTAGACTCTTTAGAATTATCCTTTTTGCACGCATATGTCTTAGATGTGGAGGCAGACGCATTAGTGGGACTAATCCTAAAAAGGCCAGGTGCTAACACTTTAGGAGTTTCGACAACCGCTTTTCCTTTATCAACAATCTTTTCATTTTCACATTTCTTGGGCAAGGGTGTTAGAGTGACTGGTTTTGTCAAATCCTTTTTCTCATCGACTTTTGGAGCAAACCGTGAAATTGACATTTTTGGTTTTTGAACCGTGTTTGAAACATTTGGTTTCTCCGAAGTCAATGGTTTTGCAAACTTAGTTTCCTCGCCCTTTCCTTTTTGACTTTCAAGCTGAGCCCTCAAAAGATCATTTTGCTCTTTCATGTTCTTTAAGGTACGCTCATACGACAATTTGTCATACTTGCATTCTTCCTTTTTTCGATCAAGTTGTTTAAAATATGAGACATTTTCTTTTTCAAGCTTTATAAGAGCATTTTCATATTTTGAAACAATTGCGGAGGTCTCAGCTCTTAGTCGTTCATCGTCTTGAATAGAATATGTTTGTAAAATGATGGACATAATGTCAGTGGTCATAACAGCTTCGAAGAGAGAATCATTTAGGTTTTCCAAAACATTCATGTTTTCACGAGTATCATTAGCTTCGTTTACCAGGGATTTGTGGTCCTTGACAAAGTCGGCCATTTCTTTAAAGAAAGCTTGTTCAAAATGGATTACACTGATGTTATTCAGTGGGATAGTAATTTCGTTTTCAAAAACCTTTTTCTGCTCAATATGAAAACTGGAATGCCAGTTGTTAATATTGATTGTAGTTTTAGAAGCAACGATATTTTGAAGTTCTTGAATTCTCTTTTTGACGTCATCCAAAATTTCTCTAGCCTCACTTGTATTAAAAGTGTTGTTAGAGGACATTTGTTCCATTTTTGAAAGAGATTTGGAAACAATTACTTTCTTAGAAAACATTTTTGAAAATGGTCGTTTTATGGAAAACACAGATGGTTCTTTTTGTGAAACAAAAGTAATTCCCGAAAGTTTGTTCAATTTGTTGTAATCAATGGGTTTCAAATCCTTTTGTTTCATTTTATTTATGCTCTCTTTGACATGTTCTATCGTTTGCACAGAATCCCGAACGACGGGAGGATCATGTTTGGTGTAAATCACATTACCATTATACAAAACATTCTGTTCTTGCTGAGCTTTCTTGAGATTACTGGGGGTGTTGTTACCAAGAGCCACTTTATGTTTCGTATGGTAAATTGGATTAGTTTGATTTGAAATCATTTTCATTGTTTGACTAGACTGACCCGACTTAACCACTAATTCTTCTAAATATGCAATCATGTGTTCTGACTCTACGATTTCGGCCAAAAGTTTGTCTTCTTTCTTTGCAAATTCCTTTTTCAACTCGTCCCTTTCTTTTTCAAGATTGGTATAAGCTGATTTTTGTTTAGAAAGTTGGTTTTGCAAATCAGAAATTTCCGCGTTTAAAGCTTTTATCTTCTTGAAAGAATTAACATCAAGTGTATCGAACTTGAGTTGCAATTGTTTTTCCCTTGAAACGGAATTTTGATAACCAGTTTCTAATTCAGACAATCTTTTGTTATGAAATTCAAAAGCTTTAACGTTTTCTTTGTAACTCTCAAGCTCAACGGTCAATTTAACATTCGCGGCCTTAACATCGCGATTGACCTTTTTCACATTCTCAATTTCAATACGACAATTATTCAATAATGATTCAAACAAAGCACGTGTTTCCTCATCATTCTTAGCATGCTGTGAAACGAAGCCTCCATTATGATTCACATCTGGAGTCACTGAAGGAGTATTGCTACTACTTGGCGTGTCCAGGAATGTATCATAAGTGGATGCTTGCTTTTCAAAATGCTGTTCCTCATGAGGAGACATATCAAATATATCATTATTGTGACATGTGTTGAAATTTGATACCTCAGATGGTGCATTGGTGTCATAAACAGGAAGTGTATCAGAATCCGTGTCATACTTAGCTTCCTGAAGATTCGCCATGAATATGCAGTTCGCATCAATATCCTCTCTATCTTCCATGTCATCCATAAGAGCCATAAAATCATTCTCCTCTGCGTTCAACTGAAACCCTGCCTGAACCTTTTGTGCCAACATCACTGCTTTCTGCAAGTACTCTAGATCTTTCTTGTTCGGCTTAGTAGGACAGTTCCTTACCACATGACCTACACCCTGACAGTTGAAACACTTTACCGGATTACCCTGATTCACATTTCCCAAATTCCCAATTACTGGAGCTGCAACATTTCTATTCTGATTACCCATTGCCTGTTTACCAACATTCTGACCCCTCTGATTTCCAACAAACTGACCTATCTGATTCCCTGCATACTGACCATACTGATTTCCTGCATACTGACCTGCATTCTGCATATTCTGATTCCCCATGTTAATTCCAGTAGCATATCCTTGCTGATTCCCATAAACTCCAACCATTTGGCCTCCGTTGCCTATATTGAAACTCGGCTGAGCGATCTGCCTGTTGCGAGTATTCGATGAAATCCTTTGGTTGTTGTTTGTTGGTGTAGAATAGCGTCCTTGGAATGCCTTTGACAGAAAAGCAAACGCTTGGGTCAATGCTGCAGAAGCTTCATCATTTTCAGTGAATTCTTGTTCTTCAAATTGTGGGTATTGCTGTTGTGGAATGACATGTTGTTGTTGCTGTGGGTAGAACTGTTGTTGGTAGACCGGTGTTGTTTGTTGAATGTATGAAGGTTGCATGTAGTTGTGAGTGGAAGATGATGATGGTTGTTGTGTGTTCACTGGTAGCGGTGTTGGTGTAGTAGCAATTAATGCAATAGGATCATGATTCTTTGCCAATCTTTCTTTCCTTACTTCATTAGCCTCAGCTTGGTTTTGCTTCAAAAAGTCATAGAGTTGATCATAATTCACCTTATGTAAGTCCTTTGTTTAATTGACAATTGTAACATAACGACCCCATTCTTCTGGAAGGTTATTGATGAATTTGATGTTTGTTGCAATTATTCGAGGTGTCAACTTGTTTCTGATTAACTCATTCATCAAAGTGCAAAACCTTGTGTCGTAGGATTCAATCTGTTCACCTTTAGTGGATGTGAAATTCTCCCAGTCGGTGAGAAGTTTGTTCTCAACGTCTTGTTGTCCAATCTATGTTCCATGACATATCCTTCTAACACGTTCCCACATAGCATAAGCAGTTTCACAGCTGTCGACCGCAGCAAAGATCTCCCGTGGTAATCCAAGTTGGATTAAACGCATTGCCATATCATCTGCGGCGATCTACTTCTTGTCTTCCTCTGTGTAATCTGCTTCTGTTTGTTCACTCATGAATGGTTGAGTAGGAGGTGTTGTATTTGGATTACCTTCAATTTGAACTTGTCTTGGCTTGAATGGACCATTTGTAATGGAGTTGATCATTAATTTACTATCAGGCTTTGTTTTGATGTAACGAAGCATGCGGCTTGTCCATGGGAGATATCCACCTTTTTCAAGCATTGGAGGTCGGTTTTCCGCACCGGCAGCATGAATGTCTTGCTGAGTTGCCATTGATGAAGTGTAGATGGATAAAGTTGATTCTTGGATCATTCCAACGAAGTAGGAGTTGTGTTTAGTGTAAGTTAATGCAAGTTTTTATGGTGAAAAATTTGATCCGAAACCTTAAAACCTCAATAACTTCTTCTCGGAGCGTTTTTAGGCCTCGAAACTTCGCCTAAATCGATAAATCTATTTAGCGCGTCGTTCTCCTCTGTCTCACGGTCGTTTTGACAACTGATTCGTCGAAAACGGAGTTACGGTTCAAAAGTTATGCGTAAACAAAATCTTATGCGTAGGAAATGTTATGCGTAAACAAAAGTTATGCGTAAACAGTAAACTTATGCGTAAGAAAAATACTTATGCGTAAGATTAGTAGTTTATGCGTAGGCTTTGTGTTTATGCGTAAGATTAGTTACGCGTAAGGTTTAGCTTATGCGTAAGATTTTTATGCGTAAGGTTTACAAACCAAAATGATCTCTCAAACTTATCCAAGCTTGAAAGATATCCCGTGTCGAAGTATTCCACAAACTTATCCAAGTCAGGGACGTACTGAGTCACCGATGCACGAAGAGAAGACCTTTGAAGAAACTTTTGCGTAGATTTCTGAAACTTACGTGTAAGATTTAATCTTATGCGTAAGAACAAACTTCTGCGTAGGAACTGAACTTAGGCGTAGGATCTTATGCGTAGACATCAACTTATGCGTAGAAAATCAATCTTATGCGTAAGAAGAGGGTTTTGACTAAACTTAAGCATAGGAAAGGGGTTTTGACCTCAACTCACGCGTAGAAAGTACTGTAGACAGCTGTAACTTGTACTATACTCAAAATCTTACGCGTAAGATGTCCCAAACAGCTAAAAATCCGATTTTTTCAACCAAAAACACTTTTTCCACTTGTTTCTATTGATCAAATCTTTCCCAAAACACTTAGAATCACTAAAGCTTCAATAAAAACAACAACTTTAACACCAAAAATTGTAAAAATCGAAACTTTTTGAAGAAAAAGTGCACAAATGAATGAAAAATGCAACTTTTTAACAAAAAACTTGATAAAAACACTCCTAAATCATTGTTAGGCTCTTGATACCACTTGTAGGACCTTATATCTATCATCTTTAATAACAATATAGCACTAGATGAAGTAAAGATGGTGACTTGATGACATATGTGTGGCGTTAATAATTGTAAAGAGAAGTGAGAGATGAAGAGAACATTTCATTAAAAACACACACAATACACACACAAGCACACACCTCAAATGAGCCTTTGAGGTGTTTAAATAGTTAGATACAAGAGATGCCTTAAAAGGCTTTCCATGGGCTTGGTCTTGGGCTTGGCTTTCTTTTAGATAAAAAGGCTTATATTACTTAACCTATGACATATTAGCTTACCAAGACCAAGGCCCATTGACTATTCTAATAACATAAACTACGACACATTACAACGTTACAATAAATGAGAATGACCATCACTTTCTAATATAATTTTTAATGCTAACAGAATATTTCGCAGACTTGAATGCTCTTTTGAGGCATTTCATCTCTACGAGAAAGACTACCAGATTTTTGGCACGCATCGCAGTTTTGAACAAGAGTATGAGCTTCTTTGAAAATTGTTGGCCAATAGAATCCAACATCAAAAACTTTTTTAACTGTGGTGTTAGGACCGTAATGTCCCCCTGTTGGGCCATGATGGCATTCATCAAGAATTTTTCTTGTTTCTGCTCCAGAAACACATCTTCAGATCATTCCATCGGGACACATTTTGAAAAGAAAAGGTTCTTCCCAATAATAGTGTTTTAAATCCGAAAAGAACTTACTTCTTTGAGCATGAGTTAATCCTTTCTTGAGAATATTTCCACCAAAATAATTTGCAAAATCTGCTAACCACGGTATTTCCTCTTCAACTTTATCTATGGTCATAAGAGTTTCATCGGGGAAATAATCATCAATTTCGTCTTCCTTTAATTCTTCTAAATTTGGGTTCTCAAGACGAGACAAATGATCGGCAGCAAGATTTTCTGCTCCTTTCTTCTCTTTTATTTCGATATCGAATTCTTGGAGTAGTAAAATCCAGCGGATAAGACGCGGTTTTGTATCTTGTTTAGCAAACAGATATTTGAGCATTGAGTGATCGGTGAAAACGACTGTTTTGGAAAGCACGAGATAAGATCTGAATTTGTCAAAAGCAAAAACTACGGCTAACAATTCTTTCTCCGTAACCGTATAATTTTGTTGGGTGTTGTTAAGTGTTTTACTAGCAAAGTATATAGGACGAAAATGTTTTCCTTCACGTTGTCCTAAAACTGCCCCAACAGGAAAATCGCTTGCGTCACACATAAGTTCAAATTGTAGTGACCAATTAGGTGAAACCATAATCGGAGCACTAGTCAATTGACTCTTTAGTGTTTCAAAAGCTTTAATGTAATCTGCGTTGAAATCAAAGACATAATCTTTTTCAAGAAGTTTTGTCATAGGACGAGATATTTTGGAAAAATCTTTTATGAAACGACGGTAGAAACCGGCATGTCCTAAAAAACTTCTAACGGCTTTAACGTTAGTTGGAAGTGGTAATTTGGTGATAACATCAATTTTTGCTTTATCAACCTCCATTCCCGAACTTGATATTTTGTGTCCTAGCACAATTCCTTCGGTTACTGATGAGGCGAAAAATGAACCACTTTTAGGGGGTCATTTAAGCCCGGAATTGAATTTATTTGATCAAATATTGCCCTAAATCGTTCCTTTTGTGATTTTAGGTACTTTGGGAGTGAATTCTGGAAAAGGAAGCATTTTGGACGTTTTTGGAGCATAAAAGTGAAGAAAACGGAAAAGTCTTAATTTTCATTGCTGGGAACAGTGTATGACGGCGTCAAGAGGAAATTCCTGAAGGCGTCAGGAGTAAAAGTGGTGACGGCCCCGAATAAACGTGAAGGCGTCACCCAAGGCCGTCATGTGTTAACTTGTCAAAACTTGCGCGCGAAGTAGCTGATATTGTTTTAGTCATAACTTTTGCATACGAACTCGGATTGAGGTGATTCAAAAGCCCACGCGAAGAGGACGAAGAGATCTACAATTTGGTGAAAAAATGGTCATGACGGTGTCAAGAAGAACGGGCTGACGCCATCAAGCTTTGCCGACAGAAAACATGCCTATAAATATAACATCATAACTTCACTTTTTGTAAGCCCTAAACCCTAAGGTCGATTCCTGGGTTTAGGTGGGTGTTTTTCCAGCAAATTAGAGGGTTTCAATCACTCCATAAACATCATGTATTGGTTTGATGATTCTATCTTAATTATATTTTCCATTATCATTGTTGTTTGCTCTTCTTTGATGATGATTTGCTAATTCACCTTGTATCTACTTATGATTATGTGAAACTTGTATATAATTGATTAGATCTCATTGATTTCTTGTTGATGTTGTGTGTATCTCCATCAATGAGGGGCTTGTTGATGTGTGTGTCTATCTCCATCAATTAAGGCGTGACAACTTCAACAGATCTAGTTGGTTTAGTTTATAATTCTTGTTTCCTATTGATTCTTGTTTTGATTGAATGAATTCGATGTTAGGCTTAAGAAAACTGGCAGATTTCCAAATGGTAACATGCTTGAACGTCTTAGGAAACATGAACCGATGTGTACTAGGTTTTATTGGTTGTATTTAATGCATGAGTAAATTCTAATGATCCCATGTTAGGAGCTTCTTAGCCAGCTCGACATAGGAGTGAAGTAGGCACTCATAGGATTGGGGAGTTAAGTGCGCCACCCCATGAATGGTATTAAGGAATACAACCCGTCAATTAAAACAAGGTTACAATTCAATAGGTAGGATTGGATAGCTAGCAACGAGTAATATATCATAGGTAGACATGCTTTACTTATCTTGTAGAACCTTAGTTTAGTTTTCTTGCATATTAGTTTAATTAGTAGCTTTTGGGTTAGTTGATTAGCAACTAATTCCGCCTCTTCTTCCAAAACCCGAGATTTTTACTTGCTTTCATAAAATATAAAAACATAAAAAGAATCATCATTCACCTTTAGACCTAGTTAGATTAATTTCAAACCTAACGACACTATTCCTAGCTGAACGATCAATCCCCCGGTACTTGTCACTATACTATACTACAACGATCAGGTACACTGCCTGGTGGGGGTTGTAAGCTTCTCAAGATCCCTTGAGAGGTAAAGCCTGGTGCGATTCCCACGTATCAAGTTTTTGGCACCGCAGCCCGGGGAATAGTTATTGTCTAGGTTAGAATTTCTTTTTGTTAGGTCTACTTGCTAGATTCCTTTCTAGTAAGATTTTATTTTTATTTTTAGGTTTTCTTTAGTCTATCTTATTTCTTTGTGTCTTTGTTCGTAACTCTTCACCACCCGACATCATGGACGATGGGAACATCTTTGAACCCGTCATCCCACCACAACAAAACCCACCACTAGAACCTCTTAGGCCCCGAACCTTAGGAGAGTATTCCCGACCTAGCCACCAAGGCTACCGAAACACCATTGAGCTCACCGGAGCCAATGTGACCCCCTTGCGATCCGACACCATCTGGTTTGTGCAAAGCGGATGTGCATTCCATGGACTTCGTTCTGAAGATCCAAACCAACATCTTAAGGACTTCCTCAAAATCGTAGATTCCATAGACCTAGATGTTGAAACTAGAGAGACAACCCGATTACGCCTATTTCAATTCTCTCTACGGGATCAAGCTAGTCAATGGCTTGAGCGTTTACCCGCGGGATCCATCACCACATGGGATGATCTCACCACTCGTTTCCTTGCTCAATTTTTCCCACCGGGGAGATCTACTAAGCTTAGAAATGAAATCTTGATGTTCCAACAACGTCAAAATGAATCTCTTTATGAAGCATGGACTAGTTTCAAGGACTTACTCCAAAAAGTCCCTCATCATGGCATAGGTCTTTGGCTTCAAGTCCAAATCTATTATGACCATATCGATCTCTCCACGAGGCGAGCCATTGACCAATCGGCCGGTGGTAAGCTACGTGATCTAAGTGCAGAACAATCATGGGAACTCATAGAAGATCTTGCTCTCTATGACAACGAAAGTTGGAATGATCCCCGTGATTTGAACAAAACGGTCAAGGCAATATCTTTGCCTTCGAACAATTCTAGCACTCCCGACCGTAGGATCATGGAACTTGAGGATCAAGTCAAGTTTCTCATGAAATCTTACGAAGCTCGTAAGCCTTCAAGCCAAGTGAACAAAATCACTTCTTCATGCGAATTATGTAGTGGTCCCCACGACACTCATGATTGTGTGGAACTCCCCGGAACAGCTTTTGCGGACTACACATCCACGCGTACCGACGAAGCGGGAGATAAGTGGTACACTTTCAAGCCCGAGCCAAACCCTTACGGTGATTCATATAACCCCTCTTGGAAAAATCACCCAAACCTTAGGTGGAAACAAAATCAACCCAATTCTTCCAATCCGCCTAATCGTTACCAACCAAACGGTCCACCCTCCAACCGTACTTTCAACAACAATCCTTCTAACAACTATGGTAGTACCAACAATCTTGAAGGATTGATGTCTAAGTTCATGGCATCTCAAGAAGCTCGCATAGCTAGGTTTGAAACCGAATTCAACCAACAACAAACGGAGATGACCAACAAGATTGACAACTTGTTGAAAGCCCTCAACAACCAAGCGTTAGCCACACCTAGGAAGGACCCTAGGGATACCAATAACGGAGTCCAAATTAAGGACCTCTCATCATCCAAACATGTCCACTTTGTCAATGTTGTCACCATTAGGCCGATAGATAAGGGAATAGAGGAAAGTGACAAAGATGAAGTTGGAGTAGAAACCAAGACTAGGGATGAAAGTAGGGAAGTTGAGGTTAAAAAGGAAGAGGAATTAGAGGAAGTAGAGCCTAAATAGAAGTACTTTGATAAGTTGCCCACCAAGGAAGAACGGGAATACCATAAGGATTTATTCGATAGTCCCGAGAGACCATATATCCTTGGCACACCCCTTATCAAAATGGGAGACCCCTCTAACATTAACATACCATGCAATATCGGACACATGCATATATGGAAAGCTTACATTGATCTTAGATCTCCCGTAAACATCATGACTAGGACTTATTACAATTGGGTGATGAAGAAACAACTTGATTTTAGGATGATGCCCAATAGGAATTTGATAAGTAATTTTGTAGGAAGAGTGAAGGGTTTGCATGTGATTATAGGTAATCTCACTTATGAGATCGATTTTATGATAGTGGAAGACACTCGTCCAGTGATAGATGATTGCCTAAGCCTAGTAATATTTGGAAAACCATTTGTTGAGGCCACTAGGATGAGTTATGACCCAAATCTAGGGATAGTTAGATTCAAGGAAGAAAATGATGAGGTTGCCTATCAAATGCCCTACAAAATTGAGCAATACCGCCTCCTCTCTAATATAGAAAAAGAACACAAGCAAGCGGCTTATTATAGGAATGAGGAGGATAGACATAGAGGAGTAGAGTATGTAAAGAGTAGGATGCTTGGTTTCTACAAAGAATGCTTGCAACTAGGTCCGGAATACAAAACTGGTTTAGAAGACGACCTAGAGAGTGGAACCAACGATGAGGTCACGTAGTAACCCATGACCTTGAGTCTAGCTACAAGACTCGTAAATAAAGAAAAGCGCTTCTTGGGAGGCAATCCATGTTTTGTGTGATTTTATTTTGTTTGTTTGCTATTTGCTTCTGTATGCATGCTTTATTTTTATTGTTGGTAGATCATGTTTCTCAACTAAATAGTGGAAATACTTTGCTTTGTTGTTTTGGCCTAGTCTTAACTCCACCTAAAGGTATTTTTGCAAAAGATAAGTGTAAGGGGAAACCCCAAATATGTTTTTAAGAAACAAACCAATCATGATTCTCCACAATATTAAATGATCATGTGTATTCGTATTTGTTTGAGTCAAATGCTTGTATTGAGTCATAATGAAGTTTTGCAGGATTTTCCAGGAAGTAGGACCAAGTTTTTCCAGAAATTTTCCAGAAAGTTAACATAAGAATTTCTGCAGGTCACTTCTGACGGCGTCAAGAGTTAACTCTTGATGGCGTCACGTGTAAAAATCTGGAAATTTTACCGGTTTTGTTTTTCTAACGGAGTCTTATGGTTTTTGTGAATTATTAAGTTTTATAATCTCCAGGAGATCTGCAAACTTCATTCCACAAGCATTATATCTTATTTTGTTTTCTAGGATTTAGTAACTTATATAGGTTGCCGCCGAGTTTATGCGAGGTTGTCTTGTCTATTTTCTCAGGATTTACAGGTTATGTATGACAAGAAGATGATTTATATTCTGGAAAGGAAGTTTTGATTGTTCATTTTCTTGGAGGAAGATTTAACCTGGCCACCTTATTATCCATACTGAGCGAATCAGGGGAGTATTTGATTTCATTCTTTTTACTTTTTCACTTTTACATTCTTTACTTGAACATTGGGGACAATGTTCATCTTAAGTGTAAGGGGAGGGTAAAATGATGATACCTTACATATACACTTTCGCTTGAGTTTGTTTTGTTTAATGGTAGATGTGTAATAAAACTACGAGAAATACTTGTTAGTGCAATTTTAGCGCCAAATTTAAAATTTTTTACAACATTTAGGAGTGAAACTTTATCCATAGCAAGCGTCTCATGGATAGGAGATTGTATGAATAGCACATAACCGTATATTCAGAAAAATTTCCCACCCAAATATGTGAGGTTCGCCTTTAGATTTGATAGAAAAAGCATTTACTATTAGTGCTTATGAGTGTACCGGTAGCATTTAGATTCTAGAACTTGCGTTAGTGATGCATCCCGAGACCGCTAGTAAGACTACATTCGTGTAGTAGGATTTACTACATGATAAGAGGCATTAGGATCACCCTTGTGTTAAACCCGTATCATAATTACTTGACCATTTAAGTCATATTACTTGGCTAGTTAAATCAACTAATTTTTCCCACACCCTTAGCGTTGTACTCATTTTTAGTACACGAAACCCCTAGTACACCCCTCCGAGCCTATCTTTTCGTTTCTAACTTTAAGCATCTTACTTAAAGGAAGAATTTATTACACCCCACTTAAATGTACACCCAAATCGCCTTAGCCTTCCGTGTATGCGCTCATTTAGTGCATTATTGTTATTTGTTAAACCCTAAGTTAACTATCTAATTGATTACATGGTTGCTAAGTCGAGTCATATCCTTGTACATATTGTTTTGGGATGATTGGGACTCATGGGTAAAGTACTTATTTTATGGAGTAATGGGGAAGAACATCATATATTACCCCCATATGTACGTTAATCTTAAAAGTACTCCAAGTGTTTTGATTTTCTTAATTCGAGTCATTAGTTTAGTTTGTTGTAAAGTATGTAAAAATTCAAGTGTAAGGGGAATGTTCATTCCCTATGATGTATTATTTTGGATGGTAGGGTAAGAGTGTATGAAAAAAAAAAAAAAAAAAAAAAAAATCAAGAAAAAGAAAAAAAAAATAGAAAAAGAAAAGAGAAAAAAAACATACGGACTACCATCCCTTTTTATTCTATGTTCATTTTTATGTTTTTGTTATTTTTCATTTATTAGCTTAAGTCGAGTCTAGTCTTGGCTTAGCAACGCCATATTGTACATGTAATTAACCAAGATTGTTAACTCGCCACCAGTAAAAACTTCCTTTATCCAACAAAACCGTGTATTTCATATCCCTACACCTAACGTTACAACCCTTTAAAAAGACCTCTTTGATAGTTTATCCTAGGTGCTTTCACCATGTGGTGGAGGTTTGATCATTTCCCAAGCCTATGGTAATCTATTTTGCTATGACAGGTAGTGAGAGATATCTTCCGTTTTCATATTGTAATTTATACTTTATTACACCCGAGAGATGTGAGTATCTAAACACTATTTGTGAGGTGCTAGTGTATGACCTCCGTGCTTGTCTTTGGACTTTAGTGGAATGATTATTTGTTGTAATTACTTTTATATTAGTGTTAAATGACCCCTAACTTGTATTTTGACTAGAATAAAAGTGCATTTGCTTGAGGACAAGCAAATCTCAAGTGTAAGGGTATATGATGAGGTGAAAAATGAATCACTTTTAGGGGGTCATTTAAGCCCGGAATTGAATTTATTTGATCAAATATTGCCCTAAATCGTTCCTTTTGTGATTTTAGGTACTTTGGGAGTGAATTCTGGAAAAGGAAGCATTTTGGACGTTTTTGGAGCATAAAAGTGAAGAAAACGGAAAAGTCTTAATTTTCCTTGCAGGGAACAGTGTATGACGGCGTCAAGAGGAAATTCCTGACGGCGTCAGGAGTAAAAGTGGTGACGGCCCCGAAGAAACATGAAGGTGTCACCCAAGGCCGTCATGTGTTAACTTGTCAAAACTTGCGCGCGAAGTAGCTGATATTGTTTTGGTCATAACTTTTGCATACGAACTCGGATTGAGGTGATTCAAAAGCCCACGCGAAGAGGACGAAGAGATCTACAATTTGGTGAAAAAATGGTCATGACGGCGTCAAGAAGAACGGGATGACGCCGTCAAGCCTTGCCGACAGAAAACATGCCTATAAATATAACATCATAACTTCACTTTTTGTAAGCCCTAAACCCTAAGGTCAATTCCTGGGTTTAGGTGGGTGTTTTTCCAGCAAATTAGAGGGTTTCAATCACTCCATAAACATCATGTATTGGTTTGATGATTCTATCTTAATTATGTTTTCCATTATCATTGTTGTTTGCTCTTCTTTGATGATGATTTGCTAATTCACCTTGTATCTACTTATGATTATGTGAAGCTTGTATATAATTGATTAGATCTCATTGATTTCTTGTTGATGTTGTGTCTATCTCCATCAATGAGGGGCTTGTTGATGTGTGTGTCTATCTCCATCAATTAAGGCGTGACAACTTTAATAGATCTAGTTGGTTTAGTTTATAATTGTTGTTTCCTATTGATTCTTGTTTTGATTGAATGAATTCGATGTTAGGCTTAAGAAAACTGGCAGATCTCCAAATGGTAACATGCTTGAACGTCTTAGGAAACATGAACCGATGTGCACTAGGTTTTATTGGTTGTATTTAATGCATGAGTAAATTCTAATGATCCTATGTTAGGAGCTTCTTAGCCGGCTCGACATAGGAGTGAAGTAGGCACTCATAGGATTGGGGAGTTAAGTGCGCCACCCCATGAATGGTATTAAGGAATACAACCCGTCAATTAAAACAAGGTTACAATTCAATAGGTAGGATTGGATAGCTAGCAAGGAGTAATATATCATAGGTAGACATGCTTCACTTATCTTGTAGAACCTTAGTTTAGTTTTCTTGCACATTAGTTTAATTAGTAGCTTTTGGGTTAGTTGATTAGCAACTAATTCCGCCTCTTCTTCCAAAACCCGAGATTTTTACTTGCTTTCATAAAATATAAAAACATAAAAAGAATCATCCTTCACCTTTAGACCTAGTTAGATTAATTTCAATCCTAACGACACTATTCCTAGCTGAACGATCAATCCCCCGGTACTTGTCACTATACTATACTACAACGATCAGGTACACTGCCTGGTGGGGGTTGTAAGCTTCTGAAGATCCCTTGAAAGGTAAAGCCTGGTGCGATTCCCACGTATTAGTTATCATGAAATGGCATTTTTCCCAATTAAGAACAAGATGTGCAGCTTCACATCTTTCAAGCATTTTGTCTAGATTTGAAAGACAAGCTTCAAAAGAATCTCCAAATACTGAAAAATCATCCATGAAAACTTCCATAGATGTTTCAAGCATATCTTGGAATATAGCAATCATACACCTTTGAAAAGTGGCGGGTGCATTACAAAGACCAAAAGGCATACGCCGATAAGCATAAGTTCCAAAAGGACATGTGAATGTGGTCTTTTCTTGATCAGCAAGATCTATGGGAATTTGGAAATAACCTGAAAAACCATCGAGGAAACAAAAGTATTTGTTGCCTGCTAATCTTTCAAGCATTTGATCCATAAATGGAAGAGGAAAATGATCTTTCCTGGTGGCTTTGTTCAATTTTCTATAATCAATACATACTCGCCATCCAGTGACTATTCTAGTAGGAACTAATTCATTTCGTTCGTTGGTCACTACAGTCATTCCTCCTTTCTTGGGAACACAATGAACAGGACTCACCCAAGGACTATCTTCAATGGGGTATATGATTCCAACGTCAAGAAGTTTAATGATTTCTTTCTTGACAACTTCTTTCATGTTGGGATTGAGTCGACGTTGTCTTTCAACGACAGGTTTAACACTTTCTTCGAAATTGATTTTGTTTTTACAGAAATCAGGACTAATTCCTGGGATATCAGAAGTTTTCCACACAAAAGCGCGTTTATGCTTCTTAAGAACTGAAATGAGTTTTTCTTTTTGATCATCCTTGAGCAACAAAGATATGACTACAGGAAGAAGTGAATTCTCCTCCAAGTAAGCATATTCAAGATTATTGGGAAGTGGTTTAAGCTCAAGATCGATGGGTGGTTCTTGAAGAGATGTCTTGATCCTCATTTGATCATTGATGGTAATTTCTTCAAAATTCTCTTCAACTATTTCTCCTTCCTCAACTTCTTCATCATCTTCTTCAAATTTTACTTCCGTAAATTCAGCGAACTCTTTATCAAGATTCATTTCATTTATTTTCTCAGAAGTGGTTGTGAAAGGATCAGAATCGTCAAGTAATGCATCCAATTCTTCCTCAGTGACTTCATCGATTACATCGATGTTAAAGCAAGTGTCATCACTGGTATATGGATATTTCATTGCTTTGTCGATTAGAAAAGTAATTCTATCTTCTCCAACTCCTAAATTGAGTTCTTTACCTTTAACTTTGATTATGGCATCAGCGGTGTTTAGGAAAGGTCTTCCTAAGATTAAAGGTACTTGTCTATCTTCCTCCATTTCTAGGATTACAAAATCCACGCGAAAAACAAATTTACCAACTTGTACAAGCATGTTTTCAGCAACCCCAACAGGATATTGTTATGTATGGTTGGCTAATCGAATACTCATCTTTGTAGGTTTCAAAGTATTGATGGAAAGTTTAGAATACAACGAAAAGGGCATCAAATTAATACTTGCACCGAGATCGGCTAAAGCATCGCATGTGATGTTGTTTCCTAACGTGCATGGGATTAGAAAACTTCCGGGATCTCCGAGTTTTGGTGGAACTTTGTTTTCAATAATGGCTGAACATTCTTCATTGAGGAAAGCAGCAGAAATTTGCTCTAACTTATTTATGTTATTAAGAAGTTCTTTCAAAAATTTCCCATATTTGGGCATTCCAGCTAGAACATCAACAAGGGGTATGTTAAGTCTAACTTCTTTGATCATCTCAACAAACTTCTTATAACGCTCCTCATTTTTCTCTTTTCTAAGAGCTTGTGGGTACGGAATTTTTGGAGTGTATGCTTTGAGTGGTTGGGTTGTTTCTTTGGTTGGTGTTTCAGGAATATCTTCCTTTTCTTCTTCAGCTTCTTCTTCACTATCATCATTGATGATTTGAGTTTCATTGGGATTGGGTGGTGGATCATAAGAAATACCACTTCTCGTGAATACAACATTGATATGCTCATTTCTGGTTTGTGGTGGACGATATGTTTTGTCATTTGATCCAGAAGGCTTTGGGTTGGATTGGGTATTGCTTGGTAATGTTCGAGGTTGTCGTGAAGAAAATTGATCAGAGAGTCTACCAAATTTTTGTTCAAGATCCTGAATAGAAGCTTGATGGTTTTTCTGACCTTGCTCAACTTTGGTTTTGAGATTTCAAAAATTGGGTTTTAACAAATTCATTTGTGGATCTTTGAGCAGTCACGAAATCGCGCATCATTTTTTCAAAATCAGTTTCTCATGGTTTTTTGTCAGAATTTGGTGAAGTTGGATTGTCTACTCGTAGTTGAGTATCACGGTTGTTATCCCTTTGGTGATCTTGCCAAGTTCCAGAATTTCTTCCGTAATAATTACCACGAGAACCTCCTCCACGGTATCCTCCTTGGACATAATTGGCTTCCCCTTCATTGGGTCCAACCATGGGTTGGTCGTCACATTCGGATGAAGTGTGATTACCTGCACAGTTGTTGCAACCTTCTCGCATTTCTTTCATTTCTCATTTGATATATTTGTATTGCGAGTCGATTTTGGAAGTTAAGGCTTCCATTTTCTCCATGAGTTTAGAAGTATCGGAACTTTCGGCAAAATCAACGAGTTTTCGTAAGGGTTTGGTTTTGGAATCTTTTGACCAATCGAGTTTAAGAAGCACTCGATCTTCGAGCAATTGATATGCCTCGTTGGGAGTTTTGTAAAGAAAAATTCCTCCAGCATCAAGAATTCCTTGAGATGTTTCATCAAGTCCATGGTAGAAGATTTGGATAATGGTTCCTCGTCCTAAACCATGTCCTTGACAACTACGAAGTAAATCTTTCATACGAAGCCAAGCTTCGACAAGAGATTCATTGGGGTTTTGTGAGAAAGCACGGATTTCTCCCATGAGACGATCAAACATGGCAGGTGGAAAGAATCGGATTACAAAAGCTTACCTCATCTCCTCCCAAGTATTGATAATTCCTGGGGTTAATTCGTTATACCACACTTTGGCATCTCCGACGAGTGATGATGGGAAAAGTTTGAGTTTAATGGCATCGACATCAGTGTTGCCATATTGAAACATGCCGTAAATTTCAATGAATTCGGCAATGTGTTTGTGAGGATCAGCCCTCGAACGGCCATCGAATTGACGGTCTTTGATCATAGAAAGATGGTGTCCCTTCACGGTGAAGTTGTCACCAAGGTTAACAACAACAATAGCAGCTCCAGGAGTGGGTGCTATGGTTCGGTTTGTTGCCCACATGAGTTGGTCATCGGCCATTGGAAATAGTTGATTGGTGAATGGGTTATAAACAACTAAAGCTTCGGAAATGTTATCAAAAGGTGGGTTTGGTACTCTTGGTACACGGTTGTTTGGTGGAACAAAAGGCGTTCTTCTTCTTCTTGGTCTACGAATCAGACTTTTGGGATTAGAAAGAGGTGAAATTGGTTCTACTCAGGTTGATCGAGTGTTCATACAATTACCGAGTGAATCTCGGAAACTTTGGAACAAACGAGCAAAGAATGGAAACAATTTGAAAAATCAGGTGCAAGAAACCGATCGGTTCGAATGAATACCAATCGGTTGGATTGAACAATTTGGAAATACCGATCGGTTAGATGAATGACCGATCGGTTTCTTGGCTCGGATTTTTTTTTTAGAAAACGAACAAGGAAAGAAATGGAACTTTAAAACTTACAGAAAACACAATCAAAATCCCCGGCAGCGGCGCCAAAAACTTGATGTGCTCACGGTGTGTACAAGTTTTAAATTTATAAACACGATTACCGGATCTAGAAATAACACATACGAGCAAGTGAACTCGTCCATTATAGCAAGATTGGGTTGGTAAGTCCGGATCGTTCGCAGGGATTTGTGAGTGAATCTATGCGTAAGTTAAAAAAGTAAATCTCTAACACAAGCGATAATGAATATAAGATAATTCAAATGATTAAAAACTACACTTGCTTAGACTAGTTAACTACTCATAGGAAAAGCATGATTGTGATAACTTACTTAACATGTTGGTAATGAGAAGTAGTTGATGTTCTAATCTATTGTTTTTACAAGGTAAACCTTCGTCAAGATTTTAGTTTATAAAAACAAGCATTAGGTTTGGACCAATCAATTCAAGATCAATTCAAGGTTCATAAAGTTGAGTTAACAACCTTAAACACAAAAATAGTTTCTTGTTTAATCAAATACTCTTAAGAAATGGTCAATACAAAAGGTAACCTAATCATAGACAACAAGGTTACAATTGATTATAAACTACTAAAACTTTCGACCAATTAGGCGTTTACAACCAATCCGATTTGATTAACAAAAAGTATTCTCATTACAATTACACCTTAGTTCCTTTGTTTAGCCAAGAATAATTATGGTGAAAAACAATCTTTCATAGACAAAAGATTATAACTAGTTGAATGATAACAACCCTTTCGGCCAATGATATTATAAGCAACTAGTTAAACTTGACTCAACAAATGTCACTATGAAACTTTAGTCTAATTGGGTTTTAGAATTGACTTGAAATTGAATTAAAACATGTTATCACAATCATAGACTAATCACTAAGTAATTAACATCATCTAAGCAAATGCAAAAGGTTACTAGCCACTCATAGCAAACATGAACATAAACTCAGAATATTGAACATTAGAAATCATGATTAAAGTCTTACAAATGTTTGGAATATGATTACAAATGAGTAAGAAATGATTTCCTAAGTCTTCGTGTTGACTTCTTGAAAGTTTGACCTCCGGATGTTGACTTTTTGGGCTTCCAATGCTCCCTGAACTTTTATGGACGAATTTGAGAACTTTGAGACTAGTAAAGGATTGCTTTGTTGTTAGTGTAATGAGAGATATTGAGTTGTGTTGAATTGTGTGTTACAAAGCCTCTATTTATACTACTCCTCAAGCCTAGGCTCATCAATGCAACAACTTGGCCTCCAAGGTGAATAGAAAGACCTAGAATAGCAGAGAGAAGGACCTAGAATCGAGTAGAATGAGATAGAAAACTTCTTGCAAAATAATAACGAGCTGACCAACTGATCGGTATCGGGCTCTGACCGATCGGTTGGTAGTGACCTCTGCGACTAACCGGTCGGTTGGATTCATGACCGATCAGTTAGATGTAACAAATTCCTCTGACCGATCGGTTGGATGAATACCGATCGGTTGCTTTCGTTCTGACAGCAACAAACTTGATCATTAACTTGGCTCTTCGTTCTTTGTCCAAACTTGATTATTCCTTGTCAACAAACTTTGGAATGATGAAAACTTGGATTCTTCTTTGTGAAATGCTTGAACGAAATGAATCTCGAGATGGAAATGACAAATCCTTCATTTACTTCACTTTTTCTTCCTTTTTCCTGTTTTTGGCTACAAATGCTTGCAAACACACTTTGATACGATTATGAGACAAAAGCATATAAAAATAACCGAAAAAACATACGAATAACGCTACTAAAAACATGCACAATTTGAGCGTTATGATAGTGGTTACACTAAACACATGAACGGGAATAGAAGATTGTTCACTTCATACAAGGTGTATGATGGCAATCAAGTCATTTTAGGAAGCAAACTCAACGGTAAAATCATTGGCAAAGGTAACGTCCTTCATGACTCCATAGAGATAACCAACGTTGAGCATGTTAGTGGGTTAAATTTTAACTTTATTAGTGTGAGTCAATTAAGTGATGATGATTGTGAGGTTAAGTTTATTAAGAAGATTGTACTATTAGTAAAAATGGTGTTGTGTTAGCCAAAGGTCATAGGAGGAATAACTTTTATACATGCAAGTTAGGAGATAACTCAAAGCAACAAATATGTCTTATATCCATGGTGGATAACTCAACGCTTTGGCATAAGAGGTTAGGTCACGCTAATATGAGGCTAGTCCAAAACATAGCTTCCAACGAGCTAGTAAGGAATTTACCAAAGTTAAGTTTTGAGAGACATTATTGTGATACATGTCTTGGGAGTCAAGGACATGCAAGCAATAAGAATAGGAATGAAGTGGCAACGAATAGGGTCTTAGAGTTGTTGCATTTGGATTTTTAAGGTCCATATCCAATCCAAAGTTACGAAGGAAACTTCTACACTTTGATGATTGTAGATGATTATTCAAATTATACTTGGGTATTGTTTTAAGTAAATAAGGATAGAGTCTTAAATAAATTTGATATTTTAAGAAAGAAACTTGAAAACCTACTTGATTGTTCTATTGTTTCAATAAAAACAAATCATGGTAGTGAATTTGATAAATTGCAATTTGGAACCTTTTGTGAAACAACATGGAATATCTTATAACTTATCGGGGCCGTTCACTTCTCAATCGCTTGAGATTGTTGAAAGAACACATCGTAAGTTAAGAAATATGAGTCGTGCAATGCTTGGCGAGCAATCCATTCCACAAAAGTTTTGGTGTCATGCCTTAGATACCGCATGCTATATCTTTAATAGAGTCCATATTAGAAAGGTCATAAACAAAACACCATATGAGATACTTAGAAATAGGAAGCCTTCCCTAGAGTACTTTAGAGTATTTGGTTGTAAAGTATTTATACTTAACACCAATGAGTATCTCACCAAATTCGACCCAAAGTCGTATAAAGGTGTGTTCTTAGGATACTCTCAAAATAGCAAAGCATTCATAGTGCTTAACAAGGAAACAATGAGGATTGAGGAATCTCTCAATGTGACCTTCGATGAGAGTATGCCCGAGCCTAAATTATCTCCTTCGGTAGAAGATGATGTGATGAACGAACAAATAGTTCATGATCAAGAAAGGTCGCCATCATTACAAGTTAATGTTTCAGATGAAGGCAATCCTAAGGACGTGAGAGAAGCGAGGGGTCATGCTATAGAACAAGTCATTGGTAACTTGAATAAAAGGACTCTTAGGTCACAAAATAAACAAGTTTAAGTTTTGGCATGACATTTTTCAAAAATCCAAATTATTTTGAGATAAGTTTAGATGTCCATGGTTGACATGCATCTTAGGAGAACAATCTTTTAAGGTGAAGTTTTAATGTCTAGGAGGTGCTTGCCTTGTCCTGCTTAGGTGCTTTTAGAGCTTATGTGCTTATGTGTATAGGACTTATGTGAAGGCATGGAAGAAAATACATATAGATATTTTCCGAGAGGAAAGATATATATCAATTCGTTATTCAAACGATGGTTGATAATATTTAAGATTCTACATGTTTATACTATGTGCGATGAACAAGAAAATTTAACACAAAAAATATCTTATTAAAACTTAATAAGATTGAAAGTCATTTGTGTCAAATTTCCAAGATTAGATAAAACTTCGGATCATGACTCACAAGCATATTGAAGGATTTATATCTATATCTACTTGTTCAATTTATGTGAAAATTGCATGCTTTGTGTTTTAGGGTAGAAAAGAAAAGAAAAGAAAATGAACTTTATGCAAGCATACAAACTACTTACGTAGTTGAAGAGAATCTTAGTGATTCAAATTCGGTATGGTATTGCATAACAAACTAAAATACCCATTTAATAAACTTAATAAGCTAAGGATCTCATCCGAGATCTTAGAAACTTATGTTGTTAATGCAAGTAACACATAAGGATTATTAATGTCGACACACTACACAACAAACTATGAACCGGAGATATCATGTATCGTGTATTGACTTTCTATACAATGTGTGATGGTTCATAGGATCTAGTTTGTGTACCTAAATTAAAAATACACTTAATATTTATACACATACAACTACACTCTTGGGATACTCTACATGAAATATTTGTACTTGGTTCATGTATAATGAGTTGTAGGTCCTACATTGTGTCAAATAAAATCATCTTTAATCCAAAATGGTGATCTAGTAAGTCTTCTCATCTAACCAAAATTAGAAGTTTCTTGCATGGCTTAACAAATTATGATGCATGCATGATAAATAATGGGAACTAACATGAGAAACTAGAATATCCAATTTCAACTTAATGTTATCCATAACACTCATCATATTTCTTCATCTCTTACATAATCACATGCAAGGTAGCATCTTTGTACATGATTTAGATGGCTTGACCATCTCTTCAAGCATCTAAGTACTTGGACTTAATAATGTTCATGTAGAACTCCTCAATCTTTCATACCAACCTTCCGTCTCCTTTCCCTATATAAACCACTTTAAATCTTGCATCAATACACACCTTCTCTTATTCCTCCAAGCTTAATCACTAAGAAAACTTCTTCACTCTAAATGAGTAACTCTTCGAATAATGACTATAAGGGAAAATCCATGATGGTGGATGAATAACCTAACGACGAATGGGAAAACCCATCGTGTGATGATAATCAAGTTCTAAGAAGCTATATGATGAGGTGTTTGTGGAGTAATCCCATATGGTACAAGATTGGGTACCCTATCTCATAAGCTTGATGTCTCAATCATGACCATGCACGAAAGTGTAAATGTTGTGTGAAGACGATCAAGATTGAGAATGATATTAAGGATCTTCAAGAGGAGTTGAGGTTTTCTAATAAACACTTCACAAAACATTTTTCAAATTGGCTATTTGAGTTGGTAAACCTTAGATTGATTAATGTTAAGGTTTAGTGTGTGAAGTACGATTGGGGGTTTAGAAAGGGTAGGTATTTAAAAGGTCCAACACCCAAAACTTGGGAAAATTGAACAGAGGGCTTGACGCGCAACCCATGCGTCGACGCGTGAGAGACGCGCCAGCCTCGGTAAAATATTCCCAGGTTTGGGTCTTGGCCTATGTAACACCCCCAAAAATCGGGTCCAGCGGAAGCATACATTCATTGGGATGCTACGAAATCGGTATCACAACACTAGGTACAAAGAACGGTTTTATTTCAACCGTTTAGGAAAATTTCATAAATCAAAACATTAAGTTTACATCATTCCAGAAATAGTGCGAAAAATATAGGCCCATAAAAGAAATAAAACGGTCCCAAATACATCAGAGTCATCTATGACCATGCCATGCCTTGCCAAAAGCCTTCAATAGTAGTTATCGCCTTAAACCTGAAAATACATGCTAAAAAGTGTCAACACGAGGTTGGTGAGTTCATAGGTTTGTATAAATAGCAATTTAGTATAAAAGAAGTGTGAGTTCGATAAAAGTTTTGTGACCATTGTGTTGTTCACAATGTCATGAAATATAGTTTACTTTCAAGTAAATGTAGTAATGTGGACCACAAGGTTTTCGAGTGTGAATAACCGTTCACATACAAATCAAGTTCAGTTTTAGTGACTACTGCTTTACTCACAGCGTCATGAAGAATATCAGTAAAGTAGACCATAAATGTTAAGCATAAAGTTGGACCATAGGCAAAGTATGTGATCATTACAACGAATATAATGTCACATAAAAGTAAAAGTCTAATACGCTAGCACTAAGTTCATGCAACCGAAGCTACGACAGTGTGCATGCTCTAGAAGCATGTTAGATATAAAGGCCCGGCAAGTGTTTATCCCGATACACTTGTAATTCGACATGTTATACGTTCACGTTTGCCTATCCGGTCAAACCGAACGGGGGAGTTACCCCCAATAGATCTATTTATAACATTCGCGCTACCCAGCAGGAATTGACGGTTCATGAGTTTGGGTTTAGTGGGATTCAAGGGCTTAGGCTAATCCGCGTAATAGTTTAAATAAAGCATAAGTTTCAGTGTGGTCCATAAAAGTGTTTGCATAAAAGCAATAATTCATAGAGTGTATTGCATAAAAGTTTCATAAAGTGTGTCGCATACAAGCAATAACTCATAAAGTGTGTTGCATAAAGGCAAGAATTCATAAAGTGTTTGCACGTTTCTCACCCCAAGTTTGTAAAGCAAAGTAAAGTAAAGAGTGGGCTATAAACTTACAGTAATATGAAAATATTTAGAGTACTTGTGAAAGTAAAAAAATAAGTAGTTGAGCATGTATCTCCCCCAAAGAGTTTATAAAGTAATTAAACGAGTAAAAGTGGGGCTATGACTCACCTCAGTATCTTCAGGTGAATAAATCAAGTAGTGGTTGTGCACGGCTCCGACACGTAACCTAGATAAGTATGGTATGATTTTTAGTCTAATTCTTAAGTTCAAATTTATGTTGTAAAGTGGAAACAAAATTTCAATTGTTTCTCATGTGTTTGTGTTATTCGTAGCTTATGTGGACTTTCATAATGTTCAACAAGTTTCAAATGTTCGTTGAAAAATATATATCAAAATGTTGTTGTGAAAATATTCTTAAGTATTGGCTCTTGGATTAAGTGTGAAAAAAAAATGTATACGAATACATTCGTATAATAGTTGGCTTGAATATTGGCTCACGTTTCATCAAGGAGTAAATAAATACAAGTCGAATTGTATTCATTAAATTTGTTTGGTTTCGGGGTATAAAATATATATAAAATATATATTTAGTCGGTAAATAATATATTTGGACAATTAAATTATTTATAGTTTATGCGGATGTGGTCGTCAAATAAAATATGTGTTAAACATATTTATTTAACGAAAAGTGGTAAAAATAATATAAGTTTATTAACTTATAAAAGTGTTGTTGGACAGTGTCAAAGTGTTAATCTTTGAGGGGCTGAAGTGTAAAAACAATATAAGTTTTCTTCAAATTTATAAAGAGTTTTTAAGAAAAGTGATAAGGGGTTCGAAGTTGAGGGGCTGAAGTCGTAAATATCGCATTCTAGCAAAAACTAATAAAAATCACCAAAACCTGTAAAAGGCATGGTTCGAACCTGGGTTTCTTGTGTGATGGCAAACGAAACAACCAAATGAGCCAAGAGCACTTTGTTGCTATAATTTACAATTCAAATATCTTTAAGGGTCTTTGGTACTATTTTACATTTAGTTATAATCTTACTGAGTTTGTTTGCTTGCATACATTTGTGATTTGAGTTGGTTTCCAAAACAGTTTTGTGAGCAAGAAAAGGAGTTCATGCCCTTTAAAATAAGCACTTCGAGTTATCCACTCGAAATAAACAAACTCAAAACCCGACTTGGGTCTCTCTCTCGGTCCAACCGTTGGTCCGATAACATCAACACAACCCAAAATGGAATAAGCCGAATAAGTATAAGTCGGAAAATAAACAATCAAAATAAGCCAACAAGCCGAATAAGAAATTTTCCAAAAGTGAGCCAATACTTAACATGTTTCATATGTTCATCTCTCTTTAGTTTATACGTTCGATATGTATGAAATCTTTTTAAAAAAAAATTACTAAAAAGTCGAATAAGCAACCAAGTGCTTATTTGCTTGTTTTACGTTCAAAAGTCCTTATCTTACGTTCAAAATCCACCACATGAGCATACTAACACAATGATTTGTTCATAATAGTCGAGTGACACGAGTTTTTCAATATTGCATTCGTTTTAACGAAGCATGCAATATGTCGAACGAGCATAAGTTTTCAAATATAAAGTTTGTATCAAATGAAAAATGTATAAACAAAGGTGTGAGTCAAGATTGCTTACAAATGAAAAGAGTGTGAGTAAATGAACGAGACAAAGAACCAACAATAGATCTAGAACTCCAAGCTAGAACCCGATTAGTTTTCAAAGTGCAAACCCGATGCTTTTCCTTGTTTCCAAACCTCCTAACTTGCTTTTGCTTGTCTCTTGCGTGTTTGCCAAAGACTTATGTGTGCCTTGGCTCAAGTGAAGCTCAGCTTATAAGAAGGGAAGAAGCAAGAGGGGTTGCTTGTCAAGTTTATAGTATTAATTTTTCACTTGTCCTTGTTTATTAAACAAAAGAGATTGTGTGTGACTTTGGTGGTCTTCGAACGACAAGGAGACAAGAAAAGGGGAAATAGGCATGGGTTCATTGTACTTGTGGTATTATAAAACTTTCAAAACCATGGCCTCATGGTTGTTTTGGGTTGAAACCATGAAAGAAAAAAAAATGGTTTAGAGGGGTTGAGTGTTCGGTTGATGCTAGCTAGAAAAAGAAAAAGAAAAGTAGCTATGTAAGCTAGATTAGCAAAAGTACATGAAGAATTTATGAAGGGGACCCCTATATTAACGGGGTCTACCCCTAGCCCTGCCCACTTGTCCCTCACTTGTCCCCCACTTTTGTCTTCTTTTTTTTCAGCGCAGCCCAGTTTTTGTTCCGTATTTCTGACAGTTTTAACAGTTTGACTTATTAAACTTTATATTTTTTGTTCCGCACTTTCAGGTTTATAGCTTTTTGATATAAACAAAATTATAAAAATAAAAAAAAATAAAAAAAAATGTCACAAAACGCCAAAATAGGCATACCCCCGTTAGAATAAAAAAGATACCCCCGTCCTTATAACTGCTGCCTTTATGAAGGAATGGGAGCTGAGATATGGGTGGCGTGGGATGTTGATGGAAAGTCAACAAAGTTTGATTTTCTTTGGCTTTTTCTTGATTTATAAAGATCTTGTGTCAAATTTATATATATTGATAAGTCATAAATTGTTTTGTGTAGTTTTTCTAAAAATAAATACTAATGGCTGATTTTTAGGGTATAAAGAGAGGGAAATGAGTTATTTTAACTGTATATATAGTATACGAGGGGTTGTATAAAGTTGGCGAAGGTATTGAGTATATTTTTCATGCATATAAATTATAAAAAGCTTTTATTTACTTAATTAAATTAAATAAATAAACATGAAATTGTAATTATGATGGGATAAAATTTGTACTTGTAATGAACTGAGCTTTGTAGTAGTGTCAATGTACTAAAAACATGTATGCCAAAATTTGGTCCGGAGTCATAGTGCACAAGAGGGTATTTTGCTTATGCGATTTAACTAAAAAAAAGTTTTGCGTAAAAAGTTTTCCTGTAAAATTTCAAAGTAATAAATTTGGGTTTGGAATTAAATGTTGACGTGAAAAATTACGGGTTGTTACAGCCTATAAATACCTCCCTTGGTTCTTGTATTCCTTACCCCTTGTGATGTGTGTCTAGTGTGTACAAGTTTTAAATTTATAAACACGCTTATCCGATTAACTATTTAACACATACGATCAAGTATACTCGTCCGTTTTAGTAAAGGTAGGTAAGTCGAGACCGTCCCAAGGGATTTAGGCAATTAAAGTATTATAAAACTAGTTTGTAAAAGAAGGGTTGTCAATCCTAATTAGTAAAAATTCAATTCTTAAAGTAACCAAATAATCTAAAACATATACTTGTGTGAAATGCTACAATCAACCATTTGGAGTATTCATGTTAAGCTTGGTGTAAACTTGTTATGATGCACAACTTTTATATGAATGACCAACAATCAATGGTGTTTATCATGTAAAATCATTACTAGAATTCAATCATCTAGTTACTTTCTTTCGGCCTAAGACAACTAGAATAACAATTCCGTTAACACAATGTTGTTTAAAAACAATTATTTCCTTATGAATTCTTACGAATCGTTTCGGCCTTATTTCGTGATGAAATCTTCTCAAATCCATTTTAAAGAGTAAACATGATGCTTGTCAAACATCATATCCCATACTAATTCGTGCACTAACTTTTTGGAATAAAAACATTAAAAAAACCCTTTCGGCCAATATTCTCCAAAGATGTTTTTATCAACAAATTAAGCCAGATTAGATATTATCTCAACAAACTCATAAATTAAGAAGATTTTTCATGCATCACCTTTTTAAAGAAAAGAATACTCCATGACTAACTACATCATTCACACAAGTACATACCAAATTACTCCATATCAATCACATTCAAACACAAGTAGTAAACAAAACTTTTATTAAACTTAAACTAACAATAATTCATTGTAAATAAACAAGATGTACCTAGCTTGAGAATTACATGAACTAAAATTGTGGCACTATAGCAACCACGCTCCTCCAATCGACTACTAAAACAAATAAACCACTTCACACTCGAACCAAACTCTTGAGACTTTAACTCCAAGTTTCCTGGACGTTTCTAATGTAATAATAACCTTTCGGGCAATTAAACTGAGATAGCAAGTGTTTGGTGTAAGCCTTTGCCAAGGTTTGGATTGGTACACTTTGTATCTAGCCTTGGATACTAATTTATAGCCTCCAAGACACTTATTCTTCAAGTAAAAATGTTCTCCAGGAGTAATGAACTAGAAACGATCAGCCACCAATGATAATGAGGAGTAAATTTGTCATTAATTGAATTTTTGTAACTGTAGCCTCATCCATCCGATCGGATGGATCTTTAGGTTCAATCTATCCGTTTCGGATACGGGTTCCATCAGAACGTGTTGACATAAATAATGTCTAAAAACATTGTTAGCATATTAACAATATATCTATGTTTTGATAATTACAAAGCATAAACTCATTAATCTAAAACTTATGACGTAAACAAGTTTTTAGTGCTTAATATTTGTCTTTGCATCCATATCACTTAAGGTATGAATAAACAAAGTGTTTATTGCATTTCATGATCAAAGGAAATTTTTCTAATCACTAGAATTTTTATAAAATGTATTAAACATTCTATATCTTTTACAAAATTACTTTTGGAATTAAAAGAATATGTTTAATTCATTTTAAATATATGATTTCAAATTTCCAACCAAAAATGGCAAATTTTATCCAGAAAAATCTTCCCCACTAGAAGACAAGAAAATCCAACGTTCTGAAGGGGCGGCCCCCTTAATTCCTTAGGCGGCCCCCTTAATCATTAAGGGGACCGGCCTCTAAATAAGGGGACCGGCCACGCTCCAAAACAGTAAATTTTCTCTCTATAAATACTGGTTCATCCCACAGAATTTTCTCACCTTTTGCACTCCTAAACTTTCTGTTCTAGATCCCCATTTCTATTCTCTTAATCCTTTGATCATAAATACATAATTCTTTGTTTCAAAGTGATTCAAACATCATCCTCTTAAGTGCAAGAGAAGAATACTTCTATCTTCCAAGACAAGAAGTATTACAGCTTGTTGTGACCTCCACATCCAAGTTGTTGGTGCATCATCAAGATTATTTACATAATTCTTTGTGAAGATTGTTGTGAATATTTGATTGTAGATAGTTGTGCTAGGTATATTGATTGTGTGATTAGTTAGATGTTAGTTGTGAAGAAGTTGTGGTGTGTAAATTGGTGTGTAAGGTTTTCTCCGCCATAAGGGAGCTTGTTGATATAGTGAAGAAAACTCTCGAGTTAGGTGCTCGGGGAGTGGAGTAGGGCAAGGAAGGTGTCCTTGTAGCCGAACCACTATAAATCTCTTGTCTCGTGGTTCGATCTTTCCATCTCTCATTTATTTCTTTACCTATCATTGCTATATCTTACTTATTGATATTTGTTTATATTGTGCAAGACTTGAGATCATATATTATCGAATCTAAATTTTAAAAACTAAGAAAACACTAAAACTATCTTTTATAACGAATTAAAAAGACGTAAAACTATTCAACCCCCTTCTAGTTTTCCACAATTGGTATCAAGAGCCACGTCTAGCAAGATTTTTTAAAATATATTGTATTTTAAAACTTGTAACGATCTATGGAATCTTTAAAATACTTAGAAGGGCAATCTATGCAAAGACCATCATTATTTGAAAGTGATGGATTTTTATATTGGAAAAATAGATTCGAAACTTATGTGAAATCAAAAGATCTTGATCTTTGGCATATTATTACCTTTGGTGATTTTCCCCCTATTCAATATAATGTTGAAACTAAAATGGATGAAATTCTATCTTTTGAAAAACAAAATGATGATTTGAAAAAGAAACTAGCAAAAAATAATGAGGCTAAAATGGTCATTTATAATGCGTTACCAAGCAAAGAATATGAAAGAATTTTCATGTGTAAAACCGCAAAAGAAATTTGGGATTCTTTACTAATTACTCACCAAGGTAATAGTCAAGTAAAAGATAACAAAATAGATCTTCTTGTACAACAATATGAACAATTTACGATTCCGGAAGAGGAATCAATTGATAATGCTTTTGCTAAATTTAACACTATCATCACAAGTTTAAAAGCACTTGATGAGACATTTTCTAGTAAAAAATGTGTTAGGAAATTTCTTAGGGCATTGCATCTGAAATGGCGAGCTAAGGTCACGGCAATTGAAGAATCAAAGAACTTGATGACGTTATCACTAGATGAACTCATTGGCAACTTGAAGGTCCATGAAGAAATTATAAGAAGAGATTCGGAAACGGTCAAAGTCAAGAAAGAACAAACCAAATCCATTGCTCTAAAAGCCAAAAAGGAACCTAGTGATGATGATGATTCAAGTGACGAAAGTGAAGACGAAGAATATGCAATGGCCGTAAGAGAATTCAAGATATTCTTCAAGAGACGAGGAAGATTCACTAGATCATCACGAGACGAAAGAAAACCGTTCCAAAGAAATAGAAGCGACAACTACGGAAAAAGAAAGTGCTTTAGATGTGGAAGTCCAAATCATCTCATTGGCGAATGTCTAAAGCCGTCGGGTTATGAATATCAAGGCGCATTTGTTAGTGAAACATGGAGTGATAGTGACAAAGAAGAAGTAGAAAAACCAAGAGATGAAAAGTGTTTTATGGCAAAAGGAACCGACGAAATATGTTTGGGAATTGACTTGGAGCCTGACGAATGGATCAAGGATAGCGGATGTTCGAAGCACATGACGGGGAACCACAAGCTATTCTCTACATACAAGGCATATAATGGAGGTGACGTTATTTTCGGTAGTGACTTACGTGGAAAAATCATTGGCAAAGGTACGATTTCTCAAGACTCACTTACTATTGAAAATGTAGAGCATGTAGATAATTTAACATATAACTTGCTTAGTATAGGACAAATATGTGACAATAAATGTAGAGTCACCTTTACCGAAGAGGATAGCAAAATAGTTAAGAATGGAAAAATAATAGGTAGAGGAATTAGGAAAGGAGGCATATATGTTATGAAACTAGGAAACAAGCCCGAGGATAGAATATGCCTATCGACCCTAGATGAAAACTCCACATTGTGGCATAGGAGATTAGGACATGCTAACATGTAATAAATACAATCTTTAGCCTCTAAGGAATTAGTTAGAAATTTGCCTAATCTAAAATATGACAAGCATTTTTGTAATGCATGTAAAATTGGAAAACAAGTTCATGCTAGTCACAAAGCTAAAAATATAGTATCCACTACTAGGTGCCTAGAATTATTACATATGGATCTCTTTGGTCCATCCGCTGTGCGGAGCTATAGAGGAAACAAATATACCTTAGTAATTGTAGATGACTACTCACGATACACGTGGACTAGGTTTTTAAGTGACAAGACCCAAGCCTTTGAAAAATTCAAAATATTTAGTAAAACGATTCAAAACAAGTTAGGATACACAATAGTAGCCATTAGGACGGACCATGGTAGGAAATTTGACAATGAAGTACAATTCGGAAAATATTGTGATTTAAATGGAATATCTCACAATTTCTCCGCTCCTCGTACTCCTCAATCAAATGGCGTAGTAGAAAGAAAAAATAGGTCACTACAAGAAATGAGTAGAACAATGTTAAATGAACAATCCATCCCACAAAAATTTTGGTGTCACGCCGTAGATACTTCAACATATATTATTAATAGGGTATCAATTAGGAGAATTCTAGAAAAAACTCCTTATGAGTTACTAAGAGGTAGAAAACCAAACTTAAGCTACTTTAGGGTATTTGGAAGTAAATGCTATATTCTAAACACTAAGAATTATCTCACTAAGTTTGATCCAAAATTGTTGACATAAATAATGTATGAAAACGTTATTTATATTTTTCGATATCTCTATATTTTGACGATCACAAAATGTAAACTCGTCAATCGTTTGATTACTACGTAAACAAGTATTAAGCTAGTTTATATCATTATATCCAACTTAATCACTTAAGGTATGGATAAACAAGTGCTTAATACATCTCATGATCAAAGGGGTATTTAATTAACTAATACAAAGTTTATTTAATTATATAATCTTATTATATATTTTTGAAAAACACTTTTGGTAATAAGGAAAAATGTTTTAATCATACTAAATATATGATTTCAAATATTTAACCAAAATCAGTTAGTTTTTCACCAAATAAACTTTCCCCACTAAAAGACAAGTTTTCTGGCCGTTACAGTTGGGCGGCCCCCTTAATTATAAGGGGCGGTCCCCTTAATTTTAAGGGGGCCGGCCATGCTTTAAGGGGACCGGCCAAGCTCCCCTGTCAGAAACTGTCAGATTTCTTCCCCTATAAATACCACCTTAATTCTGGAATTTTTCCTCACCTTTTGCACGAAATTTTCAGATCTACAATCATCTAAAACTCATCCAAAACCCTTTGATCATTTGTATATTAATCCTTGTTTCAAGTGATTCAATCCCTCATCATCCATTCTCATTCTAAGTGCAAAAGAAGAACTCTCTACAACCAAGTTCAAGAAGTGTTGAAGAGTTGTTGTGTATAGTGTATATATATTCATTTGTGAATATTGTGTTGTGCTTGTTATTATTTGTTTAGAAGATATAGAAGTTGTGTAGATAGTAGAAGTTGATTAGTAGTGAAGTAGGATAGTTGTGAAGATTGGTGTGTAGAAGAAGGTGTGTAGAAGATTGGTGTGTAAAAGCTAGGTGTGAAGAAGATTGGTGTGTAGATTGGTGTGAAGATTGGTGTGTAGATTGGTGTGTAAATTGGTGTGTATATTGGTGTGTACGGTTTTCTCCGCCATAAGGGAGTTTGTTGACATAGTGAAGAAAACTCTCGAGTAGGTGACTCGGGGAGTGGAGTAGGAACAAGGAAGGTGTCCTTGTAGCCGAACCACTATAAATCCTTGTGTTGTGGTTTGATCTTTCTAACTCTTCTCATTACTTATTTATTTACCTTTACTATATTAGTTTTGTTAGTTAGTTATCATACAATTGTTCATATAGTGCAAGTATTGAATTCACATAAACCAGAATCGAAGTTTTTTTTTAAAACAAACTTGTGCTTATAAATTTTAAAAGGACGTAAAACTATTCAACCCCCCCTTCTAGTTTTCCACAATTGGTATCAGGAGCCACGTCTAGCAAGATTTTTAAAATATATTGTATTTTAAAACTTGTAACGATCTATGGAATCTGAAAAATATTTAGAAGGGCAATCTATGCAAAGACCACCACTATTTGAAAGTGATGGATTTTTATATTGGAAAAATCGATTCGAAACTTATGTGAAATCAAAAGATCTAGATATTTGGCATATCATTACCAATGGTGATTTTTTACCTATTCAAAATAACCCTGAAACTAAGAAAGATGAAATCGTACCTTTTGAAAAACAAAATGATGATTTAAAAAGAAAACTTGCTAAAAATAATGAAGCAAAAATGGTTATTTACAATGCGCTACCACGTAAAGAGTACGAAAGGATCTTTATGTGTGAAACCGCAAAAGAAATTTGGAACTCTTTATTAATAACTCACCAAGGTAATAATCAAGTCAAAGATAATAAAATTGATCTACTTGTTCAACAATATGAACAATTCACGATTCCGGAAGAGGAATCAATTGATAATGCTTTTGCTAGATTTAACACTATCATCACAAGTTTAAAAGCACTTGATGAGAATTTTTCTAGTAAGAATTTTGTTAGGAAGTTTTTTAGAGCTCTTCACCCAAAATGGCGAGCTAAAGTGACGGCCATTGAAGAATCAAAGAATTTGTCAACGCTACAACTTGACGAATTAATTGGAAATTTGAAAGTCTATGAAGCGATTATAAAGAAGGACTCCGAAATGGTTAAAGAAAAACGTGAACAAAGCAAGTCAATCGCCTTGAAAGCTTGAAAGGAATTTAACAACGAAGATTGCTCATCTTCCGATAGTGATGACGAAGAATATGCCATGGCCGTAAGAGATTTCAAGAAATTCTTCAAAAGGCGAGGGAGATTCGTTAGACAACCACACGATGAAAGAAGAACACCTCAAAAGAATAATGATGACAAGTATAGCAAGAATGAGAGAAAGTGTTTCAAGTGTGGTGATCCGAATCACCTCATTGGAAAATGTCTAATGATGACAAGAGATCAAAATCAAAGAGCATTTGTTGGAGGTGCTTGGAGTGATAATGATGAAGATGAGAAAGAAACAACAAAGGATGAAAAGTGTCTCATGGCCAAGTCATCAAGTGAGGTACATTCCGAATCCGAATACTTTAGTGATGAAAATCTATCATTAGATGAAAAAGATTTAGATAATGAATATAATAGATTATGTAAAATAGGACAACTAGTTATGGCTAAAAATAAATCACTAAAATACATAAACAACCAACTAGAAAATGAAGTACTAGAACTAAGAATTAAAATACATCAACTTGAAAAAGGTAAAGAAAGTGTTGAAGAATGTAAAACATGTCAAGAACTTAAAAGTGAAAACAACATACTTAAGGATGAAATTTGCAAACTTGATAAATTTGAAAATAGTAGTAACTCACTTAGTAAAATTTTAAGTATCCAAAGAATATCAGGAAATAAAACTGGTCTAGGCTTTAACTCAACTGAACCTTCAACAAGTGGAGCTAAAAACGTTAAATTTGAAAGTGAACTCAATGAACTAAAACCTTCAAAATCTAATCCTAAGCATATACTCATAAATGATAAAATAATACCTATCGCTAGTAATGAAGAAATAAAACCATTTTATAAACCATCTTTAAAAACCGAAGTTGGATCATCTAAACCTAAAACAAGATCTAAAACTCCACCACCTAGGAAACCAAATAATTCCTATCCTAGACCTAAAACACCTCAACCAAGAACAAACCAAAATAGACGAAACTTTAACTATAATCAACAAATGTGGAACTTCAATCCGTGGGGAATGTTTCCACCTTATATGCACCCAAGTCAAATACAAAACATGTTCGGACCAAATAACTTTGGACAAATGAAACAATGGGCACCAACGTAAATAATATTCGCCATCCAAACGTGGAACTCTTCATTGTCACCTCTTGTCCGGAGTACTTCTTGAAGACTTTGAAGATTAACGCATTAAAGACAAAAGGTACACATTTCCTTTTAAGTTCCTTGTCAAGAGATGCATGATTAGTTTAATATTTTATAGTTATGTAATCTTACTTGATTTATTAATCTCTATTTCTTTTCTACCTATACTATATCTAAATATACATATATACATATATATATATATATATATATATATATATATATATATATATATATATATATATATATATATATATTATAAACTTAGCTATATTTAGGATCTTATAACCTAGGAAATTCATTTGTTGATTTTCTAGAACTAGAGATTGTTCGTTTACGAACATTTCTTTTCCCCATTTGCCTTATTGAACTTTAATGTTCAATCAACACTCATGCTGATGAAGTGAGATGAGTCGAAAAATCTATGGATGAAACAAACTCCCGGCTTCCATTGCATACGTCTCTCTCTTACTTTCTCGTCTTATAAGCCCATACTATATAAAATATATATATATATATATATATATATATATATATATATATATATATATATATATATATATATATATATATATATATATATATATATATACTTATAAACCTTCCACAACTTTCTCGTTTGCTTGACAACTTGATGAATTTCATCCGAAACGATCAAGAAAATTTTATTGACAAAATGTCAAGTAAAAATGTCAAGTAATTCCTCTCGTGCGTATATTCTTCAACGTATTTTTGATTAAATATAAATCTAGTATATATATATATAAATATTTTCTTGTTTGTTCCAGAAACCAAAACTTGAAAAATAAAAATTTTAAGGGCGGCCCCCTTAATGTTTAAGGGGACCGGCAACAAATACAAGGGCGGCCCCCTTAATGTTTAAGGGGACCGGCCCTCTGAGAGCTCAAGCCCGTTTTTCCCTTTCTTCCTTTTTCCAAACACTCCACTTTTTCATCCCTCTCTTTCCCTGCTTCTGCTGTGACGAAATTCAAAACCCAAAAACACCTAAAATCACTTCCAAATCACATAATTCGGGTTAATTCGCAAAGGGCAAATTCATTTAACACAATCACCACTACATATTGTAAGTTTTTCATGACACATTTCATCTAATTCCACCATATTCGATCATACTCATGATTATGCATGTTTTTATAAAATTCTTTAAATTCACAATTTCTTTCAAATTAAGCTTTAAATACTCATAACTAAATGCTTCCCATAGGATTAGAATGATTTATCAACACTAGAAACTAATAATCATAAAACTATAATGTCAAAATTTTTTTTGACAAAGTTCATACACTCCTTTTCAAAATTTTAGTAAACACATTGTTGAATAATGTCTTGAAAACGTATTAAAACTAATTACATTATACTTGTGTAACTTGTAAAACTTGAAATTACATTTTTTCGACTAAGAAAAACTATGTTGGTTCACAATATAGGGGTGTTTGGATTATGTCCAAATAATATCAAAACATAGTCATTATAATTTTTATAAAACTTTGTTATAATTATAAACCTTAAAATTGTTTATCGAACTCGTCAAGATATATAATTCATATGTATATTGACGCACTTGAGTTATAAGTCACTAGTTAAGGAAGCGTTTGGTTTATTACTAAAAATGACATTTTCAGTAAAAATACAAACCATCTTTTTCAAAAACAAATTACATGCATAAGAAACTCGCAAGAAATAGCTAGTTTTACAATCTAATGTAAATCTAGCAAATTTCATGATATATATAGATGTTTAAAGGGCGTTTGGATTTGTCCATAACCACCCATTAAACTTCGTAAAATATATCTAGAACGAGTTAAAAACAACATTAAGGAACATGGTAATCTACTTCTTAGGATTAGTGACGAAGTATGTTTACGTTCCAACATAAGCCTTAACAATAAACATATACTTTTATCTTTCTTTATATTTATTTTGGTCTTTTTGTATTGTTGATGTGTTTAGGTGAAAATGCCCAAAGCAACTACCGAAGATCTTTCTCACACTAAAAACTACATTCCCAAAGTTTCTCAACTCCCTACCACATCTCCTTCCATTGGACTTATCTATCGTCAAATTGAAGATAGAAATATTCATGAGGGACGTGTAGTAGATGTTGCTTTTGCTCAATCCGAGTACATAAATCGCTTGTTTTCAAGCATCAACTTCAATTGTCTTTATGAAATAAATGAACCTATTATTCCTCGCTTCATTATGGATTTCTATAGCCAAGTCACCGTCCAAACCAATGATCTTGGTTTCATCACCATCTCTTTCATGATTCAAAATGAATTTATCACCCTAACTCTCGAACAATTTGGTCATATCCTCCAAATTCCATTTAGAGGTCAAGCCGTTTTCTCAAACGAGTGGGACCTCGAATCTCTTAATCGCTATCGACCAACCTTCGGTCCATATCTCGATGAAATTCCTCATCCCGACGAAATTCGTCAAGTCCTTGGTATAGATCGTGCCACCACAAGTCGAAAAATAAAATCCAAAAATGTTCAAATCTCTCCATACCAACTTCTCCTCAAAGAATTAAGCCCTCACATGAAGAGTTGGGAAGAACTCATTCGTGAGAATGCGTTTGGTACTGGAGGTCACCGGGACCATCTCCCGGCTAGCCTTGCTCACATGTTGTATTGTATAGCTGTCGAAAAGCCGTACAATTTGGCCTACTTCTTTATCAAACGGATTGAGTGTGCTAGAAAAACTCCCAAAGCCAACCTTCCATATGGAATGTTCCTTACTCGTATCTATCGTCATGTTATCGAGTACTACCCCGATCTTGACAATAGTATTTATGAGTCCATCTACCCCACTCTACGTACTCTCGCTCTAAAACAAGCTCGACGAACTCGAAGTGACAAGGGTAAACCTCGTCGTCATAGCTTTCATGGATCATCCTCAAGGCAAGATGATGACGATGAGGAGGAAAACATCCATGATGCTAGTACCCCTTCGTTTTCTGAGTTCGTTGACGATTTAGAGGATCTTGACTATCCCAACTATTCTACTCCATCTCCAAGTGATCAAACTGAAGAAGTGCTTCATGAACGAACTACCGAGATGCTTAGAAGACAAAAGAGCTTGCACAAAGAAGTTAGAGGTGGCTTCAAATCTATTGGGAAGACTTTGAAGGGTATCTTCGGGAAGAAAAAGAAATGATATGGTCGGATTATGTTTGTTAAACAATGTTTTATTTTTTATGTCTTGTGTGCTATTTGTCCGAAGTTTATTCGGAAATACTTGTTATTTGAATATGTGTTTAGGATGATAACTTGATTGTCTTTGATATTTTTATGCATGTTTCTCTTGATCTATATATATGTTTGCATGATTAGTTAATGGTTATATAACTATATGACATGTATGCTTTCTAATAAACCAAAACAAATGTGAAATGTCCAAATTGAGCTTGCTGCACATTCAAACCAGAACATAACATCTTTCCAGAAAATTTTTGAAAATTTTTTGGTTTCTGGGTCGTCAGATGGGCGGCCCCCTTAAATCATAAAGGGCGGCCCCCTTAAAATTAAGGGGACCGGCCACCATTTAAGGGGACCGGCCATCTGAAACAGTTTTTACACTGTTTTCTTTTGCATCCTGTGATCCCTTTTGCTAGTCCCAGCTATCATTACTCTTAAAAACCAAACTGATTTTGGAATATAACATTACAATTTCAAAATAATTCCACTTCTAAACATGTTTTCCCACTATATAATCCCCATGCATGTTTAATTCATAATTCATCATCCTCATCACTCATAAACCATCATCATCTCATCACCAAGAACCACCCATTCAAACAATGCCAAGAAACAAAAACTTGTCATTATACCACCCAAACAACTCTTCATTGATCTTACAAATGAAGACAACACCACCCCATCACCACAACCTCAATGTTCATCTCCTAGTGCACCAAATGCACCCTCCAAAACACCCTCAACAAATGGAAATTCTACTTCCTCCATACCATCCACTTCATCCATTAATGACTACATAAACACCCACTTATCTCCTCCACCAATGGTTCAACCATCACAACCTACCAATGAACACTCCACCCTTGCATTAACTCTCTCATTATCACCATTAACACCTCTTGATGCACATTTCTCATCATCCCCTATCAATCCACCAACCTATAACCCCGTCCCATGGAGCTTACTTGAAGCTCATGGTGACACTTGCCTTTGTTGCATCCACAACCGAACAATTGTGTTCGGACTAAGAGATGAAATGCAATACATGTTTTCTCATATTGAGAACTTGTTGCATCCACCAACAATAAACACAACCCCTCCACCACCATCAACAAACACTCCTCCTCCATCACCATCTCCATGTTCACCATCCATTCCTCCCAATTAAACATGCTTGGTGACTCACAAATAAAAGTACCTTAAACCATTTTGGATGGCAAGCTCTAGAGAGGACTTTTATGTTTGAGCTTTGGTTTATTTGTTATGTGATGATTGTAAGCCTTTAGGGCTTTTGTTTGTAGCATTACTTGTTTCATTTGTTGATGTAATGCTTGATGTATTATTTTCACTTGATTAATGATAGGGTTATGTTTAGTCTATATTTTTGCATGCTATATACATATATATGTTGCTTGCTACTAAATATTTTTGCAAGATATCCATTTCTCGATTCCTTTTGGCCTCAAAACGAGGGGGAGCTTACATCAAGGGGGAGCTTCCATTAACACGGGATAACCTTTTTGATGCTCACAAAAAGGGGGAGAAGTGATATAAACTCACTCTAATACTTGTATATAGACTAATTTTCGACTAATGAGTTTAAATTTTGTAATCATCAAAAAGGGGGAGATTGTTGACATAAATAATGTATGAAAACGTTATTTATATTTTTCGATATCTCTATATTTTGACGATCACAAAATGTAAACTCGTCAATTGTTTGATTACTACGTAAACAAGTATTAAGCTAGTTTATATCATTATATCCAACTTAATCACTTAAGGTATGGATAAACAAGTGCTTAATACATCTCATGATCAAAGGGGTATTTAATTAACTAATACAAAGTTTATTTAATTATATAATCTTATTATATATTTTTGAAAAACACTTTTGGTAATAAGGAAAAATGTTTTAATCATACTAAATATATGATTTCAAATATTTAACCAAAATCAGTTAGTTTTTCACCAAATAAACTTTCCCCACTAAAAGACAAGTTTTCTGGCCGTTACAGTTGGGCGGCCCCCTTAATTATAAGGGGCGGTCCCCTTAATTTTAAGGGGGCCGGCCATGCTTTAAGGGGACCGGCCAGGCTCCCCTGTCAGAAACTGTCAGATTTCTTCCCCTATAAATACCACCTTAATTCTGGAATTTTTCCTCACCTTTTGCACGAAATTTTCAGATCTACAATCATCTAAAACTCATCCAAAACCCTTTGATCATTTGTATATTAATCCTTGTTTCAAGTGATTCAATCCCTCATCATCCATTCTCATTCTAAGTGCAAAAGAAGAACTCTCTACAACCAAGTTCAAGAAGTGTTGAAGAGTTGTTGTGTATAGTGTATATATATTCATTTGTGAATATTGTGTTGTGCTTGTTATTATTTGTTTAGAAGATATAGAAGTTGTGTAGATAGTAGAAGTTGATTAGTAGTGAAGTAGGATAGTTGTGAAGATTGGTGTGTAGAAGAAGGTGTGTAGAAGATTGGTGTGTAAAAGCTAGGTGTGAAGAAGATTGGTGTGTAGATTGGTGTGAAGATTGGTGTGTAGATTGGTGTGTAGATTGGTGTGTAAATTGGTGTGTATATTGGTGTGTATGGTTTTCTCCGCCATAAGGGAGTTTGTTGACATAGTGAAGAAAACTCTCGAGTAGGTGACTCGGGGAGTGGAGTAGGAACAAGGAAGGTGTCCTTGTAGCCGAACCACTATAAATCCTTGTGTTGTGGTTTGATCTTTCTAACTCTTCTCATTACTTATTTATTTACCTTTACTATATTAGTTTTGTTAGTTAGTTATCATACAATTGTTCATATAGTGCAAGTATTGAATTCACATAAACCAGAATCGAAGTTTTTTTTTAAAACAAACTTGTGCTTATAAATTTTAAAAGGACGTAAAACTATTCAACCCCCCCTTCTAGTTTTCCACAAAAATCATATGAAGGAATAATTTTAGGATACTCACAAAATAGTAAGGCATATATAATACTTAACAAACACACCATGAAAGTAGAAGAATCACTAAATGTAACATTTGATGAAACACCACCACCTCCTAAAACTTTGCCTTTAGAAGATGATGACTTAGTTGAAGAAGAAGCTATTGAGGTTAGTAAAACAAAACCCATAGGAAATGATAATGAAGACATTAACTTAGGAAATAACGAAATTGTAAATGTTAAAGAATCTAGGTCACATCCACTAAATAATATAATAGGACATCTTAACCAAAGAACCCTTAGGTCACAAGCTTAAGATAAAAATAATTTCTTTTGTTTCCTCTCAGCAATAGAACCTAAGAATATTAATGAGGCTTTAAAAGATGAAAGTTGGGTTATAGCTATGCAAGAAGAATTAAATCAATTTAAGGCAAATGATGTTTGGGAATTAGTCCCAAATCCAAAGAATATGACCATCATAGGAACTAAATGGGTATATAGGAATAAGTTAGATGAGAATGGAATAGTTACTAGGAATAAAGCTAGGTTAGTTGCCCAAGGTTATAATCAACAAGAAGGAATTGATTATGACGAAACTTATGCCCCCGTAGCTAGACTAGAATCGATTAGGATATTACTTTCCTATGCATGCGCCCTAGATTTTAAGTAATTCCAAATGGACGTGAAAAGTGCATTCCTTAATGGTTTTATCAATGGGGAGGTATATGTGGCACAACCTCCAGGATTCATTGATTTCGCAAAACCTGATTATGTTTATAAGTTAAAGAAAGCTTTGTATGGACTCAAACAAGCTCCCAAAGCTTGGTATGATCGATTAAAAGCTTTCCTTATTAAACATGATTATTCCATGGGAATGGTAGATAACACTCTTTTCACTAAAAGAAAAGACCCAAATCTCATCATTGTTCAAATATATGTTGATGACATTATATTTGGATCGACTTGTCAAGACATGTGTGATGAATTTTCCAAAATCATGCATGATGAGTTTGAGATAAGTATGATGGGTGAACTTAACTTCTTCCTAGGATTACAAATAAAACAATTAGAAGATGGAATATTCTTTAACCAATCTAAATACATTAAGGAAATGCTTAAGAAATTTGGCCTAGAAGACTCAAAACCCATGAAAACTCCCATGTCTACGGAAGTAAAGCTCACAAAGGATGATGAAGGTGAGTCCGTAGATAACACCAAGTATGGAGGAATGATAGGTAGTTTACTATACTTGACGGCAAGTACACCCGATATCATGTTTAGTGTCTGCCTTTGTGCCCTTTTTCAAGAGGATCCCAAAACCTCTCACCTAGAAGCGGTTAAGCGTATCTTCCGATACATTAAAGGTAATATACACTTAGGATTATGGTATCCTAAGGGATCCTGCATAGAAACCATCGTCTATGCGGATTCGGATCATGCGGGAGACTACGTAGATAGAAAAAGCACTAGCGGTATTTGCACGTTTATGGGATGTTGTCTAACATCTTGGTTTTCGAAGAAGCAAACCGCTCTTGCTATTTCTACCACCGAAGCCGAATATGTAAGCGCTGGAAAGGCATGTCAACAAGCACTATGAATGAAACAAGCTCTCGTAACTATGGCATTAGGTTAGAAAATGTTCCCATTATGTGCGATAACAAAGGTGCGATAGATTTATATAGGACCTTAGATATATCAACTTTAATAACAATATAGCATGTAAATGAAGTAAAGATGGTGACTTGATGTTATGAATGTGGCGTTAGATATGAGAGAATAAGAGATGAAATAAGAGAGCTTTTATTAAAAGAAACACACACAATACACACACAAGCACACTTACAAATGAGAGGTAAGGTGCCTTTTATAGTTCCATACATAGGCTTTCTATGGGCTTGGGCTTGGACTTGGTTACATGATTAGATAATAAGGCTTATGAAACATAGCACATAACATATTAGCTTGCCAAGTCCAAAGCCCAATGACTAAACTATTACTAATCTTAACAAACGACACAAAGTTATATTATGAGAATGACCATCACTTTTATATATAAATTTTTAATGCTAACAATCTCCCCCTAAGGGGTGGTCATTTGAATGATGCTCCACGTGATTAGGTCTTCCGTGTTCTTTGTTTTGAATTTTGTGTGTCATTGTAGAATAGTCTTTAGTCTTTGTTCCTTCATGCTTTGTGATCTTTGATGACTGACTTTTCATCGTTCTTTGTTCCTTTGTGATGTGGAGCAATCTGCCTTTCGTCACTTCTGCGTTTCTGGTGGTTGTCTGCCATTCCAACATGCTCATACATCTTCAGTCTTTGTGATACATGCATTTGTAGTTCCCGTTCTTTCACACAGATCTTTGTCACTTTACTTCTGTAGATTCTTTCACATTGCGTAGAATCTTTATTTGAACCTTTCTTTGCTTTGATCTTTGTGAGAACTTTCCTTTGACTTCGAGATGCATGTATGAGCATGTGGAATCCTTCACCATGGATATGATGTATAGCTGTAGGTAAATAGTTAGTAATAAACAACCGGTACTTACAGATAAGAATTAGAGATCGTCAACAGCATAGTGTGAAGACTCCTTCTAACCCTTACCATGGCCGTTCCCATGTCAGATACTCTCGAGAGAGCTTACAAGACCTATTAAGTAGCTCAATGACTGGGTGAATCGCTGGGGATCACTCCACGACTGTAGACCATTTGAAACCACCGCGAACACTAAGCGTAACCCATAAAGAATTACCGAAGTGACCTGCTGTCAGGGCAGCTTGATGTTGACCCTGGCAGGAATTTCCATTCAATCACTGAGAATCACAAAAGTGAATCCTCTCATAAATGTTCTGGCAGATTGCTAAGATCTGCGTAGGACTCTAAAGTTTACATCTGGCGTCCTTAATGATGAACAACCAGTGTAGAAATATCATGTGTTCCTATGAGATCTTTTAATGAATCTCGGGGCTCTAGACTCGATAAGTGCACATTTGGTTTCCTATGCGGAGATTAGGGAGAGGTCTCCTGCTTCAATATCAACCATCTCTAAGAGACAGGTCGATAGATTACACCGGTTCCCCGTGAGAATGAAACAAGATCTTTTGAGAGAACTTGAGTGGTTAAGAAGGTTAAGTGCAGTGCGTCACTAGGTCTATGACGTCTTGTCTTCAATACCGGTGTCACCTTAGTAACAACCAGTAGCATACGAATTGTACCCGGTGTCTGCACTAAGGTTGAACATATGGAGGGCTATTTCTTTTCACCCTTTTTCATAACTTTTCTTTTTAATTCTTCAACCCCTTCTTTCTCCTTTCTCATTTTCTCCTTTTTTCAATCATACCTAAGGACTTCTAATTCTAATCTATTGGATTTGTCCTTGGGTAGATCCCTCCGGCTCTGGCGGATCATAGGACGGTTTTCCCTAACCTTTGTCACCTTATAACTCCATGACTATCCTATCATTGCCATGAAACCGTTTATTGAAAAGCTCTCAAAGTGTTTATGATAATAAAACACATTGTTGTTACCACTTCGAGAGTTTCCTTATAATTCTCAGCATGCTGTGAAACAAAGCCTCCATTATGATTGAAATAAAGCACGTGTTTCCTTATAATTCTCAGCATGCTGTGAAACAAAGCCTCCATTATGATTCACATCTGGAGTTGCTGAAGGAGTATTGCTACTACTTGGCGTGTCCAGGTATGTATCATAAGTGGGTGCTAGCTTCTCAGAATGTTGTTCCTCATGAGGAGACATATCAAATATATCATTATTGTGACATGTGTTGAAGTTTGATACCTCAGATGGTGCATTGGTGTCATAAACAGGAAGTGTGTCAGAATCCGTGTCATACTTAGCTTCCTGAAGATTCGCCATAAATATGTAGTTCGCATCGATATCCTCTCTATCTTCCATGTCATCCATAAGAGCCATAAAATCATTCTCCTCTGCGTTCAACTGAAACCCTGCCTGAACCTTTTGTGCCAACATTACTGCTTTCTGCAAGTACTCTAGATCTTTCTTGTTCGGCTTAGTAGGACAGTTCCTTGCCATATGACCTACACCCTGACAGTTGAAACACTTAATCGGATTACCCTGATTCACATTTCCCAAATTCCCCACTACTGGAGCTGCAACATTTCTGTTCTGATTACCCATTGCCTGATTACCAACATTCTGACCCCTCTGATTTCCAACAAACTGACCCAACTGATTCCCTACATTCTGACAATACTGATTCCCTGCATACTGACCTGCATTCTGCATATTCGAATTGCCCGTATTAAATCCAGTAGCATATCCTTGCTGATTCCCATAAACTCCAACCATTTGGCCTCCATTACCCATATTGAAACTCGGCTGAGCAATCTGCTTGTTGCGAGTGTTCAATGAAATCCTTTGGTTGTTGTTAGTTGGTGTAGAATAGCGTCCTTGGAATGCCTTTGAAAGAAAAGCAAACGCTTGGGTTAATGCAGCAGTGGCTTCATCATTTTCAGTGAATTCTGGTTCTTGGAATTGTTGGTATTGTTGTTGTGGAATAACATGTTGTTGTTGCTGTGGGTAGAACTGTTGTTGGTAGACCGGTGTTGGTTGTTGAATGTATGATGGTTGCATGTAGTTGTGAGTGGAAGATAATGATGGTTGTTGTGTGTTCACTGGTAGCGGTGTTGGTGTAGTAGCAATTAATGCAAGAGGATCATGATTCTTTGCCAATCTTTCTTTCCTTACTTCATTAGCCTCAGCTTGGTTTTGCTTCAAAAAGTCATAGAGTTTATCATAATTCACCTTATGTAAGTCCTTTGTTTGATTGACAATTGTAACATAACGACCCCATTCTTCTGGAAGGTTATTGATGAATTTGATGTTTGTTGCAATTGTTCGAGGTGTTAACTTGTTTCTGATTAACTCATTCATCAAAATGCAAAACCTTGTGTAGTAAGATTCAATCTGTTAACCTTTAGTGGATGTAAAGTTCTCCCATTCAGTAAGAAGTTTGTTCTCAACGTCTTGTTGTCCAATCTCTGTTCCATGACATATCCTTCTAACATGTTCCCACATAGCATAAGCAGTTTCACAACTGTCGACCGCAGCAAAGATTTCCCGTGGTAATCCAAGTTGGATTAAATGCATTGTCATATCATCAGTGGCGATCTGCTTCTTGTCTTCCTCTGTGTAATCTGCTTCTGTTTGTTCACGCACGAATGGTTGAGTAGGAGGTGTTGTATTTGGATTGCCTTCAATTTGAACTTGTCTTGGCATAAATGGACCATTTGTAATGGAGTTGATCATTAATTTACCATCAGGCTTTGTTTTGATGTAACGAAACATGCGGCTTGTCCATGGGAGATATCCACCTTTTTCAAGCATTGGAGGTCGGTTTTCCGCACCGGCTGCATGAATATCTTGTTGAGTTGCCATTGATGAAGTGTAGATTGATAAAGTTGATTCTTGGATCGATTCAACGAAGTAGGAGTTGTGTTTAGTGTAAGTTGATGCAAGTTTTTATGGTGAAAAATTTGATCTGAAACCTTAAAACCTCAATAACTTCCATTCGGAGTGGATTTGGGCCTCGAAGCTTGGCTTGAATAATCTGTAGATTATTCAACGTGCCCTTCTTCTTGGTCTCACGGTCGTTTTGACAGCTGATTCGTCGAAAACGGAGTTACGGTTCAAAAGTAATGGCCGTTTGAAGTTTGGTTGTCAAAAGTAAAAAACTTACGCGTAAACCTGAACTTATGCGTAAACAGTGAATAATCTTCCGCGTAAGATGTTATGCGTAACCTTTAAGTTATGTGTAAGATCTAAGGTTATGCGTAAACAATATTGTTTATGCGTAGACTTTGATTTTACGCGTAAACTTAGAGTTTATGCGTAAGAATGTTACGCGTAAGGTTTTTTCAACCAAATTGATCTCTCAAACTTATCCAAGCTTGAAAGATATCTCGTGTCGAAGTATTCCACAAACTTATCCAAGTCAGGGAAGTACTGAGTAATCTCTTATCGTTGAAGAAAACTTATGCGTAGAATCTTTTGCGTAGAAAACTTATGCGTAGGATCTTAAGCGTAGATCTTATGCGTAGGAACTTTTGCGTAGAACTTCTGCGTAGAAACTTAAGCGTAGGATTTTCACTTATGCGTAGGAAATCAGACTTAGGCGTAGGAACAGGTTTTTCTGCTTAAACTCACGCGTAGAAAGTGATCTTCTGCGTAGAAAATGGGTTTTATGCCTAAACTTACGCGTAAACTTGCCAAAAAGTACTGTAGACTGCTGTGGACTTGTACTATGCTCAAAACTTACGCGTAAGATGACCCAACAGCTAAAAAAATACGATTTTTTCAACCAAAAAACACTTTTTCACTTGTTTCTTTTGATCAAATCTTTCCCAAAACACTTAGAAACACTAAAACTTCAATAAAGACTACAACTTTAGCACTAAAAACACGTAAAAATCAAAACTTTTAAAGAAAAGCCCACGTTTTTTAAGAAAAAACGCAACTTTAAAGAGAAAGTTTGATAAATAACGATTTCCACACACTCCTAAATCATTGTTAGGCGATTGATACCACTTGTAGGACCTTAGATATATTAACTTTAATAACAATATAGCATGCAAATGAAGTAAAGATGGTGACTTGATGTTATGAATGTGGCGTTAGATATGAGAGAATAAGAGGTGAAATAAGAGAGCTTTTATTAAGAGAAACACACACAATACACACACAAGCACACTTACAAATGAGAGGTAAGGTGCCTTTTATAGTTCCTGTAGGACCTTAGATATATCAACTTTAACAATAATAAAGCACTAATATGAAGTAAAAATGGTGACTTGAATATATGTATGTGAGGCGTTAGTATCTAAAAGAGAGTAATAGATGAAGAGAACATTTTATTAAAAACATACACAAGCACACCTTACAAATGAGAGGTAAGGTGCCTTTTATAGTTCTATACATAGGCTTTCTATGGGCTTGGGCTTGGACTTGGTTACATGATTAGATAACAAGGCTTATGAAACATAGCACATAACATATTAGCTTGCCAAGTCCAAAGCCCAATGACTAAACAATTACTAAACTTAACAAGCGACACAAAGTTACAATATGAGAATGACCATCACTTCTATATATATATATATATATATATATATATATATATATATATATATATATATATATATATATATATATATATATATATTTTTAATGCTAACAATCTCCCCCTAAGGGGTGGTCATTCGAATGATGCTCCACGTGAGTGGGTCTTCCGTGTTCTTTGTCTTTAACTTTGTGTGTCGTTGTAGAATAGTCTTTAGTCTTTGTTCCTTCATGCTTTGTGATCTTCGATAACTGAATTTTCATCGTTCTTTGTTCCTTTGTGATGTGGAGTTATCTGCCTTTCGTCACTTCTGCTTCTGTGGTGGTTGTTTGCCATTCCAATATGCTCATACATCTTTGGACTTAGATATTCATATGCACGTAGTTCCCTTTCTTTCACTTTAATCTTTAGTCTTTATACTTTGTAGATTCTTCTTTTTGGCGTAGAATCTTTCTTTGAACTTTGTGTTGTATAGATCTTTGAGGGAGCTTTCTTTAACTTCCAGATGTATGTATGAGCACGTGGAATCTGTCGCCATAGAGATGATGTGTAGCTGCATGAAAATAGTTAGCAATAAATCAATCGGTACTTACAGATAGGAATTAGAGATCGTCAACAGCATAGTGTGAAGACTCCTTCTAACCCTTACCAAGGCCGTTCCCATGTCAGATACTCTCGAGAGAGCTTACAAGACCTACTAAGTAGCTCAATGACTGGGTGAGTCGCTGGGGATCACTCCACGACTGTAGACCGTTTGAAACCACCGCGAACACTATGCGTAACCCATAAAGAATTACCGAAGTGACCTGCTGTCAGGGCTGCTTGATGTTGACCCTGGCAGGAATTTCCATTCAATCACTGAGAATCACAAAAGTGAATCCTCTCATAAATGTTCTGGCAGATTGCTAAGATCTGCGTAGGACTCTTAAGTTTATATCTGGCGTCCTTAATGATGAACAACCAGTGTAGAAATATCATGTGTTCCTATGAGATCTTTTGATAAATCTCGGGGCTCTAGACTCGATAAGTGCACATTTGGTTTCCTATGCGGAGATTAGGGAGAGGTCTCCTGCTTCAATATCAACAATCTCTAAGAGACAGGTCGATAGATTACACCGGTTCCCCGTGAGAATGAAACAAGCTCTTTTAAGAGAACTTGAGTGGTTAAGAAGGTTTAGTGCAGTGCGTCACTGGGTCCATGACGTCTTTGTCTTCAATACCGGTGTCACCTTGGTAACAGCCAGTAGCATATGAGTTGAACCCGGTGTCTGCCCTAAGGTTGAACATTTGGAGGGCTATTTCTTTTCACCCTTTTTCATAACTTTTCTTTTTAATTCTTCAACCCCTTCTTTCTCCTTTCTCATTTTCTCCTTTTTTCAATCATACCTAAGGACTTCTAATTCTAATCTATTGGATTTGTCCTTGGGTAGATCCCTCCGGCTCTGGCGGATCATAGGACGGTTTTTCCTAACCTTAGTCACCTTATAACTCCATGACTATCCTATAATTTCCATGAAACCATTTATGAAAAATCTCTCAAAGTGTTTATGATAATAAAACACATTGTTGACACTTCGAGAGTTTTGCATTTCTTTTGAAGGACTCCCCCTTCACATGTGCTCATGAATTTTTAAGAAATTTGCACATGCGTGAGGAGTTTGCACTTTTTGAATTGATCTACTTTCAGTGAACATGACCGATTCGAGACACGCTTACATCACTAGTTAGACGAGCTTGAAGTTATTACCCGTCCTGGTCAAGTCCAAAGAAAGTCTCTCGATACGGTACATTCTACTCAGACAAGTCCTATTCGAGACACGCTTACATCACTAGTTAGACTAGCTTGAAATTATTACCCGTCCAGGACAAGTCTTTTCGATTACTGACATTTTAAGCTTCGTCAATTCATTGGTACATTCTGAGTCTAGCTCTTTTGAGATTCAGTCACAAGCTTTAAACATCTTTGATCACATTTTAATCATGTCTTCTCCCCCTCAAAAATAGCATATCGTGATATTTTTTATATCAACTGATTAAGAAAAAGCTATTTGGAGAGATAGAACAGATTTTGTTGTTGCATGAATTCGGAACTATTTTGTTTTTGTACTCCCCCTTAATGATAGCACATTTGAAAATCAATTAAGGGTTTTGAGGGAGTTATCTTGAGCACTCATTTGAAAGATTTTGAGAAATCTTTTGAACACTCTTGAAAAAGTGCTCAAGAATTTTGTTGAAAAACGAGTTTATGCTTGAAATCTTTTTCGTTTGTTTAGACTTGAACTTTTTGAAAAAGAATTCGTCATTGAACGTACGAGTCCTTGATTTGAAAATAATCAGAAGTCATCATTTTAATTCGGGTTTCGTACTGAAGTATACGAAAGCCATAGTAAAGAAACATTTGAGAAACGACATGTTTTAGAAAAACATTTTAAAGAACTCCCGTTCAAGCATCTGTACATGTCCGTATCATTATTGAATGACATTTCTAGAGACGTACAGAATATTGATTTATACGAGAGACATGTCGTGAGAAGAATATTTTTGGATTTTTTGATTTTATATTGTTTTTGTATTTTTTGAAAATTTTATATTTTTGTATTTTGTTTTTGTTGGTTTTTCAAATTTTGTATTTTGTTTTTTCAAAAATATTTACAGCGAAGCAATTTTGAAAACTTTTTCAAGAAGATTCGAGAAGACGTTCTAGCTCCTCAGGAGTTAGGCTTCGCATGCCAATTCGTCGAACTAAATAATCAAACCGTTCTTTTGGAAGGGCTTTAGTAATAAGATCGGCGAGTTGGTAATCAGTCTTAACGAAAAATAATTCAACAGTACCCTCTTCCACGTGTTCTTTGATGAAATGGTAGCGGACTTTGATATGCTTCGTCTTAGAGTGATGTACGGGATTGCACGAGATGGCTATGGCACTTTTTGAGTCACAATACATAGGTATTCTGTCAAAAGTAAAGCCATAATCTGTGAGCTGTGTCCGCATCCAAAGAACTTGGGCACAACACGCAGATAGAGACACATACTCGGCTTCGGCGGTTGATAGCGCAGTACAATCCTGTTTCTTTGACTACCAGCTTACTAGCCTTTCACCCAAAAATTGTGCTCCACCTGATGTACTCTTTGCTGTAACTTGATCACCAGCATGGTCTGCATCTGAAAATGCTGTTAGATTAAACCCCGAATCCTTTGGATACCAAAGTCCCATGTTAATAGTGCTTCGTAGGTACCGAAAGATCCGTTTAACCTCTTTGAGGTGAAGTTCGGTAGGCTTTGCCTGAAACCGTGCTAACAAACAAACAGCAAATTGAATATCGGGTCGGCTAGCAGTTAGGTACATGAGAGAACCGATCATGCTCCGATATTTTTTCGGATCGATGGGTTTCCTAAACAAATCAGCACATATTTTTGGTGAAGTGACCATTGGTGTACCAACAGAATCACAGTTTTCCATTCCATGTTTTTTCAAAATCTCGATTGTATATTTAGCTTGATTGATAAAAATACTACGAGGGGATTGATGTATTTGTAAATCAAGAAAGAATTTTAGTTCCCCCATCATGGACATTTCAAATTTACTTTTCATGAGATTTTCAAAATGTTTTGAATGGTTAGGATTGGTTGATCCAAAAATTATGTCATCCACGTAAATTTGGACGATCAAAATGTCATCTTTGAATTTTTTGATAAACAAGGTGTCATCAACCGTTCCTTTTGTGAAATTGTTTTTGAGCAAGAAAGATGATAGTTTGTCATACCACGCTCTTGGAGCTTGTTTTAAACCATAAATTGCTTTCTTAAGCTTGTAGACGTAGTCTGGATGATCTTTGTCGATGAATCCCTCTGGCTGACTCACATACACTTCTTCTTTCGGAGTTCCATTCAAGAAAGCAGTCTTAATATCCATCTGATAGACTGTGATATTTTTGTGAGCGGCATAGGCTAAGAAAATCCGGACTGCTTCAAGTCTAGCTACAGGCGCGAATGATTCCTCGAAATCTATCCCTTCTTCTTGTGGATAACCTTTAGCCACGAGACGATCTTTGTTGCAAATTACAGTCATTTCCTCATCCAGTTTGTTCTTCCACAACCACTTGAGATCAAGAACTCGTATATCAAGTGGTCGTTCAACAAGTTCCCAACTATCATGTAACAGGTATTGAAGAAATTCCTCCTGCATCGCTTCAATACAAGGGTTTTCTGCCATTGCTTCTCGAATGTTCTTTGGTTCTTTGAGGCTGATTGAGCAAATGTAAATGCACAATTCGAGATCAGTGGCAAGTTGTCTCCTTGTCTGAACTGGCTTTGAAGGTTCACCAATAACATGTTCTATTGGATGGTCTTTTGTCCATTGAAACGTAGAAGGGTACCTTGGGTGTAACAAATGTGTGTTAGATGGTTCTTGTAACCTTGAAGAAGATTCAGCAGAGTCTGTTGCAAATGGGTTTTCAAATACTTCTTCTTCTTCTAACGCAACATCGTTTGATTTATTTGTAGGTTCTTCTTGAAAAGTTGTATTTTGGTTTTGCTCATCAACTCTTGGTAGATCAGTTTCAATAACTGGAGTTGCTGGAGTAGATGTTGATGATGCTGAGGGAGTTGGTGCTTCAGCTTCGATTGTTGTAGATGCATCTTGTGATGGTGGTGGTGGTTGATGGTTTTGAGCGGGTGTAGCGGAATGTTGTTGAGATGCATTTGTCGAAGTTCCACCATAATATTCATCAAACATTAACTCGAAGAAATCTTCCAGTTCTTGTTCTGAAGGTTTATCCGTGTTTGTTGACTGAGCTCCTTGAGGTACGAGTCCTGAACTGATGTGTCCAGAAGTCTGCTGGTTTGGTTCGGTTCCTAATCCGTTTTGATTAGAAGCCATTGGATTAAGCGCGGGTTCTAGAGCGAGTCTCTCAGAAGCCATTTGTGAAATCTCGTCAAACTTCACATTCATCGTCTCCATTATCCTTTTCGTTCTTCTATTATACACCCTGAATGCCCTCGAGTTTTCTGAATATCCAATGAAGATACCAATATCACCCTTAGCTTTTAACTTCCCTAAATCATCTATGTCATTCGTCGGATAGCACAAAGCGCCAAACACGTGAAGGTAAGAGATGTCAGGTTTACGGTTGTTCACTAGCTCATATGGGGTTTTATTGAATCTCGGATGGACTAGGGATCGGTTTTGAGTAAAACAAGCAGTGGCTACAGCATCAGCCCATAAGAATAGAGGTGCACTAGAAAAAATCAGCATTGTGCGAGCAGCTTCCACAAGAGTTCGATTTCTTCTTTCAACTACCCCATTCTGCTGTGGAGTTCTAACAACTGATGTTTGATGTGTGATTCCAACATCTTCAATGTAAGTTCTTAACTCCTGGTTTGTAAATTCTGTGCCATTGCCTGTTCTTATAATCCTTACTGGAGCTTGAAGTAGAACTTGAATACGCTTCAGAAAGGTGATGATGATGCTTGGTGCTTCGTCTTTTGATCTCAAAAACTTTACCTAAGTATATCTTGAATAATCATCAACAATAACAAGAATATACTTCTTCCCATTAAAGCTTTCAACTCTCATTGGGCCACATAAGTCCATGTGCAACATATGTAACCTTGCGTCCGAACTAGGTACGGTTTTGGGTTTATATGATGCTCTTTTGCTTTTTTCTTTTTCGCATGATGGACAAAGGTGTTCCTTGGTGTATTTGAACTTAGGAAGTCCGGTGACGATGTTGTCTTTGGTTAACTTGTTGATTGTGTCGAAATTGAGATAGGATAATCTTCTATGCCACAGCCAGGACTTAGTTTCGGTTGCCCTTGTCATAAGACAAATTGGTTATGTAGAAGCCATTTGGTTGATGTCGATAGCATACAAGTTTGTACCACGATTACCAGTTAAGAGGTCATCACCAACCAAATTTCTTATAAAAACCGTGTTTCTCCTGAATGCAACTTCTAAATCTGCATCACAAAACTGCCCAACTGAAAACAAATTGTGTCCCAACCCTTCGACGTAGTAAACCCGAGTGATTAAAAAATTCCCAAACCGAAGATCTCCATAACCCTGAATAGCTGCTACATGATCATTTCCAAAGCATACAGTTCCCATGAATTTCCAGATGAAATTGATCAGCAGCTTTAAATTCCCGGTCATGTGCTTGGAGCAACCCGAGTCGACGATCCAAAGACATATTTCGATAACCTGCCAAGAACAGAAGAGTTTGTATTTGGAAACCGTTTTAAATTTGGTTCCATGGGGTTAGGAGTAAATTCCGAATCACACACATCAAAGGTTGCTACATGTTTATTTTGAGCAACTTCCAATTTGCCATTATGAAGAATGAACTCTCTACCCGTTGGTATCCATATACAAAACTTAAGGTAGTTCCTAGGCGTTCGACTACTAGTGGTAGACCTAAAGTGTGCAACTAATCTTTCTATAGATCTAGATCTAGCACTAGTTCCCTTTGGAACATACTTCTGTTCAGGCGTAACATTCACATTCTTAGAAACACATTCATCATGAACATCATTTATTAAACATTTCTTGCATATTAAACAAACAGAGTCATTACATGCATTAGAACCAGTACTTTCAACATTACATTCAGATGAATCATGTTTCTTATTACAAAGCGATGAATTCCTAGGGTGTTCTTCTACTTCTTCAACTTTATTCTTGCTACTACTCTTAGTTGCAGGTGAGACTCTATTGTTCCTTGTATTGCTCTTAGGCTTTAGTCTGCTGCTCCTAGAGGTGCTTTCTAATCCTGTAGAAGGTAAGGCACACGCGTTAGGATTTATATTGTTGTCCTTTTTAGCATCACTAGACTCTTTAGAATTATCCTTTTTGCACGCATTTGTCTTAGATGTTGAGGCAGACGCATTAGTGGGACAAATCCTAAAAAGGCCAGGTGCTATCACTTTAGGTTTATCGACAACCGCTTTTCCTTTATCAACAATCTTAAGATTTTCACATTGCTTGGGCAAGGGTGTTGGAGTGACTGGTTTTGTCAAATCCTTTTTGTCATCGACTTTTGGAGCAAACCTTGAAATTGACATTTTTGGTTTTTGAACCGTGTTTGAAACATTTGGTTTCTCCGAAGTCAATGGTTTTGCAAACTTGGGTTCCTCGCCCTTTCCTTTTTGACTTTCAAGCTGAGCCCTCAAAAGATCATTTTGCTCTTTCATGTTCTTTAAGGCACGCTCATACGACAATTTGTCATACTTGCATTCTTCCTTTTTTTCGATCAAGTTGTTTAAAATATGACACATTTTCTTTTTCAAGCTTTATAAGAGCATTTTCATATTTTGAAAAAATTGCGGAGGTCTCAGCTCTTCGTCGTTCATCGTCTTGAACAGAATATGTTTGTAAAATGATGGACATAATGTCAGTGGTCATAACAGCTTCGAAGAGAGAATCATTTAGGTTTTCCAAAACATTCATGTTTTCACGAGTATCATTAGCTTTGTTTACCAGGGATTTGCGGTCCTTGACTAAGTCGGCTGTTTCTTTTAAGAAAGCTTGTTCAAAATGGATTACCCTCGCACTGATGTTATTCAGTGGGATAGTAATTTCGTTTTCAAAAACTTTTTTCTGCTCAATATGAAAACTGGAATGCCAGTTGTTTATATTGATTGTAGTTTTAGAAGCAACAATATTTTGAAGTTCTTGAATTCTCTTTTTAACGTCATCCAGAATGTCTCTAGCCTCATTTGTATTAAAAGTGTTGTTAGAAGACATTTGTTCTATTTTTGAAAGAGATTTGGAAGCAATTACTTTCTTAGAAAACATTTTTGAGAATGGTCGTTTTATGGAAAATACAGATGGTTCTTTTTGTGGAACAAAAGTAATTCCCAAAAGTTTGTTCAATTTGTTGTTATCAATGGGTTTCAAATCCTTTTGTTTCATTTTATTTATGCTCTCTTCGACATGTTCTATCGTTAGCACAGAATCCCGAACGACGGGAGGATCATGTTTGGTGTAAATCACATTACCATTATACAAAACATTCTATTCTTGCTGAGCTTTCTTGAGATTACTGGGGGTGTTGTTACCAAGACCCACTTTATGTTTCGTATGGTAAATCGGATTAGTTTGATTTGAAATCATTTTCATTGTTTGACTTGACTGACCCGACTTAACCACTAATTCTTCTAAATGTGCAATCATGTGTTCTGACTCTACGATTTCGGCCAAAAGTTTGTCTTCTTTCTTTGCAAAGTCCTTTTTTAGCTCGTCCCTTTCTTTTTCAAGATTGGTATATGCTGATTTTTGTTTAGAAAGTTGGTTTTGTAAATCAGAAATTTCCGCGTTTAAAGATTTTATCTTTTTGAAAGAATTAACATCAAGTGTATCAAACTTGAGTTGCAATTGTTTTTCCCTTGAAACGGAATTTTGATAACCAGTTTCCAATTCAGACAATCTTTTGTTATGAAATTCAAAAGCTTTAACGTTTTCTTTGTAACTCTCAAGCTCAGCGGTCAATTTAGTATTCGCAGCCTTAACATCGCGATTGACCTTTTTCACATTCTCCATTTCAATACGAAAATTATTCAATAATGATTCAAATAAAGCACGTGTTTCCTCATCATTCTCAGCATGCTGTGAAACGAAGCCTCTGTTATGATTCACATCTGGAGTTGCTGAAGGAGTATTGCTACTACTTGGAGTGTCCAGGTATGTATCATAAGTGGGTGCTAGCTTTTCAGAATGTTGTTCCTCATGAGGAGACATATCAAATATATCATTATTGTGACATGTGTTTAAATTTGATACCTCAGATGGTGCATTGGTGTCATAAACAGGAAGTGTGTCAGAATCCGTGTCATACTTAGCTTCCTGAAGATTCGCCATGAATATGCAGTTCGCATCGATATCCTCTCTATCTTCCATGTCATCCATAAGAGCCATAAAATCATTCTCCTCTGCGTTCAACTGAAACCCTGCCTCATTCTTTTGTGCCAACAGTAATGCTTTCTGCAAGTACGCTGTGTCTTTCTTGTTCGGCTTAGTAGGACAGTTCCTTGCCATATGACCTACACCCTGACAGTTGAAACACTTAACCGGATTACCCTGATTCACATTTCCCAAATTCCTAACTACTGGAGCTGCAACATTTCTATTCTGATTACCCATTGCCTGATTACCAACATTCTGACCCCTCTGAGTTCCAACAAACTGACCCATATGATTCCCTGCATACTGACCATGCCGATTCCCTGCATACTGACCTGCATTCTGCATATTCTGATTGCCCATATTAAATCCAGTAGCATATCCTTGTTGATTCCCATAAACTCCAACCATTTGGCCTCCGTTGCCCATATTGAAACTCGGCTGAGCAATCTGCTTGTTGCGAGTGTTTGATGAAATCCTTTGGTTGTTGTTTGTTGGTGTAGAATAACGTCCTTGGAATGCCTTTGACAAAAAAGCAAATGCTTGGGTCAATGCTGCAGTAGCTTCATCATTTTCAGTGAATTCTGGTTCTTGGAATTGTTGGTATTGCTGTTGTGGAATAACATGTTGTTGTTGCTGTGGGTAGAACTGTTGTTGGTAGACCGGTGTTGTTTGTTGAATGTATGAAGGTTGCATGTAGTTGTGAGTGGAAGATGATGATGGTTGTTGTGTGTTCACTGGTAGCGGTGTTGGTGTAGTAGCAATTAATGCAAGAGGATCATGATTCTTTGCCAATCTTTCTTTCCTTACTTCATTAGCCTCAACTTCGTTTTGCTTCAAAAAGTCATAGAGTTGATCATAATTCACCTTATGTAAATCCTTTGTTTGATTGACAATTGTAACATAACGACCCCATTCTTCTGGAAGGTTATTGATGAATTTGATGTTTGTTGCAATTGTTCGAGGTGTCAACTTGTTTCTGATTAACTCATTCATCAAAGTGCAAAACCTTGTGTAGTAGGATTCAATCTGCTCACCTTTAGTGGATGTGAAATTCTCCCATTCAGTAAGAAGTTTGTTCTCAACGTCTTGTTGTCCAATCTCTGTTCCATGACATATCCTTCTAACACGTTCCCACATAGCATAAGCAGTTTCACAGCTGTCGACCGCAGCAAAGATCTCCCGTGGTAATCCAAGTTGAATTAAATGCATTGCCATATCATCAGCGGCGATCTGCTTCTTGTCTTCCTCTGTGTAATCTGCTTCTGTTTGTTCACGCACGAATGGTTGAGTAGGAGGTGTTGTATTTGGATTACCTTCAATTTGAACTTTTCTTGGCTTGAATGGACCATTTGTAATGGAGTTGATCATTAATTTACCATTAGCTTTGTTTTGATGTAACGAAGCATGCGGCTTGTCCATGGGAGATATCCACCTTTTTCAAGCATTGGAGGTCGGTTTTCCGCACCGGCTGCATGAATGTCTTGCTGAGTTGCCATTGATGAAGTGTAGATTGAGAAAGTTGAGTCTTGGATCGTTCCAACGAAGTAGGAGTTGTGATTAGTGTAAGTTGATGCAAGTTTTGATGGTGAAAAATTTGATCTAAAACCTTAAAACCTCAATAACTTCTTCTCGGAGCGTTTTTAGGCCTCGAAACTTCGCCTAAATCGATAAATGTATTAAGCGTGTCGTTCTCCTCAGTCTCACGGTCGTTTTGACAGCTGATTCGTCGAAAATGGAGTTACGGTTCAAAAGTTATGGTCGTTTGAAGTTTGGTTGTCAAAAGTCAAAACTTACGCGTAAAGCTTGATCTTATGAGTAAACAGTAAACTTAAGCGTAAAGGGTAAACTTATGCGTAAACAGAATCTTATGCGTAGGAAATGTTATGCGTAAACAAAAGTTATGCGTAAACAGTAAACTTATGCGTAAGAAGAATACTTATGCGTAAGATTAGTAGTTTATGCGTAGGCTTTGTGTTTATGCGTAAGATTTGTTACGCGTAAGGTTTAGCTTATGCGTAAGATTTTTACGCGTAAGGTTTACAAACCAAAATGATCTCTCAAACTTATCCAAGCTTGAAAGATATCCCGTGTCGAAGTATTCCACAAACTTATCCAAGTCAGGGACGTACTGAGTCACCGATGCACGAAGAGAAGACCTTTGAAGAAACTTTTGCGTAGATTTCTGAAACTTACGCGTAAGATTTAATCTTATGCGTAAGAACAAACTTTTACGTAGAAACTTAACTTAGGTGTAGGATCTTATGCGTAGACTTCAACTTATGCGTAAGAAGAGGGTTTTGACTAAACTTAAGCGTAGGAAAGGGGTTTTGACTTAATCTTACGCGTAGAAAGTACTATTTCTGCCAAAAAGTGGGATAGTGCTTGTCCTTGTGTACTTGTTACGCGTAGGGTTGCCAAAAACTTCAAAAAATCCGATTTTTTCACCAAAAAACTTGATTTCCACTTGATTCTTTTGATCAAAACTTTCCCAAAACACTTAGAACACTAAAACTTCAATAAAAACAACAACTTTAGCACTAAAAACACGTAAAAATCAAAACTTTTAAAGAAAAAGTACACGTTTTTTATAAAGAACGCAACTTTTTATGAAAAATTTTGATAAAAATGTTTTCCACACACTCCTAAATCATTGTTAGGCGATTGATACCACATGTAGGACCTTAGATATATCAACTTTAACAATAATAAAGCACTAATATGAAGTAAAGATGGTGACTTGAATATATGTATGTGAGGCGTTAGTATCTAAAAGAGAGTAATAGATGAAGAGAACATTTTATTAAAAACACACACAATACACACACAAGCACACCTTACAAATGAGAGGTAAGGTGCCTTTTATAGTTCCATACATAGGCTTTCTATGGGCTTGGGCTTGGGCTTGGACTTGGTTACATGATTAGATAACAAGGCTTATGAAACATAGCACATAACATATTAGCTTGCCAAGTCCAAAGCCCAATGACTAAACAATTACTAAACTTAACAAGCGACACAAAGTTACAATATGAGAATGACCATCACTTCTATATATATATATATTTTTAATGATAACAGTTCCATACATAGGCTTTCTATGGGCTTGGGCTTGGACTTGGTTACATGATTAGATAATAAGGCTTATGAAACATAGCACATAACATATTAGCTTGCCAAGTCCAAAGCCCAATGACTAAACTATTACTAATCTTAACAAACGACACAAAGTTATATTATGAGAATGACCATCACTTATATATATTTTTTTTTAATGCTAACAATTTAAGTAAAAATCCGGTGCAACACTCTAGGACTAAACATATAGAAATACCTCACCACTTTCTTAGGGATAATGTACAAAAAGGAAACATATCTATAGAAAAAGTTGCATCGGAAGATAACATTGCGGATATATTCACAAAACCCCTTAAGCGTGAATTATTCAACCACTTGCGTTTAGGATTAGGAATGATGGAACAAGTTGACTAAATTATATTGATCTAACACAAATTTATACTTGCATAAAATTTACTTTTCGTCCACTTCTTCACTTCTGAGTCTAGGAATCCATTTTGCACAAAATTAATGATTGGGAAACCTCACTTTCATTGCATATACTCTCTTGTAAAACCCAATCAAAATTTCTTGAAAACTATTCTCACTTCTAGGAATTACATGAAAATCATTTTCCTTGCATTGTTGACAAACGCTAAAAACTTTTTCCTAAATCATGCATAAACTCTCACATAAATTGTCAAAATATATAATCTAATATATATTATTGACATTCATGAATCGAGCAAAAATTAAATCTAGGAGATCTTTTGGATTGTTTTTTAGGATCGTTATCTCTCTTTGCATTTAGGAGTCGAAACAACCACAACTCCACATTTGTTGCATATAGACACACACTAGGACAAATTCACTAATAATGTTGTCATCTTGCTCCATCACTAGTTTTCCACTTACTAGTTACCTTTGCCTTTGATCTAAGATAGTTGCTCTAGGAAGATTAAGTGCCCTTGCCTTTGTTTGCCTTCTCTTGCTTATTACTAATTTCTTGATTGCTCTTTTACTTAAGTGTTGTTGCATGCATGCTATATTGTAGTTAGATTAGATGCTATATTGTCTCAAGGAGTTGAACTTGCTTGAATTCTAATCCAAACACACAACCTTTCTGCAAATTTTCTGCCAAAAGCCCAATTCTGGCAATCTGGAAATCACCAGATGGGCGGCCCCCTTAATTTTGTAAGGCGGCCCCCTTAATCATTAAGGGGACCGCCCCCTAATTAAGGGGACCGGCCATCTGATGGTCGGGTTTACAGAATCTTTTCTGCTTTTTAGCCCATTTCAACCTACATTTCCCATTTTTTACCAACATATTTTGTCCTAATCTCCCAAACAAACCTTATCCATCCTTAAACACACAAATCTTACACTATAAATATCCCCAATCCTCAAAACTCTCCATTCATCCCATCATGAACTCTCCAAACAAACCAAAATCAAAAGCCTCAAGGCTAGCAAGGATGACGGAAAAACCCGTTTGGCGAAGAAAAAGCCCTCGAAACAAATCCATCATCACCAATGAAGTTGGAAGTCATTCCACACCTCCAACCTCTTACTTCCCAAACTTTGCATCAAACCAACAAGGTCATTCATTTGACCCTCTTTACAAACCATACAACATTGGCCAAACATCTTCCTTCAAGCCAAACTACACATCTCAACCTCCAACCACTTATAATGATCCATACAAGTTTGATCAACCATCAAACTACAATTCCAACTACACAAACCCAATTCATCCATATCAACACTATGATCCTCTCCACATTGCCACGGAAAAACAAAAGTTCCGTGATGAAATAAACCAAATCCATGATCTTAGTGATCTCCTTGCTATGCATCTTGCACAACACAACAAAGGGCAACCTCCATCATCACCCTATGCAAATTGCCTTCCCCACTCTCTCAACTTGGATCAAGTTACAAACCACACTCACTTTGCCCTTGTTGCATATTCCTTCAAAAACAAATCCTCTACTTGAGTGAAGATATTTCTTGGATTGAATATCTTCTCACTCGTAATCATCCAATACCACCCTTAACTCGATACAACATCGTGAGATCCACCTCTTCCGCTCCATACTCCACTCCATATCCCTCTCAATCAAACATCTAAGCTCTATTCTTATGTTACCCTCAAGCAAATAAAACACTCAACCATGGGTTGCAAGCAAGTTCCAATGCTCTCTTCGGCAATTTAGAACTATGTAGTTTATTTTATTTTATTATCAATATATATATATATATATATATATATATATATATATATATATATATATATATATATATGTGTGTGTGTGTGTCTTGTTCTCCTCACATATTTTTTGTAGCCAAGATTTCCATAGCTCGTTTCCTTGGTGCTCTCAAATGAGGGGGAGCATACATCAAGGGGGAGCTCTCTACCCGTTTAACTTATTTTATGAAGTTTAAACGGCCTAACCTTTTTGATTTTACAAAAAGGGGGAGAAGAGAATGTTAAACTCTTATAATACTTGTCTAAAAATTATGTTTTAGACCTAATGAGTTTAAGGTTTTGTAATCATCAAAAAGGGGGAGATTGTTGACATAAATAATGTCTAAAAACATTGTTAGCATATTAACAATATCTCTATGTTTTGATAATTACAAAGCATAAACTCATTAATCTAAAACTTATGACGTAAACAAGTTTTTAGTGCTTAATATTTGTCTTTGCATCCATATCACTTAAGGTATGAATAAACAAAGTGTTTATTGCATTTCATGATTAAAGGAAATTTTTCTAATCACTAGAATTTTTATAAAATGTATTAAACATTCTATATCTTTTACAAAATTACTTTTGGAATTAAAAGAATATGTTTAATTCATTATAAATATATGATTTCAAATTTCCAACCAAAAATGGCAAATTTTATCCAGAAAAATCTTCCCCACTAGAAGACAAGAAAATCCAACGTTCTGAAGGGGCGGCCCCCTTAATCATTAAGGGGACCGGCCTCTAATTAAGGGAACCGGCCACGCTCCAGAACAGTAAATTTTCTCCCTATAAATACTGGTTCATCCCACAAAATTTTCTCACCTTTTGCACTCCTAAATTTTCTGTTCTAGATCCCCATTTCTATTCTCTTAATCCTTTGATCATAAATACATAATTCTTTGTTTCAAAGTGATTCAAACATCATCCTCTCAAGTGCAAGAGAAGAATACTTCTATCTTCCAAGACAAGAAGTATTACAACTTGTTGTGACCTCCACATCCAAGTTGTTGGTGCATCATCAAGATTATTTACATAATTCTTTGTGAAGATTGTTGTGAATATTTGATTGTAGATAGTTGTGCTAGGTATATTGATTGTGTGATTAGTTAGTTGTTTGGTGTGAAGAAGAAAAGTTAGGAATTAGATTGTAGTGAAGAAGCTAGGTGTGAAGTTGTTAGTTGTGAAGAAAATTAGAGTGATGAAGATAGACGTGAAGTAGTTAGTTGTGAAGTAGATTGGTGTGAAGAAGTTGTGTAGAAGTTGTGATTTAGTTGTGAAGAAGTTGTGGTGTGTAAGGTTTTCTCCGCCATAAGGGAGCTTGTTGATATAGTGAAGAAAACTCTCGAGTTAGGTGCTCGGGGAGTGGAGTAGGGCAAGGAAGGTGTCCTTGTAGCCGAACCACTATAAATCTCTTGTCTCGCGGTTCGATCTTTCCATCTCTCAGTTATTTCTTTACTTATCATTGCTATATCTTACTTATTGATATTTGTTTATATTGTGCAAGACTTGAGATCATATATTATCGAATCTAAATTTTAAAAACTAAGAAAACACTAAAACTATCTTTTATAACGAATTAAAAAGACGTAAAACTATTCAACCCCCCTTCTAGTTTTCCACAGAACGGATGGATTGAACATGTATCCTCCTTTTTTGTCTTTTCTTTGTATTTCTTTGTCGCATGTTTTCTCCTTCATTTTGGTACTGATTTCTTTCATAGAACTTGATATTTTCTTGACATATGAACGTAGAAATCTTATCTATCAAATCTTTGAGTCCTTGTGTGATTCTTCACTCGTTTCCTTCTCGAAAATCTCCAATTGTGCATATTCATTTCATTTCTTCATCTTTTTTATCACTTTTTCCTGTTCTTCGCTACATTTGCTTGTATAAACACTTTTACATGATTAAGTAACAAATACATACAAATATGACTAAATATGATTCACAAAACTAACAATAACGCACCTAAAAACATGTATAATTTAAGCGTTATCAAATCCCCCACACTTGAGTTTTGCTTTCCCTCGAGCAAGTCTAGAAGAAAAATAATCTCAATAGTTTAATTGTGATTCCAAAAATCTAACAATCATCCCAAAGGTTTAATTGTTAATTTTTAACTTTTAATGCGAAAATCATATGGAGCATAAACAAGTATAAAGCATGATAACATAACTAAGCACCTCACGAAGAATAATTTGAATTCACTCATCACTCCAAGGAAATTTTTATTAGTGAACCACTCATAGCTCAGTCATGATTCATGTTTCTTACCATAGGCTTGTACAAGTATCAAAACAACAAAAAAAACATCAAAGAGGTATTTTATTCGGGTTGTAACGTTAAGGTTTAAGGGTTAATAACAGGCTTATGTTCAAACATCTCATACAAAAATATAATAGGTCACTGGCACGAATTCTTGATTACTCAAAAACCGGATGGTCACTAAAATATTCATGCACTTGATATTTTCACAAAGCCATTACTATATCCGGATAGATAAAGTAATTTGGTAAGGGTAGGGATAAGAAATGGGAATATTTATGAAATTGGTTTTAAAAGAAAAACAAAGTCAAATCAAAGTCCCATTGTTGTTAGTCACCGAACAAACCACGAACTAAAAAATGATTATAGTTACAATCTTCTCTTCTTCAAATACCAATCACCAAATATATATATGTATATCACGTCTTAGCACATTGGCTAATCGATATCTTAAACATACTTCATCTTCCTTCATCTTCATAATAATAATATAGCTCATTGGCTATAATTGTCACCTTATAGTTGCGATGACTTATTCAATATATATATATATATATATATATATATATATATATATATATATATATATATATATATATATAGTGAGGATCACGTGCGGATGTTTTGTTTTAGTGCGGACGTGCGGATAGATCTAGGCCGTCCAATCCAGATATGATCTTGACTTTTTGTAAAAAAGTCAAGATCTACGCAACTATCACAGTACCAAATCACCATTCAAACGATTTTTTAAATTTTTTTTCCTTTTGAGCGATCCTTAATATTGTTATCTTCTTTCATTTTTTTATTTTTTCATATTTTTCTGAGAACTTTTTGTTTTTTTGATTATGAGTGCTACCGTGATATTAACCATATTATGAGTTCTACCGTGATATTAACAATATTATGAGCCGTGATATTAAAAACACATGATAGCTACGGTGATATTGTAAAACCAACGTGATATTAAACTTTTTTACATATAAAAATGAACCGTGATATTAGTGAAAAGCTTAATATAATTGTTTTTTTTATTACGATATTAAAAAAACTTACGGTGATATTAAAAAAACTGAAAAAGAATGTATGAATATTAGAGTGATATTAAGAAAGCATGATAGTTACGGCGATATTAACAATTTTTATTAAGAAAAAGTTTTTATGATATTAAAAAAGTTATTGTGATATTAAAATTTTTATTAAAAAAAAAAGTTTCAGAATCTGATTTTGACTTTTTTACAAAAGTCAATATCTGATCTTGACTTTGTCAAGATCAGATCTTGACTTTTGTAAAAAAGCCAAAATCATACGCTAATATCACAATACCTTTAACGATGAAAATAATTTTTTTTTTTGAAATTTTTTTCAGTGATTCTTAATTATTTGTTGTCCTCTTTATTTTTTTAATTTTTTCAGATTTTTTTGAATTTTTTTCAGAAAAAAAGCTAATACGATAGTAACGTTTTTGAAAAAAGACGGGATATTTACGATATTGCCACCGCGTTTTTTTATCAGAATCTGAGATGGACGGATGATCGTGTGGTCCACATTCATCCGTACCATCCGCACTAAAAAGGAAAAATGCACCCGATCCCTTCCCTATATATATATATATATATATATATATATATATATATATATATATATATATATATATATATATATATATATATATATATATATATTCAAGTAGTAAACACTTTCATATATACAACTTCCCCAACAATTCGTATAAGCATACACCACAAAAAATACAAAACACGAAGTTGCGCACCTTCATCTCTGTTGGAATGGCACACACATGAATGGTGAAGTGTGGCTAACTATTAATCATAAAAAACAATCCAACATACTAAGCAACTAGCAACCCACTGTTTAGACTTTGATAAAGGTTTAGGCTAAGTTTTAAAGGTGAAGAATATTTTGTATTTTTTTGGGTTTAATCAAAAGAAAAGATAGGCTCAGACGGTGTAACTAAGGGTATCTAGCGTTAAGATAAACGCTAATAAATGGGTTCCAAATACGAGGATAACTAACCGATGTGGTTAGCAAAAATGCTTGTGTAAACGGATGGCCATTTGGTGTAAATCCTAAGTTGCCTCTTATCATTTGAATATGTTTTTATCACTCAAAAGTGATTTTAACCGGTAAGGCATAACAAGTACAAGTTCTAGAATCAACATAATCACCAGCACACTCATAGCAAAATATATAGCATAATAAATGCTTTATACAAAAATGCTTAAATCCTCACAATTTAAGGTGAAAAGACTATACCATGTACGAGTTAATGTTATCAATTCCATAATGAATTTGCTCTAATAATTTGATTAAGCTCTAAAAATTTTCAAATACCCTTATTTTTACCATTGAAACAATCTCATTTATATATAACTCATAAGTTAAAACAACTAGAAATTTTCAAGGGCGAACGAATTCTAGATACTTGAATTCTCAACTAATCCTAAAAATTAAAAATAAAACCATTTTTCCTATTTTATTCCCTCCCCCACACTTAAGTTTTGCATTGTCCTCAATGTAATAAAAATAACTTCAAAGTAAAGGAAATGGGAAAATTTTAGTAAAATATAAACTACCGGGGTAAAAATACGCAATATGCATATTTGATCATAAATAAGCAAATAAGTTCTCCGACTCCAAATATTGACCAACCATAAGCTTCCGTAATATCACCCTTGCAAATACTGCAAAAATATAAGTAACAAAACAAAACAAAAACAAAAACACAAACAAAAGTACTAAAATAAAACAAATGCACATAGTACGTTATTAATCCTAAAAGAAAGAGTTATAGAAAGAAATAGAAATTATTTAACACACATAATTGTTTTCAGAACACAAACCATAAACCAATGACGATCACTCGTCGTCATCATAATCCATGTCGGGATTAACAAACTCATCTTCACTCTCCTCTTCATCCGTATCCTCTTCAACTCTACGTTTCTTCTTGCCACCCCTAGATGATCCACCAACATCGAAACTAGGACCTCCAACACTCGCACCTCCCATGTTAGGAACTCTACCACACACCGGATATGGTTCAGGAAATGGTTAATAAACAGGATAAGGGTATGGGTACGGACCAGGATAGGGCTCATAAGGAATTGGGTAAGGAGGAACATTGGGTGGTTCGTAGAGTGGCACCTCATAGTTATTCTCTCGAGCAATGTGTTGGAGCATCGGCATAGAATAATCATAGTTATAGTTTTGCCTCATTGTCATCGAATCTCTCCACACATCCCCACGTTCAATATCATTCAACTCACTATGCCAATTTCCCCACCCCGAATCAAAACTACCCGGAGCATATCCATAAACACCTCCAGTTTGGGGTATCGGATGTTGTTGTTGTTGTGGCATCACAATCTCTGGCTCAGTCCATTCTCCTAATGACCTAGTCCTCCTATTTAATGCTTTCCCAAAACCTTTGTAATCCCAAGTCTCACTTTCCTTTGGTTCCGAACATTTAGCCAACTCATTGTCTTCAAAATAACCCAAATTCCTTGCCAAAGCGGTCACATAATGACCTCCACAAATGTCACTTTTGTCCTTGATCCCCGGTGCTTTCCTAGAAAGATACTCGGCTATAATCCAAGCTGCGTTACCATTCTTTTCTTCCTCAAGCAATTGCATCACCCATAAGTCGGGTTTATTACACTTTTCACAACTACCCGTCCTATGCAAAACTCCCCAAGTAATCAACTTTTGCAAGATCTTCATTAACGGATTCCTAACCCTAGATGCATTCCTTCTAGTACAACTCGGATCACCAACATGATTCCAATATTCCAAAACACCATAATAACTATTGTTAAACCTTGTCAACCTCAAGAAGTGCGTCTCAAACAACCTATGATTTATCTCATCTTGTTCATACAAACCAAGATGCACCGCAAACTGTGGCAAAGTATAAGCATGCTCAATTCCATATAGCCTAAACCAAATACAAACTTCCCTCATAAGATCATAAACTTTCCTTTCAAAGTAGAACATAGAAAAGAATTCCAAGCACCATTCCCGATAAACATCTTCATATATGCTAAAAGCTCTTTCCCAAGAAAGATCCACAAATGTATCCCCATCAACCGGATGCACATAACTCATTCTCATCATTTGCCTTAATTGATCCTCACACTCATACTCAGCAAACAAACTCCAATCAATAACACGAGGTGGAACAATTTTCCTACATTGAAGCTTAGAAAGTCGTTCATGAAAGGCATGCTTCTCTTCTTTCTTCAAATGACTAAACTTAAGATTCTCGTTCCTTTCCGCTTGAAGATTGTACGAGATCTTTTGCTTTGAATTCTTAAAAATGTACTTCGTCACAATCGGGTTAACTTTCACTCCCTTTGAACTTGAACTACCTGCAACTTGACTATGAAAATCACAAATTAATGTTAGTATAAGAGTATAAGAGCCAATTCTACACAACTTAGAAGTCAAAAACTCGATTTGCAAAAATTTAAAAATTATTAACGAGGCATCAATCCGATCGGTATCCCATCCATCCGAGCGGATGGATGCTCAGGTCCAATCTATCCGATCGGATGCCCCTCGCAACCGGATCGGATGGATTGTACCTAAACCTTCCAAAAGCTATTTTAACGTCTCTTGTCACTTCCAATCTATTCCTACTTCATCATAACCTGTATTTGATCATCCATGGTGGTTTCTAATCATCCAATTCAACCTAAAAACGATTCATATCATCTCCAAACACTCCCTTAATCAAACGCAAGAATATGCAAGAACACTACCTAATCAATCCTTCCAATTAGTGTTCAAACCAACAATGCACTACCCTAACATCACTAATTAACAAACAAACAACATTTGGAAACCATCAATTTCAAAAAACTTGCTTCAAAAATAAAACCCAATTCAATTCAAATTTTCAATCAATTAATTCTTCCTCAAGACTTAATCAATCATCTAATTCTTTTTGCAATGATTTCCTCTATCAACTACCCACTTATCCTCAAAAGATTACATCTTAATTCGCACTATATCAAAAGTACCCAAATCTTGACCTAATTCAAATAATCCAAACTAAAACTTAATAAAAGGTAAATTGATAATGATACTTACTTATTTTGGAGCCATGGATGATATCCTAACACTCCAGCAACTCTAACTCAACTTAATGTGATCGAATTTCTAGACCCAAATTGGTGGTTATGTGTGTGTGGGGGTTTCTTATGATTTTTGAAAAGTCGGGCTTATATATTCAATTCCATCCGTTCAGCTTTTGATCCATCCGTTTTAGAATGAATTTGTTGCAAAACTTAATTTTTCAAAACCTCAATACTTAGTTTAGCAACTAAATGTGTTTACTTTTCTCAAAAACCTTTTTGTATGTAAATTTTCCACCACACTACCAAAATTGGTCTATAACTTCTATTCTAACAAAACTAGTTACTAAATAACTCAACTAAAAACTTAAAACTCCATACTTATATAAAAATATAACACATAAGACATAAGATAAATAGATAGATAGTCTTAACCATAAACTTAAAATGAAAATAAATGCATGAAAATTAAATCAAACTAGCACAAGAAGTGCTTTATTCTTGAAACTTGCTCCACTTGCTCATTTAGCCTTGAAAATACTCATTCCTAAGAATGTCTTCACTTTGGTACTTTCCGGATATCTTCCGGTTTGTGTTTTGTGTTTTAAACCTTCTTGCAAAGTTGATGCGTGGGAATTGCACCAGGATTTACCTCTCGAGCGATCTCGAGAAGCTTACAATCCCCACCAGGCAGTGTACCTGATCGTTGTAGTATAGTATAGTGACAAGTACCGGGGAATTGATCGTTCAACTCAGGAATAGTGTCGCTAGGATTAGAAAGCCTAAAAACTAGGTCTAGAGGTGAGGGATGATTCTTTTTGTATTTTTATATTTTATGGAAAGCAAGTAAAATCTCGGGTTTTGGAAGAGTGGGCGGAATTAGTTGCTAGTCAACTAACCCAATAACTAAAGATGCAATCAAAATAAAATAACAGAAATGTAAATAAAACTAATTAAACTAATGTGGTGTGAACAATAAATGGGAGAATTGTGTTTACTTAGATTTCACTACTCCCTAGATATCTTTTACAGGTTAATTACTTGTTATAGTTGCGTGGATGACGGGTTATATTCCTTAATACCAATCATGGGGTGGCGTACTTACTTCCCCAATTCTATAAGCTCCTACTTCACTCCTATGTCGAGCCTGCAAGAAGCTCCTAACATGGGATCACTAGAATTCGCTCATGCATTAAATACAACCATAAAAACCTAGTACAAATCGGTTCATGTTTCTTAAGACGTTCAAGCAAGTTACACAATGGAGATCTACCAGTTTTCTTAAGCCTAACATTGAAATCATTCATCCATTACAACAATAAACAAGCAATCGACCTAGAATCAACATCTAGGTTTCCTTACATCTAAGCAAACACACAAAAGATCTAGCCTAACATGTTAAAATCAAGACAAGCATAAGATATATTCAAACAACACATAGACATATTGAATGAATTGAAAGAAAACTTATCTCAATTGAACATGAAGGGTTTCAAGGGGTGAAAACCCTTGAAAATACTGTTACAAACGAGCTAGGGATTATAAAGTTTGGCCCTAGAATTCTCCACACAAGTTCCACCCCTAATGAATGAAAATTAGAAAAGTATTTATAGATTTCACGAGGTGACGGCGTCAAGAGTAAAATTCTGACGCCGTCATCTCGCCTCCAAAAATCTTCTCGGATTGCCTAGATCCAGATCTGACGCCGTCATGTGTAATCTTGTTCTAGGCCGTCACCACATTTACTCTTGACGCCCTTGTTCTGACGCCGTCACGTTTTCTCTGGGCCGTCATCCATTTTGCTCCTGACGTCGTCATCTTTTCCTTCTTGACGCCGTCAGGTACTGTTCCCAGCAAGGAAAATCAAGACTTTGCCGTTTTCTTCACTTTTATGCTCCAAAAACGTCCAAAATGCTTCCTTTTCCAGAATTCACTCCCAAAGTACCTAAAATCACAAAAGGAACGATTTAGGGTAATATTTGATCAAATAAATTCCAATCCCGGCTTAAATGACCCCCTAAAAACGGATCATTTTTCGCCTCATCATATACCCTTACACTTGAGATTTGCTTGTCCTCAAGCAAATGCGCTTTTATTCTAATCAAAATACAAGTTAGGGGTCATTTAACACTAATATAAAAGTAATTACAACAAATAATTGTTCCACTAAAGACCAAAGACAAGCACGAAGGTCATACACTAGCACCTCACAAATAGTGTTTAGATACTCACATCTCTCAGGTGTAATAAAGTATATATCACAATATGGAAATGGAAAATGATGAGGCGAAAAATGAACCGTTTTTAGGGGGTCATTTAAGCCGGAATTAGAATTTATTTGATCAAATATTGCCCTAAATCGTTCCTTTTGTGATTTTAGGTACTTTGGGAGTGAATTCTGGAAAAGAAAGCATTTTGGACATTTTTGGAGCATAAAAGTGAAGAAAACGGCAAAGACTTAATTTTCCTTGCTGGGAACAGTACCTGACGGCGTCAAGAAGAATTTTATGACGGCGTTAGGAGAAAAATGGATGATGGCCCAGAGAAAACGTGACGGCGTCAGAATAAGGGCGTCAAGAGTAAATTTGGTGACGGCCTGGAGCAGAAATACACATGACGGCGTCAGATCTAGATCTAGGCAGTCCGAGAACTTTATTGGCGGCGAGATGACGGCGTCAGAATTTTACTCTTGACGCCGTCACCTCACAAAATCTATATATACTTTTCTATTTTTCATTCATTAGTAGAGGGAACTTGTGTGGAGAATTCTAGAGCCGAACCTAATAAACCCTAGGTCGTTTGTAACAGTATTTTCAAGGGTTTTCACCCCTTGAAACCCTTCATGTTCAATTGAGATAAGTTTTCTTTCAATTCATTCAATATGTCTATGTGTTGTTTGAATATGTATTATGCTTGTCTTGATTTTAACATGCTAGGCTAGATCTTTTGTGTGTTTGCTTAGATGTAATGAAATATAGGTTGATTGCTTGTTTATAGTTGTAATGGATGGATGATTTCAATGTTAGGCTTAAGAAAATTGGCAGATCTCCATTGTGTAACTTGCTTGAACGTCTTAAGAAACATGAACCGTTGTGTACTAGGTTTTTATGGTTGTACTTAATGCATGAGCGAATTCTAGTGATCCCATGTTAGGAGCTTCTTAGCCGGCTCGACATAAGAGTGAAGTAGGAGCTTATAGAATTGGGGAAGTGAGTACGCCACCCCATGATTGGTATTGAGGAATATAACCCGTCATCCACGCAACTGTAACAAGTAATTAACCTGTAAAAGATATCTAGGGAGTAGTGAAATCTAAGTAAACACAATTCTCCCATATATTGCTCACACCACTAGTTTAATTTAGTTTATTTACATTTCTTTTATTTTATTTTGATTGCATCTTAGTTATTGGGTTAGTTGACTAGCAACTAATTCCGCTCACTCCTCTAAAAAACCAAGATTTTACTTGCTTTTATAAAATAAAAAAATACAAAAAGAATCATCCCTCACCTCTAGACCTAGTTTTTAGGCTTTCTAATCCTAGTGACACTATTCCTGAGTTGAACGATCAATCCCCCGGTACTTGTCACTATACTATACTACAATGATCAGGTACACTGCCTGGTGGGGGTTGTAAGCTTCTCGAGATCCCTTGATAGGTAAAGCCTGGTGCAATTCCCTCGCATTAAGTTTTTGGCACCGTTGCCGGGGGAATAGTTATTGTCTAGGTTAGGATTTCTTTTTATTAGGTCTACTTACTAGAATCCTTTCTAGTGAGATTTTTATTTTTATTTTTATAGTATTCCTTTAGTCTATCTTTTTCTTTGTGCCCTTTGTTTGTAAAACCATTTTCATTCGTCTTCATGGCAGATTAGATTCCATTTAGATCATTAACAATAGAGGAACAATTAGTTTACTCGGATAGATTTGCTTTCTGTTGTTCCAATGAATTTTTAAGTGATCTTAGCTATATACAATAGGAGATGGGTGTAAAGTTTGATAGGTTTGACGAGTTATGCGCATGTATGGCCTATATTAAACAATCATTGTTAGGATCAATTCCTTTTAGTAAGACCCTTTGGAAAAATTTTGAGGAAAGCCTCCTAACAGTGAACCATGAGTTCAATGAATTGATGGGTTTGTATACATCGCAACTTGAGGAAACAATTAAGGAGGATTTAGCCGAACATGATCATATTGAGCAAAAAGATGAATCCTTTAGGCAAATTGAACATTGTAATCAAGTTATTGAGGAAGGTTCTTATAAATCAGACTTAGAACTTGAAATGGCTAGAGAAGGATTTGAGATACTTAGGAACATGTTCAGGTTAGATTCTACTAAAACACGTGATGAGGATATAGGTGATGTTGAGAAAAGGAAGGATGAGGTAAATAAGACAAACCTACAAAGTACCCCACAACTCCCACCATCACTTGAGGAATACACACCACCCGTGACTTACCCGGAAGAAGTAGAAGAGACTATAGGAGCCCCGATAGAGGTAGAGCCCTTGGACCAAACACAACTAGAGGATATAGGTTTGAATACTTAAAATGATAACCTTACTCTTAGTTCTAGGGAAGTTCCTAGTTTTGATGAACCGGAACCTCAACAAAATCCGTTACCTAATCTTCCATCCTTGGATGAAAAGTTAGGAATTGAAAAAGGTCCCGATCCACCCATTAAACCATATAGTCTGGGTAGTCTTCAGATAAAGGTAGTAGATTCTAAGCCTTGTAGAGAGGAAGCTGACATAGGAGTGGAACATAACCTTACATACTGTGGAAAACTAGAAGGGGGGTTGAATAGTTTTACATCTTTTTAATTCATTATAAAAGATAGTTTTAGTGTTTTCTTAGTTTTTAAAATTTAGATTCGATAATATATGATCTCAAGTCTTGCACAATATAAACAAATATCAATAAGTAAGATATAGCAATGATAAGTAAAGAAATAAATGAGAGATGGAAAGATCGAACCGCGAGACAAAAGATTTATAGTGGTTCGACTACAAGGACGCCTTCCTTGCCCTACTCCACTCCCCGAGCACCTAACTCGAGAGTTTTCTTCATTATATCAACAAGCTCCCTTATGGCGGAGAAAACCTTACACACCAATTTACACACCACAACTTCTTCACAACTAAATCATAACTTCTACACAACTTCTTCACACCAATCTACTTCACAACTAACTACTTCATGCCTATCTTCTTCACACCAATTTTCTTCACAACTAACAACTTCACACCTAGCTTCTTCACTACAATCTAATTCCTAACTTTTCTTCTTCACACCAAACAACTAACTAATCACACAATCAATATACCTAGCACAACTATCTACAATCAAATATTCACAACAATCTTCACAAAGAATTATGTAAATAATCTTGATGATGCACCAACAACTTGGATGTGGAGATCACAACAAGTTGTAATACTTCTTGTCTTGGAGGATAGAAGTATTCTTCTCTTGCACTTGAGAGGATGATGTTTGAATCACTTTGAAACAAAGAATTATGTATTTATGATCAAAGGATTAAGAGAATAGAAATGGGGATCTAGAACAGAAAGTTTAAGAGTGCAAAAGGTGAGAAAATTTTGTGGGATGAACCAGTATTTATAGGGAGAAAATTTATTGTTCTGGAGCGTGGTCGGTCCCCTTAATTAGAGGTCGGTCCCCTTATTGATTAAGGGGGCCGCCTAAGGAATTAAGCGGGCCGCCCCTTCAGAACGTTGGATTTTCCTGTCTTCTAGTGGGGAAGATTTTTCTGGATAAAATTTGCCATTTTTGGTTGGAAATTTGAAATCATATATTCTTTTAATTCCAAAAGTAATTTTGTAAAAGATATAGAATGTTTAATACATTTTATAAAAATTCTAGTGATTAGAAAAATTTTCTTTGATCATGAAATGCAATAAACACTTTGTTTATTCATACCTTAAGTGATATGGATGCAAAGACAAATATTAAGCACTAAAAACTTGTTTACGTCATAAGTTTTAGATTAATGAGTTTATGCTTTGTAATTATCAAAACATAGAGATATTGTTAATATGCTAACAATGTTTTTAGACATTATTTATGTCAACAATCTCCCCCTTTTTTGATGATTACAAAACTTTAAACTCATTAGGTCTAAAAAATAATTTTTAGACAAGTATTATTAGAGTTTAACATTCTCTTCTCCCCCTTTTTGTAAAATCAAAAAGGTTAAGCCGAGTAAGCTTCATGAAAGAAGATTAAACGGGTAGAATGCTCCCCCTTGATGTATGCTCTCCCTCATTTGAGAGCACCAAGGGAATGAGCTATGGAAATCTTGGCTACACAAAATATTTGAAGAGAACAAGACACATATACATGCAAAGCAATAATTATGCAAATAAAGATAGATTCATTCAAGCATCATAGAAATGATTAGCATTACAACATTCAATATGCTTAAAGCATATTGATTACAATAAAACAAAAGAAAAGACATAGTCCTATATTACCTAAGAGAGCACTTGGACTTGCTTGCAACCCATGGTTGATTGTTTTATTTGCTTGAAGGAGAACATAAGCATAAGGCTTAGTTGTTAGATGGAGAGGGATATGGAGTGGGGTATGGAGCGGAAGAGGTGGATCTTACGATGTTGTATCGTGTTAAGGGTGGTTTGGGATGAGGACGAGTGAGGAGATATTCAATCCAAGAAATATCTTCACTCAAGTATAGGATTTGTTTTTGAAGGAAGATGCAACAAGGGCAATAGTGAGTGTGGTTTGTAACTTGATCCAAGTTGAGAGAGTGATGTAGGCAATTGTTGTAGGGTGATGATGGAGGTTGCCCTTTGTTGCGTTGTGCAAGATGCATGGCATTGAGATCACTAAGATCATGGATTTGAGATATTTCATCACAAAACTTTTGCTTTTCCGTGGCAATGCGGAGAGAGTCATTGTGTTGATATGGATGAATTGGGTTTGTGTAGTTGGATGGTTGATCAAACTTGTATGGATCATTATAAATGGTTGGAGGATGAGATGAGTGGTTTGGCATAAAGGAAGATGTTTGGCCAATGTTGTATGGTTTGTAAAGAGGATCAAATGAATGTCCTTGTGAATTTGGTGTAAAGTTTGGGAAGTAAGTGGTTGGAGGTCTTGAGTGATTTCCAACTTCATTGGTTATGATGGATTTGTTACGAGGGCTTTTTCTTCGCCAAACGGGTTTTTCCATCATTCTTGCAAGCCTTGAGGCTTTTGGTTTTGGTTTGTTTGGAGAAGTCATGAAGGGATGAATGGAGAGGGTGGAAGATTGGGGATATTTATAGTGTAAGATTTGTGTGTTTATGGATGGATAAAGTTTGTTTGGGAGATTAGGACAAAATGTGTTGGTGAAAAATGAGAAATGTAGGTTGAAATGGGCTAAAAAGCAGAAAAGATTCTGTAAATCCGTCCAGCAGATGGCCGGTCCCCTTAAAATTAAGGGGGCCGCCTTACATAATTAAGGGGGCCGCCCATCTGATGGTTCCCAGATTGCCAGAAAAGGGTTTTTGGCAAAAAAATTACAGAAAGGTTGTGTTTTTGGATTTGGATTCAAGCAAGTTCAATTCCTTTAGGCAATATAGCATCTAATCTAATCAAGATATAGCATGCATGCAAAAACACATAAGCAAAAGAGCAAATAAGCAACACATAATAAGCAAAAGGAGACAAGTAAAGGCAAGAGCACTTAAACTTCCTAAGGCACATATCTTAGATCAAAGGCAAAGGCAACTAGTGAGTCAAGCATCTAGTGATGAAACAAGATGACAATGTTATGAGTGATTATGTCCTAGTGTGTGCCTATATGCAACAAATGTGGAGTTGTGATTGTTTCGACTTCTAAATGAAAAGGAAATTCTTAAGAAACAATCCGAAATCTCCTTGATTCGATTTTTGCTCGATCATGAATGTCAAAGATATATATTAGATTATATACCTTGACAATTTATGTGAGAGTTTATGCATGATTTTGGAAGACAATGTTTTTAGCATTAGTCAACAATGCAAGGAAAATGATGTTCATGTGATTCCTAGATGTGAGAATAATTTTTAAAGAAAATTGATTGGGTTTTACAAAAGAGTTTATGCAAAGAAAATAAACTTTCCCAATCTTTAATTTTGTGCGAAATAGATTCCTAGACTCAGAAATGGAGAAGTGGAAGAAAAGAAAATCTTAAAAAAAAATTGTCTAAATGCAATAAAATTTAGTCAACTTGTTCCATCATTCCTAATCCTAAACGCAAGTGATTGAATAATTCACGCTTAAGGGGTTTAGTGAATATATCCGCTATGTTATCTTCCGATGCAACCTTTTCTATAGATATGTTCCCTTTTTGTACATTATCCCTAAGAAAGTGGTGGCGTATTTCTATATGTTTAGTCCTAGAGTGTTGCACCGGATTCTTACTTAAATCTATCGCACCTTTGTTATCGCACATAATGGGAACGTTTTCTAACCTAATGCCATAGTCTATAAGAGCTTGTTTCATCCATAGTGCTTGTTGACATGCCTTTCCAGCACTTACATATTCGGCTTCGGTGGTAGAAATAGCAAGAGCGGTTTGCTTCTTCGAAAACCAAGATGTTAGACAACATCCCATAAACGTGCAAATACCGCTAGTGCTTTTTCTATCTACGTAGTCTCCCGCATGATCCGAATCCGCATAGACGATGGTTTCTATGCCGGATCCCTTAGGATACCATAATCCTAAGTGTATAGTATCTTTAATGTATCGGAAGATACGCTTAACCGCTTCTAGGTGAGAGGTTTTGGGATCCTCTTGAAAATGGGCACAAAGGCAGACACTAAACATGATATCGGGTCTACTTGCCGTCAAGTATAGTAAACTACCTATCATTCCTCTATACTTGGTGTTATCTACGGATTCACCTTCATCATCCTTTGTGAGCTTTACTTCCGTAGACATGGGAGTTTTCATGGGTTTTGAGTCTTCTAGGCCAAATTTCTTAAGTATTTCCTTAATGTATTTAGATTGGTTAAAGAATATTCCATCTTCTAATTGTTTTATTTGTAATCCTAGGAAGAAGTTAAGTTCACCCATCATACTCATCTCAAACTCATCATGCATGATTTTGGCAAATTCATCACATATGTATTGACAAGTCGATCCAAATATAATGTCATCAACATATATTTGAACAATGATGAGATTCGGGTCTTTCCTTTTAGTGAAAAGAGTGTTATCTACCATTCCCATGAAATAATCATGTTTAATAAGGAAAGCTTTTAATCGATCATACCAAGCTTTGGAAGCTTGTTTGAGTCCATACAAAGCTTTCTTTAACTTATAAACAAAATCAGGTTTTGCGAAATCAATGAATCCTGGAGGTTGTGCCACATATACCTCCTCATTGATAAAACCGTTAAGGAATGCACTTTTCACGTCCATTTGGAATAACTTAAAATCTAGGGCGCATGCATAGGCAGATAGTATCCTAATTGATTCTAATCTAGCTACGGGGGCATAAGTTTCATCATAATCAATTCCTTCTTGTTGATTATAACCTTGGGCAACTATCCTAGCTTTATTCCTAGTAACTACTCCATTTTCATCTAATTTATTCCTATATACCCATTTAGTTCCTATGATGGTCATATTCATTGGATTTGGGACTAATTCTCAAACATCATTTGCCTTAAATTGATTTAATTCTTCTTGCATAGCTATAACCCAAATTTCATCTTTTAAAGCCTCATTAATATTCTTAGGTTCTATTGCTGAGAGGAAACAAAAGAAATTATTTTCATCTTGAGCTTGTGACCTAAGGGTTCTTTGGTTAAGATGTCCTATTATATTATTTAGTGGATGTGACCTAGATTCTTTAACATTTACAATTTCGTTATTTCCTAAGTTAATGTCTTCATTATCATTTCCTATGGGTTTTGTTTTACTAACCTCAATAGCTTCTTCTTCAACTAAGTCATCATCTTCTAAAGGCAAAGTTTTAGGAGGTGGTGGTGTTTCATCAAATGTTACATTTAGTGATTCTTCTACTTTCATGGTGTGTTTGTTAAGTATTATATATGCTTTACTATTTTGTGAGTATCCTAAAAATATTCCATCATATGATTTTGGATCAAACTTAGTGAGGTATTCCTTAGTGTTCAGAATATAGCATTTACTTCCAAATACCCTAAAGTAGCTTAAGTTTGGTTTTCTACCTCTTAGTAACTCATAAGGAGTTTTTCCTAGAATTCTCCTAATTGATACCCTATTAATAATATATGTTGAAGTATCTACGGCGTGACACCAAAATTTTTGTGGGATGGATTGTTCATTTAACATTGTTCTACTCATTTCTTGTAGTGACCTATTTTTTCTTTCTACTATGCCATTTGATTGAGGAGTACGAGGAGCGGAGAAATTGTGAGATATTCCATTTAAATCACAATATTTTCTGAATTGTACTTCATTGTCAAATTCCCTACCATGGTCCGTCCTAATGGCTACTATTGTGCATCCTAACTTGTTTTGAATCATTTTACTAAATATTTCGAATTTTTCAAAGGCTTGGGTCTTGTCACTTAAAAACCTAGTCCACGTGTATCGTGAGTAGTCATCTACAATTACTAAGGTATATTTGTTTCCTCCATAGCTCCGCACAGTGGATGGACCAAAGAGATCCATATGTAATAATTCTAGGCACCTAGTAGTGGATACTATATTTTTAGCTTTGTGACTAGCATGAACTTGTTTTCCGATTTTACATGCATCACAAAAATGCTTGTCATATTTTAGATTAGGCAAATTTCTAACTAATTCCTTAGAGGCTAAAGATTGTATTTGTTGCATGTTAGCATGTCCTAATCTCCTATGCCACAATGTGGAGTTTTCATCTAGGGTTGTTAGGCATATTCTATCCTCAGGCTTGTTTCCAAGTTTCATAACATATAAGCCTCCTTTCCTAATTCCTCTACCTATAATTTTTCCATTCTTAACTATTTCGCTATCCTCTTCGGTAAAGGTGACTCTACATTTATTGTCACATATGTGTCCTATACTAAGCAAGTTATATGTTAAATTGTCTACATGCTCTACATTTTCAATAGTAAGTGAGTCTTGAGAAATCGTACCTTTGCCAATGATTTTTCCACGTAAGTCACTACCGAAAATAACGTTACCTCCATTATATGCCTTGTATGCAAAGAATAGCTTGCGGTTCCCCGTCATGTGCCTCGAACATCCGCTATCCTTGATCCATTCGTCAGGCTCCAAGTCAATTCCCAAACATATTTTGTCGGTTCCTTTTGCCATAAAACACTTTTTATCTCTTGGTTTTTCTACTTCTTCTTTGTTACTATCACTCCATGTTCCACTAACAAATGCGCCTTATTTTCATAACCCGGCGGCTTTAGACATTCGCCAATGAGATGATTTGGACTTCCACATCTAAAGCACTTTCTTTTCCCGTAGTTGTCGCTTCTATTTCTTTGGAACGGTTTTCTTTCGTCTCATGATGATCTAGTGAATCTTCCTCGTCTCTTGAAGAATTTCTTGAATTCTCTTACGGCCATTGCATATTCTTCGTCTTCACTTTCGTCACATGAATCATCATCATCACTAGGTTCCTTTTTGGCTTTTAGAGCAATGGATTTGGTTTGTTCTTTCTTGACTTTGACCATTTCCGAATCTCTTCTTATAATTTTTTCATGGACCTTCAAGTTGCCAATGAGTTCATCTAGTGATAACGTCATCAAGTGCTTTGATTCTTCAATTGTCGTGACCTTAGCTCGCCATTTCGGATGCAATGCCCTAAGAAATTTCCTAACACAATTTTTACTAGAAAATGTCTCATCAAGTGCTTTTAGACTTGTGATGATAGTGTTAAATTTAGCAAAAGCATTATCAATTGATTCCTCTTCCGGAATCGTAAATTGTTCATATTGTTGTACAAGAAGATCTATTTTGTTATCTTTAACTTGACTATTACCTTGGTGAGTAATTAGTAAAGAATCCCAAATTTCTTTTGCGGTTTTACACATAAAAATTCTTTCATATTCTTTGCGTGGTAACGCATTATAAATGACCATTTTAGCCTCATTATTTTCTGCTAGTTTCTTTTTCAAATCATCATTTTGTTTTTCAAAAGATACAATTTCATCCATTTTAGTTTCAACATTATATTGAATAGGGGGAAAATCACCAAAGGTAATAATATACCAAAGATCAAGATCTTTTGATTTCACATAAGTTTCAAATCTATTTTTCCAATATAAAAATCCATCACTTTCAAATAGTGGTGGTCTTTGCATAGATTGTCCTTCTAAGTATTTTAAAGATTCCATAGATCGTTACAAGTTTTAAAATACAATATATTTTAAAAAATCTTGCTAGACGCGGCTCTTGATACCAATTGTGGAAAACTAGAAGGGGGGTTGAATAGTTTTACGTCTTTTTAATTCGTTATAAAAGATAGTTTTAGTGTTTTCTTAGTTTTTAAAATTTAGATTCGATAATATATGATCTCAAATCTTGCACAATATAAACAAATATCAATAAGTAAGATATAGCAATGATAAGTAAAGAAATAAATGAGAGATGGAAAGATCGAACCGCGAGACAAGAGATTTATAGTGGTTCGGCTACAAGGACACCTTCCTTGCCCTACTCCACTCCCCGAGCATCTAACTCGAGAGTTTTCTTCACTATATCAACAAGCTCCCTTATGGCGGAGAAAACCTTACACACCAATTTACACACCACAACTTCTTCACAACTAAATCACAACTTCTACACAACTTCTTCACACCAATCTACTTCACAACTAACTACTTCACGCCTATCTTCTTCACACCAATTTTCTTCACAACTAACAACTTCACACCTAGCTTCTTCACTACAATCTAATTCCTAACTTTTCTTCTTCACACCAAACAACTAACTAATCACACAATCAATATACCTAGCACAACTATCTACAATCAAATATTCACAACAATCTTCACAAAGAATTATGTAAATAATCTTGATGATGCACCAACAACTTGGATGTGGAGATCACAACAAGTTGTAATACTTTCTTGTCTTGGAGGATAGAAGTATTCTTCTCTTGCACTTGAGAGAATGATGTTTGAATCACTTTGAAACAAAGAATTATGTATTTATGATCAAAGGATTAAGAGAATAGAAATGGGGATCTAGAACAGAAAGTTTAGGAGTGCAAAAGGTGAGAAAATTCTGTGGGATGAACCAGTATTTATAGGGAGAAAATTTACTGTTCTGGAGCGTGGCCGGTCCCCTTAATGATTAAGGGGGCCGCCTAAGGAATTAAGGGGGCCGCCCCTTCAGAACGTTGGATTTTCTTGTCTTCTAGTGGGGAAGATTTTTCTGGATAAAATTTGCCATTTTTGGTTGGAAATTTGAAATCATATATTTATAATGAATTAAACATATTCTTTTAATTCCAAAAGTAATTTTGTAAAAGATATAGAATGTTTAATACATTTTATAAAAATTCTAGTGATTCGAAAAATTTCCTTTGATCATGAAATGCAATAAACACTTTGTTTATTCATACCTTAAGTGATATGGATGCAAAGACAAATATTAAGCACTAAAAACTTGTTTACGTCATAAGTTTTAGATTAATGAGTTTATGCTTTGTAATTATCAAAACATAGAGATATTGTTAATATGCTAACAATGTTTTTAGACATTATTTATGTCAACACATACTTACATCACCCATTCATGATTGATCATAAGAAACATTATGGGTTTAAACCAGGTTTATTATGTCAAGATGGATTCCAAACTAGGAGTCTCTTAACGTTGATAGAAGATGATCCCTTTTTAGGAGAAAACTTCAACCCACCCATTGACCAAAGTGAACTATGTAAGGTTATGATGATAGGAGCACACCCATTTGAGCATATAATTCATCCACCACTCTTTCCTCATGAGGCATATTTCCACCCTAAGGGTGTGTATCACTACTTCCACCCGCACTTAATCCTAAGTGTAGGGAAAAGCTTCCCTATTTTCGTTAAATAAGGGTAGAGTCAGGCTCGTGACTCGAACAAAAACAAGCGCTTATTGGGAGGCAACCCAAGCTTTATTTATTTATTTATTTGTTTGTTTGTTTGATTTTATTTGTTTCCGTATGCATGTTTTATTTTTGTTGTTTGTGGCTCATGTTTCAAAGTAAATTGTGAAAATGCTTTATTTTGTTTTTAACTTCGTCTTAATTGCATATAAAGGTATTTTGAAAAAGATAAGTGTAAGGGAGATCCAAATTTGTTTATAAGAACGAAATTGAGCATGAACCACAACAATATTAAATGAACATGTATATTAGTAATTGTTTGAGTCAAATGATTGTATCGAGTCATAATGATGTTTTGCAGGATTTTCCAGGAAGTAGGACATAAGTTTTTCCAAAAATTTGCCGGAAACTTAACATGAGATTTTTGCAGGAACATTCTGACGGCATCAGGAGTTATAACCTGACGGCGTCAGGTACAAAAATTCTGAAAAATTTTGTGAGTTTTGTTTATACCGGAGTCTTGAAGTTTTTGTTAATTCTTTAGTTTTATAAACTCCAGGGAATCTGAAAACATTCATTCCACAAGCATTATATCTTTAATTGTTTTGTTTTTATTCCTAAGTCTGGAATTACATCTAGTTGTGAGTTTCCTTTGTTCGATTTGATGCTTTGGGTTTTTGTGTTTGTTTTCTCAGGTTTAACAGGTTAGATTGGACAAGAAGATGATTTATATTTATGGAAGGGAAGCTTTGAATGTTCATTTTCTTAGAGGAAGATCTAACCTTGTTACCACACTATCCACACCAAATGAATCAGGGGAGTATTTGATTTCATTCTTTTACCTATATCACTTTTACATTCTTTAATTGAACATTGGGGACAATGTTCATCCTAAGTGTAAGGGGAGGGTAAATGATGATACCTTATAGGATACACTTTCGCTTGAGTTTGTTTGTTTGATGGTAGGTGTGTAATAAAACTATGAGAAATACTTGTTAGTGTAATTTTAGCGCCAAATTTAAAATTTTTTACAACATTTAGGATTGAAACTTTAGCCATAGCAAGCGTCTCATGGATAGGAGATTGTATGACTAGCACAAAACCGTACTATTTAGAAAAATTTCCACCCAAATATGTGAGGTTCGCCTTTAGATTTGATAGGACAAGCATTTACTATTAATGCATATGAGTGTACCGGTAGCATTTAGATTCTAGAACTTGCGTTAGTAATGCTTCCCGAGACCGCTAGTAAGACTAAATTCGTGTGGTAGGATTTACTACATGATAAGAGGCATTAGGATCACCCTTGTGTTAAACCCGTATCATAATTACTTGACCATTTAAGTCATATTACTTGGCTAGTTAAGTCAATTAATTTTTCCCACACCTTAGCGTTGTACTCATTTTTAGTACACGAAACCCCTAGGACACCCCTCCGAGCCTATCTTTTCGTTTCTAACTTTAAGCATCTTACTTAAAGGCAGAATTTGTTACAACCCACTTAAATGTACAACCAAATCGCCTTAGCCTTCCGTGTATGCACTCATCTTTAGCGCATTATTGTTATTTGTTTAAACCCTTAGTTAATTATCTAATTGATTACATGGTTACTAGGTCGAGTCATATCCATGTACATATTGTTTTGGGACGATTGGGACCCATGGGTAAAGTACTAATCTTATGGAGTAATGGGAAGAACATTTATTATTACCCCCATACGTACGTTAATCTTAAAAGTACTCCAAGTGTTTTGATTATCTTGATTCGAGTCATTAGATTAGTTTATTGTAAAGTATGTAAAAATTCAAGTGTAAGGGGAATGTTCATTCCCTATGATGTATTATTTTGGATGGTAGGGTAAGAGTGTATGCAAAAAAAAAAAAAAAAAAAAAAAAAAAAAAAAAACACGGACTACCATCCCGTTTCATTCTATGATTATTTTATGTTTTTGTTATTTTTGATTTATTAGCTTAGGTCGAGTCTAGTCTTGGCTTAGCAACGCCATATTGTACATGTAATTAACCAAGATTATTAACTCGCCACCAGTAAAGATTGCCTATATCCAACAAAACCATGTATTCCATATCCCTACACCTAACGTTACAACCCTTTAAAAGACCTCTTTGATAGTTTATCCTAGGTGCTTACGCCATGTGGTGGAGGTTTGATCCTTTCCCAAGCCTATGGTAATCTATTTTGCTATGACAGGTAGTGAGAGGTGTTTTCCATTTTCATAATGTGATATATACTTTATTACACCCGAGAGATGTGAGTATCTAAACACTATTTGTGAGGTGCTAGTATATGATCTCCGTACTTGTCTTTGGTCTTTAGTTGAACGATTATTTGTTGTAATTACTTTTATATTAGTGTTAAATGACCCCTAACTTGTATTTTGATTAGAATAAAAGCGCATTTGCTTGAGGACAAGCAAATCTCAAGTGTAAGGGTATATGATGAGGCGAAAAATGAACCATTTTTAGGGGGTCATTTAAGCCAGAATTAGAATTTATTTGATCAAATATTGCCCTAAATCGTTCCTTTTGTGATTTTAGGTACTTTTGGAGTGAATTCTGGAAAAGAAAGCATTTTGGACGTTTTTGAAGCATAAAAGTAAGAAAACGGCAAAGACTTAATTTTCCTTGCTGGGAACAGTACCTGACGGCGTCAAGAAGAATTTTATGACGGCGTCAGGAGCAAAATGGATGACGGCCCAGAGAAAATGTGACGGCGTCAGAATAAGGGCGTCAAGAGTATATTTGGTGACGGCCTGGAGCAGAAATACACATGACGGCGTCAGATCTAGATCTAGGCAGTCCGAGAACTTTATTGGCGGCGAGATGACGGCGTCAGAATTTTACTCTTGACGCCGTCACCTCACAAAATCTATATATACTTTTCTATTTTTCATTCATTAGGAGAGGGAACTTGTGTGGAGAATTCTTGGGCCGAACCTAATAAACCCTAGGTCGTTTGTAACAGTATTTTCAAGGGTTTTCACCCCTTGAAACCCTTCATGTTCAATTGAGATAAGTTTTCTTTCAATTCATTCAATATGTCTATGTGTTGTTTGAATATATCTTATGCTTGTCTTGATTTTAACATGCTAGGCTAGATCTTTTGTGTGTTTGCTTAGATGTAATGAAACCTAGATGTTGATTATAGGTTGATTGCTTGTTTATAGTTGTAATGGATGAATGATTTCAATGTTAGGCTTAAGAAAACTGGCAGATCTCCATTGTGTAACTTGCTTGAACGTCTTAAGAAACATGAACCGATGTATACTAGGTTTTTATGGTTGTATTTAATGCATGAGCGAATTCTAGTGATCCCATGTTAGGAGCTTCTTAGCCGGCTCGACATAAGAGTGAAGTAGGAGCTTATAGAATTGGGGAAGTGAGTACGTCACCCCATGATTGGTATTGAGGAATATAACCCGTCATCCACGCAACTGTAACAAGTAATTAACCTGTAAAAGATATCTAGGGAGTAGTGAAATCTAGGTAAACACAATTCTCCCATATATTGCTCACACCACTAGTTTAATTTAGTTTATTTACATTTTTGTTATTTTATTTTGATTGCATCTTAGTTATTGGGTTAGTTGACTAGCAACTAATTCCGCCCACTCCTCTAAAAAACCGAGATTTTACTTGCTTTTATAAAATATAAAAAATACAAAAAGAATCATCCCTCACCTCTAGACCTAGTTTTTAGGCTTTCTAATCCTAGCGACACTATTCCTGAGTTGTACGATCAATCCCCCGGTACTTGTCACTATACTATACTACAACGATCAGGTACACTGCCTGGTGGGGGTTGTAAGCTTCTCGAGATCCCTTGAGAGGTAAAGCCTGGTGCAATTCCCACGCATCAGAAAACATCTCACTACCTGTCATAGCAAAATAGATTACCATAGGCTTGGGAAAGGATCAAACCTCCACCACATGGCGTAAGCACCTAGGATAAACTATCAAAGAGGTCTTTTAAAAAGGGTTATAATGTTAGGTGTAGGGATATGGAATATACGGTTTTGTTGGATAAAGGCAGTCTTTACTGGTGATGAGTTAATGATCTTTGTTAATTACATGTACAATATGGCGTTTCTAAGCCAAGACTAGACTCGACTTAAGCTAATAAATGAAAAATAACAAAAACATAAAATAAACATAGAATGAAACGGGATGGTAGTCCGTATGTTTTTTCTCTTTTCTTTTTCTATTTTTTTTTTCTTTTTCTTGATTTTTTCGATTTTTTTTTTTTTTTTTTTTTTTTTTTTTTTTTTTTTTTTTTTTTGCATATACTCTTACCCTACCATCCAAAATAATACATCATAGGGAATGAACATTCCCCTTACACTTGAATTTTTACATACTTTACAATAAACTAATCTAATTACTCAAATCAACATAATCAAAACACTTGGAGTACTTTTAAGATTAACGTACATATGAGGGTAATAATATGATGTTCTTCCCCATTACTCCATAAAATAAGTACTTTACCCATGAGTCCCAATCGTCCCAAAACAATATGTACAAGGATATGACTCGACTTAGCAACCATGTAATCAATTAGATAATTAACTAAGGGTTTAAACAAATAACAATAATGCACTAAAGATGAGTGCATACACGGAAGGCTAAGGCGATTTGGGTGTACATTTAAGTGGGTTGTAACAAGTTCTTCCTTTAAGTAAGATGCTTAAATTTAGAAACGAAAAGATAGGCTCGGAGGGGTGTACTAGGGGTTTCGTGTACTAAAAATGAGTACAACGCTAATGGTGTGGGAAAAATTAATTGACTTTACTAGCCAAGTAATATGACTTAAATGGTCAATTAATTATGATACGGGTTTAACACAAGGGTGATCCTAATGCCTCTTATCATGTAGTAAATCCTACTACACGAATGTAGTCTCACTAGCAGTCTCGGGATGCATCACTAACGCAAGTTCTAGAATCTAAATGCTACCGGTACACTCATAAGCACTAAAAGTAAATGCTTTTCCTATCAAATCTAAAGGCGAACCTCACATATTTGGGCGGAAAATTTTTCTGAATGATACGGTTTTGTGCTAGTCATACGACTCCTATCCATGAGACGCTTGCTATGGCTAAAGTTTCACTCCTAAATGTTGTAAAAAAATATAAATTTGGAGCTAAAATTACACTAACAAGTATTTCTCATAGTTTTATTACACACCTACCATCAAACAAACAAACTCAAGCGAAAGTGTATCCTATGAGGTATCATCATTTTACCCTCCCCTTACACTTAGGATGAACATTGTCCCCAATGTTCAATTAAAGATTGTAAAAGTGAAATAGGTAAAAGAATGAAATAAAATACTCCCCTGTTTCGCTCGGTATGGATAGTATGGTAACAAGGTTAGATCTTCCTCCATGAAAATGAACAATCAAAGCTTCCCTTCCAGAAATATACATCATCTTCTTGTCAAACATAACCTGTTAAACCTGAGAAAACAAACAAGGCAACCTCGCATAAAATCGGCGGCAATCTATATATGCTAACAAATCCTAGAAAATAAAGTAAGATATAATGCTTGTGGAATGAATGTTTGCAGATTTCCTGGAGATTATAAAACTAAAGATTCGACAAAAACTTTAAGACTCCGTTAGAAAAACAAAACTGGTAAAATTTCCAGATTTTTACACGTGACGCCATCAGGAGTTTCTTCCTGACGCCGTCAGAAGTGACCTGCAGAAATCTTTATGTTAAGTTTCCGGAAAATTTCTGGAAAAACTTTGTCCTACTTCCTGGAAAATCCTGCAAAACATCATTATGACTCGATACAAGCATTTGACTCTAACATATACGAATATACATGTTCATTTAATATTGTGGAGAATCATGATCGAGTTTGTTTCTTAAAAAAAACATATTTGGGGTTTCCCCTTACACTTATCTTTTGCGAAATACCTTTGGATGAAGTTAAGACTAAGCCAAACAACAAAATAAAGTATTTTCATCATTTTAGTTTGAAACATGATCAACCAACAATAAAAATAAAGCATGCATACGGAAACAAATAACAATCAAACAATTAAAAATCACACAAAACATGGGTTGCCTCCCAAGAAGCGCTTTTCTTTATTTACGAGTCTTGTAGCTAGACTCAAGGTCATGGGTTATTACGTGACCTCATCCCTTGAGATGATGTACCCCATGTAGTTGCGATCATTGCTATCGTGGTGGTGGTGTCTCAATCTGTCGATACTTGCAATCACCTCTCCTCCTCCTTTACTACTCAAGTTAGCCATCCCATCTTGGCTTATGCCCTTAATTGTGAATGGCCCATACCACCAGGGACTCGGTTTATTGGGAGGTATCATTATCTCCAAGTGTCTTAAGAGTACTAGGTCCCTTTTTTTGAATGGTATATGGTTCCTTGTTGGTTGACTATGTTCAAACTCGACATAAACTTCATTGCTTTTGATTTTGCTTCTTTCATGTTTAGTCTCTTTGTAGCTTTTGATTCTTGCCTCCCATGCAAGTATTTTCTCCTGAACATGAATAGGCGATGTGTCAACATTGTTTTTGATCCTTCACCTCATCAAACTTTCTTGCGCACACCGCGGGGTCATGGGAAAGCTAATCTTTCTTTTTCCTGATTTAAGCTCAATTTTCCTATTTTCATACCTAATGACAGCTTTTGCGGTGGTAAGGAATGGTGCCCCAAGGATTATTGGCATGCATCCGCCCCCTTTATCATCGATGATCATGAAATCAATGGGATACATGAATCCCGAAACATTGACCAGCACATCTTCTGCGATTCCTATGAGGTATACGTAAGAGTGTCCAGCGAAGGATAGCCTAACACGAGTGGTGGCTGGCATTTTCGACATTAGTTGGGTGTAGATAGTTAGGAGCATAAGATTTACTTCCGATCCTTGGTCGGCGAAAGTGTTTAGATAATTCAAATTCCCGATGCTGGCCGGTATCTCAAAGTTCCCACACGCCATCTGCTTAGTAGCTACTTTCTGTACTAGTAGTTTCTCAAATATCGGTCCCCTGGGTAATGTGTCATACTCATCATTTCCATCTTCCTCCTTCTCTGAACCCTGTTTGGATGGTTGGTTACGCCCGTCACTCCTTATCCAATTTGTTATGGTGCTTCCGTTTATATCATGTTTCAGGTAGTAACTTAAGGGTTGAGATTGTGGCGGTTCTTCCGTGGTTTGTTCCCTAGGGGTTTCTATTTTCTCATTATCCGTATGGACAATTGTGATGGAGTTAACAAACCGGGTAGTGGGGGTGACACTTTCTTTCCTCAGTAACATCCTTTCAGGGGTTTTCTGGTTGGCATACTCCTCCATGAGGCTCATCATCTCATTCATTTTCTCTTGCATTTCCTCCTTTTGTTTATAAACCGCTTCCTCGAAGCTAGCAAGCCGCTCAGAATGGGTTGCCATATATTCCCTCATTCTGGCCTCAAATTCCGGGCTAAGTTTCTCAGGAGGAAAATAAGGTGGGGTATAGTTTTGAAAGGTCTCAACATTCTCTTTAGAGGGTGACTCTGATAACGGCGTTGAGGTCGTTTTAGAGACAGAATTGACAGCAGCCCGTCTAGGACTTAAGGGTCTCTTTTGCCTTTCCTCGAAATAGTCAACTTTTGCTTCAAGTTTGCAAAGAAGTTCATCAGAGATTTGATTATTCCCTCCAGGTGTCGAGATTGCGTTGATGGCCGCATTTATAGTGTGATTAAACTCCCATAACTCTTGATTATCGGTGGCAAGTTCGTCAATAATTGCCCAAGACTCCTCGGTGTTCTTATCACGCAATCTACCTCCTGCGCTCGATCGATGGTACGTTTAGTGTGATAGTCGGCATGGTCATAGAAGATTTGAACTAATAACCAAAGATTTATACCTTGATGAGGGACTTTGTGGCGTAGATCCTTGAAACGAGCCCACGCTGCATAGAAAGTTTACCTTGATGTTGTTCAAACATCAAGATGTCATTTCTAAGCATCGCAGTCTTCCCCGGTGGGAAAATTTGAGCAAGGAAACGAGTGGTGAGATCATCCCATGAGGTGATGGATCCCGCGGGGAAACGTTCAAGCCATTGACTAGCTTGATCACGTAGAGAGAATTGGAATAAGCGTAATTGGGTTGACTCTCTAGTTGTAACATCAAGGTCTATAGAATCTACGATTTTAAGGAAGTCCTTGAGATGTTGATTAGGATCTTCAGAACGAAGTCCATTGAATGCACATCCGCTTTGCACCAACCGGATGGTGTCGAATCGCAAGGGTGACACATTGGCTCCTTGGGTGAGCTCAATGGTGTTTCGATAGCCTTGGTGGCTAGGTCGGGAATACTCTCCTAGGGTTCAGGGCCTAAGAGGTTGGTTAGCTAGTGGTGGGTTTTGTGGGTGCTTTTGTTGTGTTGGGTTGATGGGTTCAAAGATGTTACCACCTTCCATGATGTCGGATGGTAAAGATTACGAACAAAGGCACGAAGAAATAAGATAGACTAAAGAAAACCTAAAAATAAAAATAAAATCTTACTAGAAAGAAATCTAGCAAGTAGACCTAATAAAAAGAAATTCTAACCTAGACAATAACTATTCCCCGTGCTGCGGCGCCAAAAACTTGATGTGTAGGAATTGCACCAGGCTTTACCTCTCGAGGGATCTCGAGAAGCTTACAACCCCCACCAGGCAGTGTACCTGATCATTGTAGTATATTATAGTGACAAGTACCGGGGGATTGATCGTTCAACTCAGGAATAGTGTCGCTAGGATTAGAAAGCCTAAAAACTAGGTCTAGAGGAGAGGGATGATTCTTTTTGTATTTTTATTTTTTATGGAAAGCAAGTAAAATCTCGGGTTTTGGAAGAGTGAGCGGAATTAGTTGCTAGTCAACTAACCCAATAACTAAAGATGCAATCAAAATAAAATAACAGAAATGTAAATAAAACTAATTAAACTAATGTGGTGTGAACAATAAATGGGAGAATTGTGTTTACTTAGATTTCACTACTCCCTAGATATCTTTTACAGGTTAATTACTTGTTATAGTTGCGTGGATGACGGGTTATACTCCTTAATACCAATCATGGGGTGGCGTACTTACTTCCCCAATTCTATAAGCTCCTACTTCACTACTATGTCGAGCCTGCAAGAAGCTCCTAACATGGGATCACTAGAATTCGCTCATGCATTAAATACAACCATAAAAACCTAGTACACATCGGTTCATGTTTCTTAAGACGTTCAAGCAAGTTACACAATGGAGATCTGCCAGTTTTCTTAAGCCTAACATTGAAATCATTCATCCATTACAACTATAAACAAGCAATCAACCTATAATCAACATCTAGGTTTCATTACATCTAAGCAAACACACAAAAGATCTAGCCTAGCATGTTAAAATCAAGACAAGCATAAGATATATTCAAACAACACATAGACATATTGAATGAATTGAAAGAAAACTTATCTCAATTGAACATGAAGGGTTTCATGGGGTGAAAACCCTTGAAAATACTGTTACAAACGAGCTAGGGTTTATAAAGTTCGCCCTAGAATTCTCCACACAAGTTCCACCCCTAATGAATGAAAATTAGAAAAGTATTTATAGATTTCACGAGGTGACGGCGTCAAGAGTAAAATTCTGATGTCGTCATCTCGCCGCCAAAAATCTTCTCGGATTTCCTAGATCCAGATCTGACGCCGTCATGTGTAATCTTGTTCTAGGCCGTCACCACATTTACTCTTGACGCCCTTGTTCTGACGCCGTCACGTTTTCTCTGGGCCGTCATCCATTTTGCTCCTGACGCCGTCATCTTTTCCTTCTTGACGCCGTCAGGTACTGTTCCCAGCAAGGAAAATCAAGACTTTGCCGTTTTCTTCACTTTTATGCTCCAAAAACGTCCAAAATGCTTCCTTTTCCAGAATTCACTCCCAAAGTACCTAAAATCACAAAAGGAACGATTTAGGGCAATATTTGATCAAATAAATTCCAATTCCGGCTTAAATGACCCCCTAAAAACGGATCATTTTTTGCCTCATCAAAAGTTTCTTCCGCTTGGACATACGATATCAAATTTGACATGCCATTCCCCGTCACCTTCTTCCTTCTTGTAGTTGCTAGGTCCATCGGGTCCCCACTCCAAATTTTTAAGTTGAATCGGTACCGATCCAAGAAAACCTGTAAGTTTGTAAATACAAGAATATTTTTAAATGGGTTAAAGATAGTCTCCATAGCTAGAGCTCTTTCCATTTCATCCTCAATATCGAAGAAACTAGGTGTCAATGGTCCAAACTTAGGCCTTCTTTCTTCATCTCTACCAACTTCAAAACAACCAAAGTAATCTTCCTCTTCTTCGTCAATATTATCCTTCCTTCCTTTCATAGGCTTAGGGTAATAAGTATGCTTAAGAATTCCATCATCAATAGTCATGGTTCCACGCCCCATATCTATTATTGCCCCGCATGTTCTTAAGAAAGGTCTCCCCAACAAAATTGGCAATTCCTTATCAACCGGAATGTTACTAGAAAATCACACAAAAATGCTTGGTAACCTATTTGAATACGCACATTCTTTACTTCCCCCGTAGATTTTGCTTTCGAATTATCCGCCATAGTAAGGTTTGATTGATTAGGTTGTGGGTTACAAAGTCCTAACCTTTGATACAACGGATAAGGCATCACACTTACGCTTGACCCTGTATCGGCCAAAGCATACATTGGAGTGGTCCTGTTCACCTTTATTTGAAAAACAAAGTTTCCCGGGTCACTCATCTTTTTAGGAAGCCCATTCTCTACTATTCTCTCTCTTTCTACTTCATCAAATTTCATATCTTCCAACCTTGACCTTGCCATCATGACCGAATCCAACTTCTTCCTATAGGTCATGTAATTATTCAAAACCTCAATAACCGGTTTCTTCTCCATGAGTTCATGAATCTTAGCTTCTAAATTCTCCAATATTGCTTCTTTTTGTTCATTTGTTAATGGTTGGGTAACTTTTGGTGAATTTGGTGGTGTACTAGATAGTGATGATGATGATGATGTGAAATTAGTTTCTTTTGGGTTGGAGGGTTGGGTAAGTTTGCTTAGTGGTTTTTTCTTGCTATTTGCTTTTCCCATCTTACAAACCTCTTCCTTTCCTTCCTTTTTCTCTTCCATACCTTCACATAATTCCGCTATCATTTCATCCACTTCTTTCTCTTCCTCCAAATTGATTATATTGATCCTCAACTCACTAAGTGAAAAGTCCACCGTACACTTAGTAGTCACAAGAAAATCCATACCAAATACAACTTCCGGTTCATCGGAATTGCAATAATCAAGAACAACAAAGTCAACCTTAAAAATGTGTCCATGAATATTCACTTTCACATCCTTAACCTTCTTTCTTCCGTAATCCTCATAGTCAAGACGAACAAAACCAAGCTTGTCTAAGACATCCTCCGTGATATATTAGTCCCCATATTCCATATTAAGTTGCGCATCCCAAGCCTTGATCCCCTCCACCGCACAAGGTGTAGCAAACCTCATATGTGGGGCATCAAACTCTTTAGGATGAGCTCGTGTGAAAACAACTACCCTTTTCTTAGGTTCCTTAGGCAAACAAACATCATTCTCTCCAACTATTTCTCCATTTTCCAAATCCGCCTTAGCTTTCTCCAACATACTTTCCAATCTCTCCAAAGAATCACCTGAATCTTTGAACATATCCTCCAAGTTCCTTAAGTATTCCGAAATTTGACTCAAAATCTCCATTTCACAAAAGCAAATTACTAACTATAGCATAACCATCAACAAAACAACCAAATCATTAGCGTTGGGGTTAGTCATAATCAAAAACATACTTTAAAATGAAACAATACCAAATAAGTTAACAAACTAACACACTAAAATCACAAAAACAACTCAAAATAAAAATTTATAAATTTTTACCAAGCCATCCATCCGTTCGGATGGATCAAACATGAGAAAAAAAAATATTTTTATTTTTTTATAAAATCTTAATTAAAACTAAAAAAAAATAACTTTTAATAACTTATTATAATGACTCAACTATTTATTAAAAACTTTAATTCATATTAATAAATAAACTAATTAAAACATAAAACATAAAAATTAAAAATATTAAAAACATTAATTTAACTTTAAATGACATAAATTAAATTAACTAATTAATTAACCTAATTAACCATTAATTAAATTCATTAATTACTTAATCATAAACTTAATTAAAACTTATAATTAATCCAAAATTAAAAACTAATAATAACTAGAACTTAATTACCATTATATAATCATTAATTAAACAAAATAACCTGAAAAACAACCAAAAAAACATAAAAAACTTAAAATTTTACCGAGCCAACCATCCGATCGGATAGAAATCCATCCGATCGGTTGGATGAAAAACAAAAAATTTTACTTTTTTTTAACTTTCTATTATTACCAACTCGAATTTTATAAATAACAAATTAAAAAAAAATCTAATTAAATCCCCGGCAGCGGCGCCAAAAACTTGATGTGTGTCTAATTAGTAAAAATTCAATTCTTAAAGTAACCAAATAATCTAAAACATATACTTGTGTGAAATGCTACAATCAAGCATTTGGAGTATTCATGTTAAGCTTGGTGTAAACTTGTTATGATGCGCAACTTTTATATGAATGACCAACAATCAATGGTGTTTATCATGTAAAATCATTACTAGAATTCAATCATCTAGTTACTTCCTTTCGGCCTAAAACAACTAGAATAACAATTCCGTTAACACAATGTTGTTTAAAAACAATTCTTTCCTTATGAATTCTTACGAATCCTTTCGGCCTTATTTCGTGATGAAATCTTCTCAAATCTATCCGTTTCGGATACGGGTTCCATCCGAACGGATGGATTGAACCTGTATCCTCCTTTTTTGTCTTTTCTTTGTATTTATTTGTCGCATGTTTTCTCCTTCATTTTGGTACTGATTTCTTTCATAGAACTTGGTATTTTCTTGACATATGAACGTAGAAATCTTAAATCTATCAAATCCTTGAGTCTTTGTGTGATTCTTCACTCGTTTCCTTCTCGAAAATCTCCAATTGTGCATATTCACTTCATTTCTTCATCTTTTTTTTTTATCACTTTTTCCTGTTCTTGGCTACATTTGCTTGTATAAACACTTTTCCATGATTAAGTAACAAATACATACAAATATGACCAAATATGATGCACAAAACTAACAATAACGTACCTAAAAACATGTATAATTTAAGCGTTATCACCTTGCCATTATTCTTTCTCTCTACATTCTTTCTCTCTAATCCTATAATTCTATCTTGTGTTCTTAGTTTATCACACTAACATCTTTGAAAGAACACATCTCTTTGCAAAAGAAGAATTACAAGAACCTAATCCACTCTTGTGATTGTGTCGAGGGTCTTCTTATCTTTACCCTTTCTATTACAATCGAGTCTCTAGGTTAGGTTAGGACTTGGTTGATCAAACAAACATTCATTCATTCAATTTTTTGTAAGAGAAGTCTTGGGTCTTTGTGACCAAGCCTAGATTATTGGGGATCTAGTTAGGGTTTGATACTTCCGAGTGAAAGTTGTTGGTTGTGGTCTTTGTGACGTAGTGTAAGTCGAATCACGAGATTCTTTAGGGTGGTTTCCGAGGGCAGAATACCGTAGGAGTAACTCCTTTGTGAGCATCGATATTGGTGAATATCGGTGGAGTGAATTGTAACGGTTTGTAGTCCACCGAAAGGATTATACTAGTGAATAGTATCGTGTCGTGGATTTGCAACTGGATGTACGGATGGTATAAACCCCCATCCCGAACCAGTATATATCGTGGTGTTTCTCTTTACTCACTTTATATACTTTGGATTGTATTTGTGGTTGTTGTATTGATTGTACAACTACTTGGTTCTTCTTCGAGGCTTAAAGTTTTTAAATGTTCTAAAAGCCTAAGAAACCGTATTCACCCCCTCTACGGTTCTACAATTTCATTTACATTACATTAGATTCATTATTAATTACGGGCCGATAAAAATCTCATTATGCATACTATATATTTATTATTCATTATGGATAACTTTTCCTTAGGGATGTATATGCAATACCCTTTAAAAAAAAAGATATATGTATACTATTTAATAAAAACTGATATATTATTTATAATGATTTATAAATCGGTTAATGAATAAAACTATTGTATAAACACATGAAAAGTTTATAGTTTTTACCAAAAGGTTTTGCAATAGAGCAATTCCCAAATGTCTCAGCCGCCTAAAGTGTATTTCTGAACAAAAAAACATATCTTCTCAAAATATATTAGGGCGACTTGGGCAACTAGTCGCTCATTTAAAATCATGAGAAGTGTTCATACTTGTACTTTGGGCGACTTTTTGTGCAAAGTATTTTTCCAGTACTTTTTCAGTACTTACTTTGGCTACCTATGCATATGCACTATTTTAATACTTTTTGTGTAACTACATTTTTTGTCCTTGTGGTTTGTTTGGTATTTCACATTTAGTCTACCACCACCACTCACCACCGCCACCCACCATCCCAACGGCACCTACCACCACCACCGCCCACCATCCTACCACTACCCAACCACCACCACCACTGTCACCACCAATCACCACCACCACTCACCACCACCACCACCACCTGCCATCACCAATCACGTGGCGGTGATGAGTGGTTGGCGATGGTGATGGATGGTGAGGTGGTGGTGGCAGTGGTGGGAGGTAGTTGGGTGGTCGTAGTGGCGGTAGTGCTGGTGGGTGGCGGTGGCAGTGGCGGGTAGCGGTGGTAGTGCTGGGTGGAGGTGGGTGGTGGTGATGGTGGTGGTGGTGGCAATTGCGGTAAAGTTGGTGAGTGGTGGTGGTGAGTGGCGGTGGTGGGTGGCAATGATGGTGGTGGTGGGTGGCGGAGGCGGTGGTGGTGGTGGGTGGCAATGATGTGTCGCGGTGGCGGCGAAGGCAGTGACGTTGGTGAGTGGCGGTGGTGAGCGGTGGCGATGGTGGGTGGTGGTGGGATGGTGGGTGGTGGTAGTAGTGGTGGACTTGTGATGGACCAAATGTGAGATTCTCAGCAAACCACAAAGACAAAAAATGTAGTTACACAAAAAGTACTAAAAGTATATATAGGTAGGCAAAAAATGAGAATTGAAAAGGTAAGGAAAAGTAACTTGCACAAAAAGTCGCCAAATGTATAAACATAAGAAACTTGTCAAGCTTTTAATTGCGCGACTAGTCGCCCAAATCTGTTGAACTATTTTGGAAAGAGGTGTTTTATTTATCTATAAAAAATATACGCTTTGAAGTTAGAACAACTTGGGTTATGAGGAATTTGCTATTTGCAATACGGTAACTTTTGTAACTTTCTCCTATTTTATTGGTGATAATCATCACATGGTTGAAAAGAAAAAGTCAAGTGCAAAAATTTGTGGCTGCCCACCAATGTAATTATCGTTTGTGAATTGTGATTTATAGTTTGCCGCTTTTGCTTTAGATGTTGCCTTTAGCTATAATTGCCATAGCTTGTGGGGTCAAAATGAAAAAGATCTTGATTTGCATGGGCAAAAGGGGCAAAAGGAAATAGTTAGTAGACACACATCAATGTTTCGATACTAGCATTCTTTGTCTTTTTCCTCTTTCTTACATCTCTTTTCCACTCCAATTCCATCATCTTACAGTTTTACTTTGCTTTATACATATCATAGGAAAAAGTTGTTTTAATCAACAAAAAGAGTATCATACATTTTAAATCATGGTACTTTGTTTTTCTATTAATAAACTGGCCTACAGTTTGTCGACTTGTAAAACATATGATAGCCAATATACGGAAAACAAGCTAGCTATTGTAAGGTTCAAAACCAAAGCACGTTACCTATCTATCATGCTCCAAAGACAAAATAGAAATGAACCTCTGGGCGAGCCGATATTTACTAATGGAACGAGTAATCTATTTCACCTTTCAAAAAATAAAATAAAAAAGACATGGACATTCACGTATGTTTTTTAATCCAAAAATGAATATTGAAATATAAAGCCGAAATGACAAAAAAAAAATAATAAATGCAAAAAGACTTTCGATTCTTGTAGAACTTAATCAACAATTTCTAGCTCGTGTTGAAAAGTTCAAAGTCAACAAATATATATTTCTCATGTTTACATGTATTCTAGTAATTTACAAGCAGATCGAATAAACGATCAAGAATATCATATTATTATGCTACTTTCTATTTGTGAATACAAAATTTAATATATTGGTTGACAGAATATTTCAATTCATATGTAGACCCATTAACACGCTTTTCCACTTTCTTGTTGACTTGTGACCATGGTTCCAAACCAAAAACCAAATTGTTCATACGTAAAAAGAGGACTAAACAAGTAAAGAACAAATTTGTGTCTATGGCTCAATTCACACTTAACTCCATCAGTCCATCATACTAGTTTAATGACATTTTGGTCCTTCAACTTCACTGGATATAAGGGTTTTTTTTTTTTTTTTTTTTTTTTTTTTTTTTTTTTTTTTTTATCAAAATTGGATATAAGTTTATTATATCTAACTTAGGTTGTGGATGATTAGAATTCAATCAAGTAGACAATGTTTAGACAAAGTATTGTGATTAGGGTGAAATTGACACGCTTAATACTCTGCTCGTTGGTGTGAAATTTCTTACTGTAAACAAATTCACAATTTGAATCTAAAACATGTGAGAAAATAAACGATATGCCAAAGACAGCCGTTAAGAATGATTTTTTTAGTTAAGGGAGCTGTAAGCCCGAGATTCATTTTGGCTTATCTTCGCAAATTTGTGCTCTAAAGATGCTATTAGGGGTGTTCATGGTTTGGGTAATAAACCGAAAACCGAACCGAACTGAAAAAAACTGAACCGAACTTATAACCGAACCAAACCGAATTAAAAATTCGATTTTCGGTTTGGATATGGGTTTGGCTATCTGAACCGAAAACCGAATTTATATAAATAAATATATATATATATATATATATATATATATATATATATATATATATATATATATATATATATATTTATATTATTATATATATATATATATATATATATAATGTCTATTAAAATTTTATGCTTGATATTTTTTTTCCCAAAAATATATATAATTAAATTAAAAAAATATATATAAATAGTGTATTTCAAGTATAAAATTCGGTTTTCGGTTTTAACCATAACCGAACCGAATTTCGGTTCGGTTCTCCGTTCGGTTCGGTCATAGATATTTTCGGTTCGGTTCAGTTTTCGGTTATGATCCAAATTTTTTTTAACCGAACAACCCGAACCGAATAAACCGATTAACCGAGAACTGAACCGATGAACAACCCTAAATGCTATTATATAATTTTAGTTTGGGAGTATAAAACCCCAAAATTACTTGTAGTTTACTGAACATTGTTTGTACAGTTCTAGGTATGATATCCAGCTTTCGATGATTAAGTTTATGAGGTTCAAGATTATCATTACAGATACTTGAGCCAAATGACATTTCTCCTTAACCTTTACATATAAGAGCACTAGGTAAGTTGACCCTGAGTTATAACGTAAATCAGTGTCACGTCAGCGCCACATCAGCTTTAACCTTTTAACCTTAACTTACCAAAAAACACCATGGTATCATAACTCATCTTAACTCACATTCATTTTTAAATTTACAAATTAACCCCTTAACTATTTCATTAATTCAACAACCTAATATTTTATTAATAAACTTAAAACCTACACAAAAAAAAAAAAAAAAAAAAAAAGAACGTTACAAATTAAAAAAAACTACCACATAATAAAAACTAAACAAAAATGTTATTTAAAAAAAAAAAACTGATGCTATAACCACATGGACTAAACTGTAAACACCACAATACCACAGGGACTAAACTGCAAATGTGAAACTTATATCATCATCTTCCCCATCGATTCCTGTTCACACACTAAACACACACACACACTGAAAACACACACAAACACACTCAGAAAAACACACACAAACAGAAACACATCACAAAAATATAACACACAAACAATCATAGGGGTGAAAGTGAATTTATTTACATCAACTTAACGCACGTTAAGATTCTAACGCACCGTGTTAATGTGCTCATAACACAGGTCTTCGGTAAAGTAACACACCCTTATAACGCACCGAGTTAAGGCATATCGCACCTCGATGCGTTACCTTACCGAGTGCTCTAATAACCAACTTTAAGGTTTACACTGATATCTTAAAAATAGAGGAACAATTTTTTCTTCATTAAATGCATTAAGATATCAAATGTTAAAAAATTAAGTAATACAAGTATTCATGAAACGTTTATAATTCATTGATGCATAATTAATAGACATTCTTAAAACACTCATTTAAAGATAAATACAATTATTTAAATACATAATACAAGTCATGCAAACTACTAATTAATAATATTTTAAAAACCTTTTTTCAATGAAAAATACAATTAAAAAATCATATTGTATAAACCAATCAAGCTACTAAAAAAAACCAAATAAAATAATACAAATTAAACAAAATTTCCCAAAACTTTTGTCATTGCATATAGTCTTTAAATGAACAAACTAATCAGTAAAACTATTGCCAAAAAACGTATAAATATAATAAATTATTAGCTAAAAAAATTAAATTAAAATGTACCCGCAACTGCATCGCGCGTTAAGTCTACTAATTTATTAACAAAATAGTGTAACCTAGTCCGATAGTCACCAAACCCACCGAACATGTTCTCATCTAAAAGGGCTTCTTATTGGCTAGGGGACATATAATTATATGAAGACCCCACCCATTATCCCTTGTTGACTTTTAGGGGTGTTATTCGGGTTGACCCGGTCGGGTTCGGGTCAACTCGGGTCGGGTCAACTCGGGTCAAGCCTCAAAAAAACATACCCGAACCCGACCTTGTTTAGTCTCGGGTCAATTCGGGTCGGGTCAACTCGGGTTCGGGTCTGGCCATTTTTTTTTTTTTTTTTTTTTTTTTTTTTTTTTTTTTTTTTTTAATAAGAAATCTGATTCACTCGGTTTGTATTTTAATAATGAATATAAAGTTTTACCATAACACATGACTATCCATTATTCCATTCTTAAAAGATATAGTGAATTAGCGATTAGCAGATCACATCTTTGATTGGTTTATATAGTTCTCAACGTTATTTTGTTCCTTTGTTGCAAATATTCGTCACAGTTATTCATTCTATAACTTTTATACACCAAAAAATAGTACTCTTGCCCAAAAAAGAGTACACCTATAACTTTAATTTGTAAATGATATGCATAAAGTTTGAAACGTCAGTCTTGTTCTTTAGAAGTTAGGTGCGTTTTTTTTTTTTTTTTTTTTTTTTTTTTTTTTTTTTTTTTTTATGTAAATGTATGATGAACTTACATTACATATTTACATGGGCTTGACTTTGGAACGTTTCTCTACAAGGTCCTTTTAATAAAAGAAAAGCCTACAAAGTTTACATTAAAAAAAAAAAAAAAAAAAAAAAAAAAAAAAAAAAAAAAAAAAAATCAAACTCGGGTCAATTCGGGTTGACCCGAACCCGAGCAAGAGATATATATTAAACCCGAACCCGACCTTGTTTAGAACTCGGGTCAATTCGGGTTGACCCGAATATGATTTTTGACCCAAGTTGACCCGACCCGAGTTGACCCGAACCCGGTCGGGTTCGGGTCGGGTCGGGTTCGGGTCGGGTTTTATGACACCCCTACTTGTGATCAACATCACCACTATTCTTTTGTGTTTCAATAAATGTTTTGAAAATCAGGTTTGAAATAGAGAATAACCCCGTAATGGCGGGGAAGGCTTTCGCCTCGAATCCAAACGATTTTGAGTTATCGGGCATCGGGTCAATCGGTTCGACCGTTAGGTCAACTCGGTTTTCAATTTATTATTTTTTTTATTTTTCGACCGGGTCAACTGGTTTGACCGCCTGGTCAACCCGGGTTTTTATTAAAAAAATTTGAAAAAACAAAAACCGACCGGGTTTCAAGAACCGGGTCACTCAAAACCTAACGGGTCTAACCGGTTTTAGAAACCTAGGTTTTTTACCTTGTTTTTTTAGTCGGAACCGGTCGAACCTGTTAACGCGGCCCGATCGACCCAGGTTTCAAAACAATGGTTTCAATTATGTATGCATAAACAATACGAGTATAGCTTTTTAGGTAACTAAACATATAGATAAGAGTTAATAAAATCAGTGTCATTAATCCTTATAACGGTTAATCAAATTTATGTTAGTATGGAGTATTTTTTTAAAAGGAAGATGATACAATTGTTTAGAGTTTTAGACCAATGAACACATTCTTTTGTGTTTGTTACGAAAAAAGTTTTCATATGCTTCATCACTTACTCGATATGCGGATATGGCAACTATGTTCATATAGCTTTTACGAATATTATGTATATATAAACTTAGAAACATTATATGATAAATTCATGTAGTTTTGCTTATAATGATTTTAGTCAACTCTCAAAACAAGTATTGATATTAAGTTTGTTCTTTTGGCAATTAAAAACAAGTATATGTACATGTGATTTAGTAACGTGGTAATTTATGTAGAAAAACTCAACCGGAATCAACACCAACAAAGGAATCAACACCAAATAATTGTGTATTTCTTTAATGTTTGGTTAATGGGATGATTATATAGCCTTGACCTTTTCATAGTTACAGCTCCAGCCCTTTAACTTCTTTTATCTACACACAATCCACAACCTTTATTACTTACTACTCAGTATAAAACAAGAATGTAAAATAGCAACGTTAGTCCCTGAATATAAAGATAAAATTGGTAGAGGAGTATTGCATTCTAACAATTTATTTATTTGTTTCGAGGAAAAAAGGATTCTAAATTTGGGATTATGGTCTCAGTCAACTGCTTTAAATGTTTGTAGGTAAACAACTTTTTAAATGCTAGAATAATGTTAGAAAATTATTCCTTGTTGTGATCAACACGTCGCACAATATTCTTGAAACCTAAATTCATACGTTCTCCAAACGACTTTACTTTCTGTTTACATGCTATAGTTTTGAACCTTCTTTGAGTTTTCTCAAAAAAAAGTTTTATCAAGAAACCTTGGTAGATAGCTGAGTATACTACATAATAAACATCTTAAATTTAACGTGTTTGACCATGAAATAAATAAACATGTTGTATTCAAATTATTACTCCGTAATATTTTTGTGACCCACTACAGTGCCAGCCAAAACACAATTCGTAAAATCTCTACTACATTTACCTCACCCGCTAATTTAGCGTAAGATTGACATTGTTAGCAAACCCATTTATAACCCCCCCTCCATTTTCTCTCTCTTCCGCAATTGTCGCATTGATTTCTTAACTAATGTCTTATGCTCAAAAACCAAACACACAAACACATATAAAAAGGAAAACACAGTAGTCTCCCGTGATCTCCACAAATACCAACCCATTCACAAAACTAAAAAATACCCATTTCATATTAAGCAAAATCTTCATCTGGGTAGGTCTCAAAATTTCAAAATTTTGTTCATGTGAAAAGATAGAAAAATGGGGTGTGTGTCATCAAAACAAGCAGTGTCAGTTACACCTGCAGTTGATCATTCTGGTGGCTTTAAGGACAATGGTGGAGATGTGGTGGTGGAAATGGAGGTTAAGAAGAAGAAGAGTAAGCATAAGAGGAATGAGTCAGGGGTGAGTGGGAGTAGTGAGTTGGGTGAGTCAGGGAGAACGAGTTGTACTACTAATGGTGGTGGTGGTGGTGACTCAGTGAGTTTTAGGTTAGGGAATTTGCATAAGTATGTTGTAGGTGAACAAGTGGCTGCTGGTTGGCCAGCTTGGCTTAGTGCTGTTGCTGGTGAAGCTATTCAAGGGTGGGTCCCACTTAGAGCTGAGGCTTTTGAGAAACTGGAAAAGGTCTGCTTTTATTCAAATTATTATTACTACTATTTACTTTTCAACTGTGACTTTGGAATTTTGTTACTCTATAGAAGAGGACTAGATTGATCTTTTTGATTAGAGGATTACATATAGTCAAATAATCAAATACTAGCAATATATTGATGAAATGAAACTGCATTTTTTTGAGCTAATTGGAGATAACTCTTTTTCCATTTCATAAAAAAATAGCTTTTTATTTTTTCTAATAATTAAAAGTTTAAACATAGTACAACTTCAAAGAGTTAACTACATTGGAAAGTTGGAATCTTTTTTTCACAACATGTTTGGTTAGTTTGATTATGATTCTAGTATTTTCTATAAAAAATCGCTTTTAAAATGCTTATCCAAACACCTACTAATATATGGTCCAACTCAAGATTCATATGGAGTGAACACTTGGTGATAGTTTTGTTGACTTTGGTTCTAATAGGTTGGACAAGGTACATATAGTAGTGTCTTTCGGGCTCGTGAGCTAGAAACTGGGAGGATAGTTGCCTTAAAGAAGGTTCGTTTTGACAATTTTGAACCTGAAAGTGTACGGTTTATGGCTCGTGAAATTGTGATTCTCCGTAGGCTTGATCATCCAAATGTTATGAAACTAGATGGAATCATAACATCCAGATTATCATGTAGCATATACCTTGTTTTTGAATATATGGAACATGATATATCAGGACTACTCTCTTGTCCCGACATTAATTTCACAGAATCTCAGGTTAGTTGAACTAATTTGTTATTTTATATTATAAAATTACTTATTAGATCATTAAGTCAAGTAGTTTGACTTTTTCTTTTTTTAAAATTATGGAACAGATTAAATGTTACATGAAGCAATTGTTGGAAGGGCTTGAGCATTGTCATTCACGTGGTGTAATGCATCGAGATATTAAAGGGGCTAATCTCTTGGTTAATAATGAAGGAGTTATGAAAATAGCCGATTTTGGGTTGGCGAATTTTTGTAATTCTTTTAGTGAAAAGAAACAACCTTTGACTAGTAGAGTTGTGACCTTATGGTACCGACCGCCTGAACTTTTGTTGGGTTCAACTGATTATGAAGCTTCTGTTGATTTATGGAGTATAGGGTGTGTATTTGCAGAACTTCTTCTTGGTATACCTATTCTTCAAGGAAGAACTGAGGTACTTACTTCATTTGACTTTTTAAAGTCAAACCATCATTTTTTTTAAACTTTAATTTAACAATGCCCGAAATCAGTTTTCAACAACTAAAAGTTTATAATCAGTTTATAATGTATGGTAGAAAACTATCGAGAGTATGGTATGTAACCATTTATCATCTGAGAGTGTTACATTTGAGAGTTGTACTTTCATTTATTTATATAGTTCTTTTGCTTTATTTTTATCTTTATAATTTGATGATGGATATGATATGCGTACAGGTCGAACAATTGCACAAAATCTTTAAGCTTTGTGGTTCGCCACCAGAAGACTATTGGAAAAAGTCTAAACTACCTCATGCCACATTGTTTAAACCACAACATCCATATGAAAGTTGTCTATGGGAAACTTTTAAGGACTTGCCAAAATGTGCTGTAGAACTTATTGAAACAATGCTGTCTGTGGAACCATATAAGCGCGGGACTGCCTCTTCTGCTCTTGCATCCGAGGTACCATTTTCTACTCTTTGTTAAGTTATATTTGACCTTAAAAGTCAAATGAGTTGTCTTCAACTTTTATATTGATATGATTGACATTAGAGAGGTCCAATGACCATTTACATAAAAAATTTGACTAATTTGTAACATTATTTCCTATGGGCTAGCACTTATTTTGATATTTTGTAACATCATTTCCTATGCAACTACAGTATTTTAAGACGAAGCCGTATGCTTGTGATCCATTAAGTTTACCAAAATACCCTCCAAACAAAGAGATTGATGCAAAACATCGTGAAGACGCTGGAAGGTACCGTTTTTTGCATTTCCAGTCAGGCGTAGTTCGTGGTTTCGGTTTCAAACCGTATCATGTGTATTTGGGTCAATTTGGTTATGCTGGGTTGATATATCAACATTAAAAACTTTACCTAAAAAGCTATGTGTGGTCAAATTGGCTGAAAGCGGCCCAAGATGTAATCTAATCTTGATTACAATTTGTTCTCGTGTACATAAACTGAAATGGGAACATAAACTCGATCCAACATTATGGTCAACTGACAAAAAATTGATGTCTTTCCAGGAAAAAGCAGGCTGGGAGAACTCGTGGACCTGAAATATCAAGAAGATTAGCCAGAAAACAAAATGGCTTGACTAAATTGGCAACGGAAGAGGTCTGTCTCTATATTTGCAAAAATCTGGGTCTCTTTAACATTTTGCATCTATTCTTATTAGTAAAGTAAACCTTTTTATAGACTTTACCGCCAAAAAGTCAAAGTCAAACCAGGCAAAAAGTCAATGGAAGTAGTTTAGATGCTAAAAAGGGAGGAGATATAATCCTGGGTTTTGAGCTGCGAAAACCGTCAATAAACACAACGGACGACGGTTCACATACAAAGCATGCATCTCAAGGAGACATTCCATATTCTGGCCCTTTACAAGTTCCTAGTTCAAGTGGTTTCGCATGGGCAAGAAGGCGATTAGATGATTCTTTATCTGTAAGATCACGAAGCCGGTCTAGTTCAAGAAGCCTGATTTATGAACCTTCTGGTACTCTTCATTTGAAAAACGTCGACTCCAAATGTAACAAAAATCTTGACCGAACAAATTCAAGAGGTCGGGACTCCAATGAGATGAATTCGCGTGGACTGGTAATTAAGAACTGGAACCAATTAGATCGACCTGAATCATTTGATGCAGGGTCAGATGGATTTGTCAAGAGAATAAATATGGTAAGTCCATCAAGCTTGTATCCATTTGCTTTTATCTACAGGTAGGAAACTGGGCAGTTTGGAGGGTTTGGGTAACGGGCTAAACTGGGTGATTTTTTTTGTTACATATTACGTAGGATTAGGTCGATCCGACGCAGTTTTGGTTCAAAACATTTATATTTTATTTTATAAGTAGTTAGCATTTTTTAGATATTTATGGGATTTTATGCTTTATCAATACACTGTTAGAGACTTTTGAACTAATGATTTAATTATGAGATATAACTAAACAGAAACTGACCCTTTATAAGTAACTGGGTCAAAATTGAAATATTACTTCGTACGAGTTAATCTATTGAATTCATTGGTAACTTTTTTTAAACCTTTTGAATGTTCTGTCAATACAGATTTATCAAGATCAAGAAGAGAAGGTTGAGTTCTCTGGACCTATATTATCTCAACCAAATCGAATTGATGAACTTTTAGCAAGACACGAACGGCAGGTTCGCCAAGCAGTTCGAAGATCATGGTTCCAAAGAGGTAAAACTCATGTACTTCAATTTTGACTTACCTAGTCAACCATTGACTCAAGGTCTTAAAGGTCAAAGTAGTCATTGTTAGAAACTTAGAATCAACCATCACAAACAAAAAATTAATCTCCAGACTTGTTATTCCTGCAGGTAAGAAAGTTAGCTAGCGAATTTGAGGTGTTTCTTGACGCGGGCAACTCTAAATTAAGGTTCCTTGAAGGTGCAAATGACACAAAACTTGAACTTGTGGAGCATGTTTAAGAGACAAAAAAAGGCTAACCGGCTTGAGGTCAAGTAAACTTACTTGTTTGGTACATTGCTCGATGGAGTTCATGAAAGCAAGTAACCAAGAGCGTTCATGGATCATAATGTTCCTCATTGTCTTGGCTGCCATGAATAATTAATTTGAGTATAATTATATACTTACTATTAATTTACTTTTTTGGTATTTAAGTGTAGGTTCACCATCCATCATCCCTACCCTATCAGTCTTTCCTTTATATAGTACACAGTATGTATAGGTTGTTTAATACACTCTTGGAGAAAAATCCTGTGCGAAGGGGTGGAAAAGAACCCACAAAGCATAGAGTTGAACTACATCAGTATTGATGGTTCGAATGTTATGATTATTTTAATTTGGCCCTCTTTTTAGTGCGGATTAAACGAAACATTACAGTAAATATGTTGTATCAAATGGTAAACATATAAGTTTCTTACATACAATGTCAAGTTGCATTTTGGCGCAGTTATCTTTATTCAAGTTTACAGAACTCTCAAATGCACCGAAGTATCATCAACAACATACATATGAATTTTTTTCTGCTACTTAATGATTCCACTAGGTGTCTAATGGTTCAGTAATCAAGACATGCAAATTCATTCAGCGTCTCCTTTTTCATATATATGCATGTTACTACTTTTTTAAAATGAACATTTTTATATGAACGTCCCTTAAAGGCCAATTTTAAATGAATATTTGTATATATAACGTGTGTCCTTTTCACATATGTATCTTTATTTTTTTTTTTCCTTTTTTTTTTTTTTTTTTTTTTTTTTTTTTTTTTTTAATTCGTGACCTTTTTTATTTCATCAGTTTTGCAACTTTATCTCTCCTTCATTGGTATGTAGAAGTTGCAACTTTCATCAGTTGTGCAAAAGTATTATGTAGGCGAATATATACCAACACAAGAAAATAACAATATACGATGTATAACAAAAAAGTGTTTAAATTTTCAACAATTAATTTTACACAATACGTGTATTCAGAACACTTGTCAAACAACAAGTTTCGTTCAAAAACACTTTGGTTCAAAGCCTTTAAATCATTCAGAGTTTTTAAATCGTTCAGCGCTAAATCATTTAGTTTTGTCAAACAGCCCCTTAGGTAGTGATTCTATCACATAAATGCATGTTACAATTTTGCTCTCAGTAAGTGGCTGGAAATACATGTAAACTTAATTACTAATAAGACGGCGATACTCACCAAGAGCCCATATGGGGAAAATATTTCGATATGCTGAGTAATTAAGTGTACAATTCCTCATAAAAACTCCAGTGATATCCTGTGATTAATAGAAACCAAATATTTATAAAGCTATAGATCGCATTTCAAAATATAAACTGCAGAAAGTACTGAGTTTTGGAATATCAGGTTATGGTAAAAAGAACCTGTTGGGGAAAGTCTCCTTTCATTTGTGAATTTATGAGAAGCCGTATTCCATTACTTATTGGCGTAAGATCAATTTCAGCCTAACCACAGTTTATAAACAAAATATTGTATCAGGCACATCAGACACCCGACCTAAAGTTACTACTTGAAGTATTCTAAACTTCATGATAACGTAAATTTGATCTCAAATTTTTATCAAAGAAATTGTGTATGTTGTTGGAGAAGAAATAATATAATGTGTGACCTGAATCAACCAGAATAAACGTGAGGAACAAACCTGTCCAGCTTTAATAAGTGACATTAAAGCCCATGATGTTTGTACTAAATTTGACCGGTTTCCATCCAAATTTGTATATGTCTAATGAAAGAAAAAAGAAAAAAATTAGAACAGATTTGTCTAGACAACCCTACCAAATACTACGTATATCATTAAAGTTGTACCTTATTTGCGCTTGAAAGATAACTCTCTCCCCATCCACCATCAGAAAGTTGTTTCGAAAGCAGAAATTCACAGGATTTTTGAATGGCGGGACTGTTATGATAGTTGTATCCACAAGCTACTAGTGCATCGACTGCAAACCATGCGCCATAGGTGTAACATATTCCCCAATAACCATACCTACACAAATTTCATGCATATGAGTGACGGGTTCATCGTATATGTACAATTTGTGAAAGCGTAAATATTCCTCTTTTAGTTTTGCTAATAATAGTTGACGATCTGTCCTGACCTACTGAAAAATATATCTTACCTAATTAGCCTTATACTTTGAAAATTTTAAAGTAATCATGAAAAAATAGAGTGTACCATGAACCATCTAGGGTTTTGTGTGTCTTTAATGTAGTTCACAGCTCTTGAAATGCAATCTTCGATCTCCTTGGTTCTGTGTCCAGGATGTAATTTCATGAAGAGTGTCAAAGCTTGAATGGCTGATGAAGTACATTCGGTATACCTAAAACAAAACATATAGTTCAAATTTTCATGTTAGAGCAACAAAGAAAACCTGACTAGAGATACATAGTAGGCTAGTAGCACAAGATGGTAATAAGGTGCATGCATATCTTACTCTCGCTCGATTAACACATCTTCAAAAAATTCTGTTGGATTGAACTTCTGAAATAAATAATGAACACACAACAAGGTGATTAGAAACATTTATTTTTTCTTCAGTGTTTTCAGTTACAGCAAGGTGACTAGAAAATCTATATGTACGTACCTCCAACCAAGAATATGCTCTTTGTGGCTCCCAAGCAGGAAAACCACCATTCACACTCTGAATTTAGTTTAAAGATCATTACACCAATGAAACAGGAAATATGATACTCAATGAAACTTTTTAATGGCAACATTTAGATACAATCTTGACTCACTTGTAATGAAAGAATAACATTCACAGCATCGTAAAGACGCTCGGTTTCATGCTTTTCGCCAACAAGTTCCGGATTGATTTGTGAATATATAAGTGCAACCTACAAAAAAATATCAGTTATCAGAAAAGTATAGTACTTAGATTAAAATACAATTTATTGTTTTCGATAATTAGCTTTGTAAATATAAATACAAACTTTCAAGCCTTCTGCGGTACAATCTGAGACTTGCAAACCGTTATCTTGCATTGAAAACGTCCAGGCACCTTTAGAAGTGTGTCTATACATTTTACTATAGTCTCCTGGTGGGTTATTGCGAACCTGAAAATAGTTAATATACATACGCATCAATTCGAATTCGTATTAGTTTCATTTTGATGTGTCTTTTATGTGTGTGTGCATACACACGCAAGCTAGTTGTTTTCTTGCTATCGACAGATTCGTCACCTGCGAGGATTTTACGAAATCGTGTGCTTTTTTGAGCACATGACCATATTCTTCTGCTAGACTACTTGACAAAATAGCTTGAATAGCAAAAGCAGCATCCCACATTTGACTACCAAAACTCTACCAAAAAAAAAAATAAAGTTACGCTATTCAACATGTGTGTTCATCGAAAAATAAACTTGAACCATTTCCAAACACTTGATTCTATTTATCACCAATTTACCTGGATTTTCAAACCATCTTCAGCAACCCAAAAATAGTCACTAATGCGTGCAAGATGACGCTTATATGCATCCCCATTTGGATCTTCCACCCATGTTGCGATCAAGCTTAACACCTTGTAAAATTAATGCGTGTGATACTTCTAATTAAACCAGTCAAATGAAATGAATTACAGAAGCAAACTAAATACCTTTACCACAATTTCAATGCCCAGATATCTGCTGCACTCATCATTATAGTGAACATGTTCCATTGCAACTTTTATGGCCTTTTCTCGTAGTTTGGAAAAGAGCCATCGTTTTAAAATAGGTTCAGCGACATTATGAAGAATGCCCCATAACATATCTTGAACAAGAGGATGTGGGTAGTAAAGATCTTCCTGAAGTACATAATGCATGATATTGATGATAGGATGCAAAAATTTGTGAGTATGATCAGAAATATGAGCCATTCCAAGATAGATGATTACAAACCTTTGCACAGTTATTACGTGCTTCATTCCAATTAATTTCATGATAAGGATCCGTATAAAGCTCTTGCCTTAGTTCTTGAACCAATTTGGTTATTTTCCCCACAAATCTTTTAGCATATAAGTATGACATCGTCATGTAAACTAAGCGACCATAACACATCATTTTGCCTGTGTACAGTCCGTACATACATTTCACGATGTTATTAGCTAGTTAGATTTTATCATAACAACTACCAAAGTTACTATGGAGTTAAGTCGCTAAACGTAAATAAAGGTTACCTGGATGAATTGGAAAAAAATTAGGAAGAAGCCAAAATTCCGGAGGCATAGGATTACAACCTCCCCACTCATATACTCCAAGAACCTACAAAAGATACTGAATTTATGTTTCTTACTAATTAAAAGCATTTCAACATACATTCATTGAGAACATATGTTTATGTTTTTCTTGAGCAATGGTAAAGAATGTTGTGTAGGAAGTATAAGTCATAAGAAATGCACCATGAGCCAGAACTTTCCCCATGAAGGAAGGAGTCCCGACTGCACCACCATGATCTAGGATCCATTTACGACCCTTAATTACCGCCATATCCTCTGCACAACTATCGGCTTCTTCTCCGAGCAATCTCAAGGTAATCTAGCTATATACTGTTGGAAAATTTAGTGCTCTTGAGGGATCAATTCACACATGGTAATGGGTTTGGAGGTATGGAGTATACACCCATTTGGTCACTGAATCCCCTGACTCAATAGTGGTTATGTATTAATCAAGGTACTGCTTGATCAAGGTACTGCTTGATCAAGGTACTACTAGTAGACTCTGCTGCTAGTGTTGTGAATCTGCTGCTAGGATTCTGCTGCTAGCTGATCCTGCTGATAGGATTCTGCTGACAGCTGATTCTGCTGCTAGCTGATTCTGCTGCTGATAGCATTCTGCTGCTAGTGAGAATCTGCTGATAACATCAGCAATTCTGCTGCTAGGTTTTAACCACTGATCCCTATTATTATGGAAATTATTATGTTATAATTAATGGGCCGTTAATTATACATAATACCATGGGCTAGAGTTTTGAGTATTCTCTATTATAAATAGAGGTCACATCATTCTGCATGCATATACGTTTTAACAATACGATAAACACGAAACCCTAAACACTTCTATACGCATCTGGTTCTTGGTTTGTGCCTAAAGCAAGAACATCACTTGGTCTTATCCCATAGAGATATTCGTGTAACCCAGGCATAGGGTCGAATAGTTTCTATTGGAAAGTGATACCACGATTTCAAGTGAATATCCGGTACCTTTATTGATTATCTTAACCCTAATCTGGGAAACTGTTTACAAATAACAACCAACAATCAATAGAAACTATTAGTGATAATCAATGGCTGCTGCTATGAGACAAATGGCTGCTAACTTTTCCAAGTTGGAAAAGTTTGAAGGTGTTGATTTCAGAAGATGGCAAAAGAAGATGCACTTCTTGTTGTCAAGCATGAATGTGGTGTATGTTCTCACAACTGAGATTCCAGAAGATCATGGAGATGATGCTACTATGGATCAGATGAGGGCAAGAAGCAAATGGGAGAACGATGACTACATATGCAGGGGTTTAATTCTCAATGGTATGTATGATTCTTTATTTGATATTTATCAGAATGTTGAAACTTCTCAAGAACTATGGGATTCCTTGGAAGCCAAGTATATGGCTGAGGATGCATCAAGTAAGAAGTTCCTTGTAAGTAATTTTAACAATTACAAAATGGTTGATTCTAGACCTGTCATGGAACAATACAATGAACTTCTTAGTATACTTGGTCGATTCACACAACACAAGATGAACATGGATGAGGCTATTTCAGTCTCTTGTATCATCGATAAACTGCCTCCTTTTTGGAAAGAATTCAAGCATATGCTTAAGCATAAGAAGGAGGAGTTAACTCTTGTTGAGTTGGGCAGTCACTTGCGCATTGAGGATTCACTCAAAGCTCAAGACATTGACAAGCCAAAGAGTAGCACTGCTACTGGTCCATCAGTTGTCAATATGGTAGAGCATAACAACTCCACCAAGTACAATGACAACAAGGGCAAGCGTAAGCATCAAGATAACACCAAATCTGATCTTAACAAGAAACCTAAGGTGACTTGTTGGAAGTGTGGGAAACCTGGACACTTCAGGAAATATTGCAAGGGTGGTAAAGTTGGAAACAAATCCAATGGATCAGGCACAAGTGGAGGGAATGGTAACACCAATTCTCTGAAAGGTCAGAATGTGTTTAATAAGTCTTTTAAGATTTATTATGTTACATATATATCTGACATTTACTTTGTGCAGGATGATGATGTTGCGTGGTGGGTTGACTCTGGAGCAACAATTCATGTGTGTAAAGATAGAAGCTGGTTCAAGACCTATAAGTCAATGAATGATGGTTCTATTCTTCACATGCGAAACGAGTCAACTGCCCTGGTGCATGGAAAAGGATGTGTTGATTTAAAGTTTAGTTCTGGAAAGATTGTTTCTTTATTTAATGTTTTACATGTTCCTGATATTAGAAAGAATTTGGTTTCTAGTAGTGTTTTAAATAATTGTGGTTATAAACAGGTTATTGAATATGATAAGTTTGTTTTGTCTAAAAATGGTGTGTTTATTGGTTTTGGTTATTTATGTAATCAAATGTTCAGACTTAATATTGTTCATGATAATATTGATTCTGCTTTTATATCTACATCTAAACTTTATGATTCAAACCTTTGGCATGCAAGACTTAGCCATGTACATTTTAAAAGAATGCAACATATGTCTAAGGATGGGTTAATTCCAGCCTTTGATGTGAACACTGAAAAGTGTAAAACTTGTATGTTGAATAAGATAACTAAGAAACCTTTTCAAGGAGTAAAACGTGAAACTAAAGTTTTGGAGTTAATTCACAGTGACCTTTATGATTTACATGCTACTCCCTCTTTGGGGAATAAGAAATACTCGTGACTTTTATTGATGATGCTTCTAGATTTTGTCATGTTTATTTATTACATTCTAAAGATGAAGCATTAGATAAATTTAAAGTATTTAAAACTGAAGTTGAATTGCAACAAAGTTCCCTGATCAAAAGATTAAGGACTGATAGGGGAGGTGAGTACATGGATACTCTGTATTTTCAGTCTGTTGGTATAATCCATGAAACGACTGCCCCTTATACTCCTCAGCAAAATGGTATTTCTGAAAGGAAAAACAGGGTGCTGAAGGAGATGGTTAATTCCATGTTGTCCTATTCAGGGCTGAGTCAAGGGTTCTGGGGTGAAGCTATGTTAACAGCTTGCTATTTATTAAATAGGGTTCCCAACAAAAGGAACAAAGTTACCCCTTATGAACTTTGGACTAAAAAGAAACCTAACCTTAATTATCTTAGGATATGGGGTTGTAGGGCTGTTGTAAGACTCCCTGATCCAAAGCAGAAAACTTTGGGTGAAAGAGGCATTGAATGCATCTTTGTTGGATATGCTGAGCATTCCAAGGCATATAGGTTTTATGTTATAGAACCTAATGAGTCTGTTTCAATTAACTCAATAATTGAATCAAGGGATGCACTCTTTGATGAGAATAGATTCTCATCTATCCCTAGACCAAGTCAAAGGATTCCAAATGGAACCAATGATAATGGTGTTTCAGAGGTTCCTGCTGATGAGGTTTTTGCTGATGAGGTTCCTGCTGATGAGGTTCCCGCTGAGGTTGTGGAACAACAACCTGAACCTGAGCTCAGAAGGAGCAATAGGGTGAGGACTCCAAAGTCATTTGGACCTGAGTTTCAATTATACTTAATTGAAAGTACAAGGAGTGAGGTCTCTGACCAATACTCCTATTGCTTCATTGTGGAGGATGATCCCAAAACATTTGAAGAAGCCATGAAGTCCCAGGATGTTGCTTTCTGGAAAGAAGCAATTAATGATGAGATGGACTCCATCATGGGCAATAACACTTATGTGTTGACTGATCTACCACCTGGTTGCAAACCTTTAGGTAGCAAATGGATTTTCAAAAAGAAAATGAAGGTAGATGGAACTGTTAAAAAGTTCAAGGCAAGATTAGTTATTCAAGGCTTTAAACAAAAGTCAGGAATAGATTACTTTGATACTTATGCTCCAGTGGCACGTATCAGTACCATAAGATTGCTAATTGCTTTGGCATCAATTCACAATCTGATTATTCATCAGATGGATGTGAAGACAGCTTTCTTGAATGGTGATTTAGATGAGGAGGTTTACATGAACCAACCTCAGGGCTTCATCATGCCTAGCAATGAAAACAAGGTGTGTAAACTGATTAAGTCTCTTTATGGACTAAAACAGGCACCTAAGCAATGGCATCAAAAGTTTGATGAAGTGGTTTTGTCTAGTGGTTATTTACTTAATCAAGCTGACAAATGTGTATATAGCAAATTTGATGAATCTGGTAAAGGAGTCATCATTTGTCTATATGTTGATGACATGTTGATCTTTGGCACTGACCAAGATCAAGTTGATCTTACAAAAGAATTTTTGTCATCAAAGTTCTCCATGAAGGATATGGGGGAGGCAGATGTTATCCTTGGCATAAGGATTAAACATGAAAGTAACAAAATTTCTATATCTCAGTCTCATTACATTGAGAAGGTGTTAAAGAAATTTAATTACTTTGATTGTACTCCAATGAGTACTCCCATGGATACAAGTGAGAAGCTAATGCCTAATACTGGCAAAGTTGTATCTCAACTTGAGTATTCTAGGGTGATTGGCTGTTTGATGTATGCCATGACTTGTACAAGGCCTGATATTGCTTTTGCTGTGGGTAAATTGAGCAGGTATACTAGTAATCCTAGTGCTCATCATTGGCAAGCAATTCAGAGGGTCTTTAAGTATTTGAAGAGAACTATGGATTATAGTCTCTCATATACTGGTTATCCTTCAGTATTAGAAGGATACACTGATGCAAGTTGGATCAGTAACACTGAAGACAATTCGTCTACTAGTGGCTGGGTATTCCTACTTGGTGGAGGTGCAATTTCTTGGGCATCCAAGAAACAAACTTGCATTACCAGTTCAACCATGGAATCTGAATTTGTGGCTTTAGCTGCTGCTGGCAAAGAAGCTGAATGGTTGAAAAACTTGCTTCTTGAGATTCCATTGTGGTCTAAACCTATAGCACCTATTTCTATCCGATGTGATAGTGCTGCTACATTGGCAAAGGCTTATAGCCAGATGTACAATGGGAAGTCTAGACACTTAGGTGTCAGGCATAGCATGATTCGTGAGCTTATCATGAATGGGGTGGTATCTATAGTGTTTGTTAAATCTCAACAAAACTTAGCTGATCACTTGATGAAGGGTTTGGCTAGAGACTTGGTTTTGAAGTCTGCTAAAGGGATGGGTTTAAGTCCAACTTAGTCACTGAATGCAAGGATACCCAACTCCCTTCTAAGGAAATTTGGAAGCTGAGTTCAATGTGGAAAGCTGATCATTTAGTGGACTGAAGCACATGTATCACAAACATCCCAAGGTTGTGCTTGTTACCTGCTGAAAGGAGGATGAAGTCTTCACTTCTTAATGGTTAATTTTCTTTGAAAAAGTGCTGAGCAGGAGCATGAATTAAAGATGAACCACCTATGTGAATGTTGAAGTTTTGCCTCTTCAGGAAGCTTTGGACTTTTAGCTTTTACAACATTTATGAATTGGATATGGACACATGGCTTTTATAGTGTCAGGAGTATTTTAGTGTTTGAAAACTTGTGTGTATTTATCATCAGGTATTCAAATGGGTTGAAGGGTTCAATTTTTAGAACACCCTGATTCTCGAATATTTGAAAGTATATGTACTAATGTGGAAATTCAATCCTCAGGATATTTTCATTTATGCACTTGTTTTGTTTTGTGTTTGAATTTTCATGCAAAGGAAGAGAACTAAATTTGGGGAGGATTGTTGGAAAATTTAGTGCTCTTGAGGGATCAATTCACACCTGGTAATGGGTTTGGAAGTATGGAGTATACACCCATTTGGTCACTGAATCCCCTGACTCAATAGTGGTTATGTATTAATCAAGGTACTGTTTGATCAAGGTACTGCTAGTAGACTCTGCTACTAGTGTTGTGAATCTGCTGCTAGGATTCTGCTGCTAGCTGATCCTGCTGATAGGATTCTGCTGACAGCTGATTCTGCTGCTGATAGCATTCTGCTGCTAGTGAGAATCTGCTGATAGCATCAACAATTCTGCTGCTAGGTTTTAACCACTGATCCCTATTATTATGGAAATTATTATGTTATAATTAATGGGCCGTTAATTATACATAATACCATGGGCTAGGGTTTTGAGTATTCTCTATTATAAATAGAGGTCACATCATTCTGCATGCATATACATTTTAACAATACGATAAACACGAAACCCTAAACACTTCTATACGCATCTGGTTCTTGGTTTGTGTCTAAAGCAAGAACATCACTTGGTCTTATCTCATAGAGATATTCGTGTAACCCAGGCATAGGGTCGATAGTTTCTATTGGAAAGTGATACTACGATTTCAAGTGAATATCCGGTACCTTTATTGATTATTTTAACCCTAATCTGGGAAACTGTTTACAAATAACAACCAACATATACTGATCCAAACATTGTGCTGTGACCCTCGATATGTAATCCCCAGCCTCCATCTTCATTCTAAAACATCAAAACAATCCAGGCCCGAAATTATGAAATAATGCCCCTAGCTTAAAAAATAATTCATTTACTAGCTAGTGATACGATACCTGATGATTATATATGTAGCGTTTGATTTCGAGTTGATGTGCAGGAGTTAGAATATCGTTCATGGCTCCTGTCATGTACAATGCTGTGTACATATACTTGTAGTAAATATAGTTTAATCTATTTTTTAACGGCGAAATTTATTCAGAATTTGCAAAGAGCTAGAAACAAGGATTGAAGTATTTATTTATACAAGCAAATTTAGAGTATGAGACCCAATCGATCAAAGTAGTGCTCGATTTTCTAAGTGTGATAAAACCATTATTTCCTCTCCAAGTGTCTTTTCTATAAGTATTGCTTTAAGTTTATTATATTTACGTCCCTTATGGTCTTAACTAAAATCGTGCGTGTGATTATTGTTGGAAAATTTGTTATAAAAAAAATTATTTGAAAACTTTGGACACTAATAATATATGTTTGAAAACTTTGGACACTAATAATATATGTTTATGTTATATATATTAATACTAGCTCCGTATTAATTTGTAGGTTTGCGTTCTCCTTTAAAAGAGTTTCGCGACAAGATATAGTGTCCAAAAATGAAGTTTTTATATAAATGAGATATCATGTCTCAAAGTGAGTTATTTGAAACATAGAAAAACTAAGTAATGTAGAAAATGAAGTAACTTAAAAGTTGTTTTCTTTTATAGCATTCTCCATAACATATTTGCATATCTTGTTAATATTTGGATGCGATATTTTCTTGGTAGAAAAGATTGTTTATATTTGGCTGCGATCTTTTCTTGGCAAAAAAAAAAAAAAAAAAAAAAAATATATATATATTTTTCTTCTTCTTCTTCTTCTTCTTCTTCTTCTTCTTATTATTATTATTATTATTATTATTATTATTTTTATCTAATCCATTAGTTTTTAAAACAATCCACTAACCTAAAAAAACACCATTATGCCGCCTCTATGAAGAAGAAATTATTTAAAACATATCCGGTAAACACGCCAACGTTCTCGTGATCTTTAGGCATGTTAGTCAAGTTAGTCGGTACATGCTACTTTAGATGTTGTATCAAGTGAAACAAACGACGAATTTGTTTTAAGAGAATCATGTCAAACACGAGCCTCAACTTTTACTGTTTAGACACGATCTTCCATTTTATTGGTATGTTCTTTGTTTAAGTATTGCAATCGAGTATGTTATTTTGATCTTTCTACACCTTCTGTCCATTTATTTGGTTTTCTTTAATTGTTTACAGTCTATTGTTTTTTTAATTTGTAGATTGGTTTTATACTATAAGATGTATATGTTTCCCTATAATCTTAAGACAGATTCTCCGTAACAAAACTAAAAACATTCTATTAAAACCAGATTTTAAACAAATTATTTACTAATTGTTTATATTGAAACCTCGATAGTGTTTCTATGGTAATTGGTAAAACATAGTCAACTAAAACAGAATTTTAAATCAGATTCTTTACACATGATTTTATTTGAAATGAAGTTGAGTTTCTTTGAAATCATACTTATTTATTATTCAGACTTGATAAAACTGCTAATTGAAACCACAATGTTGACATAAATAATGCCTAAAAATATTATTAACATTTTTACCTCTATGTTTTAATTATTACAAAACATAAACTCAATGAACTAAAATTTATGACATAAACAAGTATTTGGTAATTAACATTCTCTTTATATCCAAATCACTTAAGGTATAAATAAACAAAGTGTTTGGTGCAATTTATGATCAAAGGGATACTTAATTAATTATTACAAAGTTTATTTAATTATATAAACATATTATATATTTTTGAAAAACACTTTTGGTAATAAAGAAAAATGTTTTATTCATACTAAATATATGAATTCAAATTTTTAACCAAAATCAGTTAGTTTTTCACCAAATAAACTTTCCCCACTAAAAAACAAAAATTCTGGCCGTTACAGCTGGGCGGCCCCCTTAATTATAAGGGGCGGTCCCCTTAATTTTAAGGGGGCCGGCGTTGATTTAAGGGGACCGGCAGGCTCCAGTTGTCAGAATTTGTTGCCTATAAATACCTCCTTAAATCTGAAATTTTTCTCACCTTTTGCATTCCTAAACTTTCTGTTCTAGATCTCCATCTCCTTTCTCTTAATCCTTTGATCATACATTCATAAATCTTTGTTTCAAAGTGATCCAAACATCATCCTATCAAGTGCAAGAGAAGAATACTTCTATCCCTCAAAACAAGAAGTATTACAACTTGTTGTGATCTCCACATCTAAGTTGTTAGAGCATCATCCATTGTTTCTATCTCATTGTGTAATTAGTTGTGAATATTTGTTAGAAGATAGTTTAGCTAGGTATATATATATAGTGTGATTGGTTAGTAGTTAGTTGTGAAGAAGAAGAGTTAGGAAGTAGATTGGTGTGAAGAAAATTGATGTGAAGAAGATTGGTGTGAAGGAGATAGGTGTGAAGTAGTGTTGTGATTAAGTAGTGAATAGGTGTGAAGTAGTTGTGTAGAAGGTGTGAAAAAGTTGTGACGTAGTTGTGGTGTGTACATTGGTGTGTAAGGTTTTCTCCGCCATAAGGGAGCTTGTTGACATAGTGAAGAAAACTCTCGAGTTAGGTGCTCGGGGAGTGGAGTAGGGCAAGGAAGGTGACCTTGTAGCCGAACCACTATAAATCTCTTGTCTCGCGGTTCGATCTTTCTATTTAGTGTTGTTCATATTGTGCATGACTTGATTTCATATAGCATCGAATCTAAATTTTTGAAAACAAAGAAAACTTTCAAACAATCTTTTATAACAAATTAAAAAGATGTAAAACTATTCAACCCCCCCTTCTAGTTTTCCACACACAGTTTCTTTTAAAACGGATCTATTAATATACATGTTGTTATATTACTTAGATTGGCACTACTTGCTCATTCAAACTAAGAAGTGTTTCCTTGAAACCAGATTTCATAAATATGATGACAACTTCATTAAAGTATTGAAACCGTTTGTTTGATTATATTAAAACCAGGTTGAGTTTTGTTATAATCTAAATGTGGTTGTTGAAATATCATGGAGTTTCTTTGGAGAATTAATGGTAGGTATAGGCTATAGAGTAGATCTATAGAAACGTCTACGTAACCAAGTTTTAAGTTACAAGTTTACATTCTAATGTATGTCACTTCTGGTATGAATAATGTGATTATACCTCACGTCGAATGATCAAAGAGCCAAACTAATAAATATTTTCTAACACACTTTAAATGTTTATTAAACACATTTTTAACAAATAAACACACAAAGTTTACTTAATTAAATTTACTAGACAATTTAATTAAGTGTTTTATTTAAATCAAAAGTAAATAAAAATTAACTACTTTGTACCCAAGTAATTCCAGAAACATTCAATTTAAAAATGATTTTAGTACAAAAATACTAAAGATCAAAGGTTAATAAGCTGTCCAGATACGCTCCGCGGATCCACATTTTATAACGGGCAGATCCACAAATTGTGGATCTGTGGATCCGTCGAAGGATTAAAACTAGACAGAACATGTAGTACAAATAGGACATAAGTCCAAATTTTCCAACTAATGATTCTCATACATTTTTAGCTTACTACTACCATTTCTCTCATAATATAACATCTTCTTAAAACTCTTTGATCATTCCACTTGACCTATAATACATTCAAAGTGATCCAATGATTCTACTTTGAATTCAAGTGAAGAACACAAGAAGCTTTGCAAGCCTTCAAGTGTTGTAGTTAGTTGTGTCTTATCATATATTTTGTTGTATAAAATAGTATATCATTTGTGTGTCTTTGTAACTCACTACCTACTACCAACTTGGGTAGTTATCATCATACAACAACCTAGAGAGTCTGATTTGTATTTTAGTCCTTAAAATACGTTGAGTGATAAGGTTGGTCTTGCCTTGTGAAAGACTCAATATCTAGCTTAGTATCGGTAAAGAAGTGAAGCAACGTTGTAAGGTTTTCTCCACTAAAAGGGAGCTTGTTGATATAGTGCTTGCAAACTCTCGAGTTGGGTAATCGGGGAGTGGAGTAAGGCGAGGAAGAGAGCTTCGTGCCGAACCACTATAAACAACTGTGCCTATTGGTTTGATCTTTCCTTTACATTTTCGCATTTTCTTATTGCATATTGTTTATATTTATATATTGTATGTTGTGTTGATTTCACATCAAGTCACCGAATCTAATAGTTTTGTAAACAAGCTAAAAATGGTTAAAACTATTCAACCCCTTTTTAGTTTTTCGCAATTGGTATCAGAGCCATGCTAACCAAGATATTTAAAATTTATTGGATTTTAAAACTTGAATCAATCTATGGATTTCGAAAACTACAAAGAGGGTCAATCTATGCAACGACCACCACTTTTTGAAAGCGATGGTTTTATATATTGGAAAAATAGATTCGAGATCTTTGTGAAATCAAAAGATCTTGATCTTTGGCATGTATTACCATGGGTAATTTTCAACCTACCATAAGAAACAAAATTACTAACAAAGAGGAAGTTGTACCTTTTGAAAAACAATTGGATGATCTTAAAATGAAACTTGCCAAAAATTATGTAACTAAAATGTTTCTTTACAACGCTTTACCTAAGAAAGAATATGAAAGAATTTTCATGTGTAAAACGACAAAAGAAATTTGGCAAACTTTGTGAATCACTCACCAAGGTAATAGCCAAGTCAAAGATAACAAGATTGATTTACATGTGTAACAATATGAGAAATTCTCGATTGTCCATGATCCAGGAACTTCAATAATGTTGGCGTGATTTGTTTTGAGCAACGGATCCTGACGTGACACATCTTCATAATGAAATTTGAGTGTAAACATTTTTTTTATTTCCCAGTATCGATAGAGTGAGCACTATGAACTATCTTCTTCAAAAAAGATAATTGTAAAAACATCAGAGCAATATATCATAGTTTAGAACATATTTGAAGTAATGGGGATCACATTAGTAGGAATATAGGCCAGTCTCTAGCTTCTATCCTTTTCTTTTCCGCTGGCATCTCGCATTCACGCCCCCGTTTAACTACTGTTGTTAGAACACCACAATATTCGACCTTTTGGGCTTAATGCTCTCAATGGTGAATTGATCATTCGATATCCTTCCTCTTCTTATGAGAAGACAGAATGGAATAAAAGTAATGAAACTTGCGATGGCTACTGAATAACCTCCTTTTACTTTATCAATAAAAAAGTCTTTGACCCATTCTCCAAATCTTGTTCAGTTTCATCCAAGCTCGGTTTTGTGTGAATCTTCGTGGAAGAAGAAGAAGCGGTTCACCAGCCACTACAGGATCCCACCTTATTCTCAAACCTTGTGGCTCGGTTGATTGGAACTCCTTTAGGCTCATCTTGCATACTCATTCTGGCGGTCGCAAGTCCTGCATCCACCAAGAACATTTCTTCCTTTAAGCGTAAAACTTCAGATTTTAAGGCCTTTCCATTGCATAAAAAAAAACTTGAATTAGATCTACGAAATGATCGACTCAAATAGATGGTCATCATAAGCTATTTCTTTTCCTCCTCTTCCAGTTCTATTAATCAAAAGGCCATCATGGACTAAGATCCAAAGGGATCAATCTTTTACACCAATGTATCATACTCTCTTGACCAGGTCATCATAAGAAAAGACTGCAAAATCTTTCCGAAGTGTTATAAAGAGGGAAGGCGCGCTACAACTAAAATAACAGCCTCTTCCTTGCCCCTATGAATCCAAGGGTGACCTTTGGATGTTGTCGTGGCGCTTTGCTTACGAAGGTTATTGGGGTCTAGGTTTATGGATGGATGAAGTAATCGAAAGTCCCTCCAACTCAATCAATATCAAAAACATGTCGTGGCCAGTTAGGCTTGGTTGATTTTGTCAGAAAAGAAAGTAGGTTTCGGGGGTTCCATGATTAGTACACCCCCGGTGCTGGCAAGGTCGGGACCGTAGTTGTACGTCTCCGGTTTGCCGATGAATCTATTGATAGTGGATTTGCTAGATTTAATACTATTATTACTAGTTTAAAAGCTCTTGACCAAAGTTTTTCATGCCAAAAACTATATTCGTAAGTTTCTTAGGGAGTTAGGGCACTTCGTCCACAGTGGAGACCGAAAGTCACCGCTATTGAAGAATCAAAAGACTTGACAACACTTTCACTAGATGAGCTCATTGGCAACTTGAAAGTCTATGAGTTGATCATAGAGAAAGATTTGTAAGTGATTAGAGGTAAAAGAGACAAGGTAAGATCTATTGCGTTGAAAGAAAAGAAAGATTCAAGTGATGAAGAAGATACGTCATCAGATAGCAATGATGATGAGGATTATGCAATGGCTGTGAGGGACTTCAATAAGTTCTTCAAGAGAAGAGGTAGATTTCTTAGATAACCCCGAGACAAAAAGAAGTCAATCCGGTAAAGTCAGGATGACAAGAAAAGCAAGAACGATCGAAAATGTTATAGATGCGGAGATCCAAATCATCTCATCGGTGATTGTCCAAAACAACCTAGAAACAAGGACCAAAACGATTTTGTCAGAGGTTCTTGGAGTGATAGCGGTGAAGAGGACGATGAAAAGACCTAGGAGGAAATGACTCTCATGGCTCAATCATTAATGAGGTATGTTTCGATCTATCTTACTATAGTGATGAAGCGTCTTCTATAGATGATGATGTTATGCAAAAACAATACGATAAAATGTGTGAAACTAGTATACAAATCATACTTAAAAACAAAGGTATGAAAATAATTAGAAAACGACTAGAAAACGAAATAGTTGAGCTTAAAGAGAAAACAAAACACTAGAAAGAAACAAAGCCTTAGAATGTGAGTCATGTCTAGCTTTACAGCTAGAGAACACAAAACTAAAAGAGTCACAATCTAAGTCAAAAAAGAACGCATCAAAGTTTTACAATTTGAAAAGAGTACGCACATACTAAAGAATATAAAAGCCGAAGGTAAAAATCCCAATGATAAAGTTGGTTTAGGATTTAACCTAAATGAAGCTTCAACAAGTGCAATCAAAGAGGTAAAATTTTTAAAAGGTAGTCCTGATGATTTGACACCTTGCAGATCCACAAATATAGTGGACGGATCCATGGATCTACCGAAGTGCAAAAGTGCGATAGAACTTTTTAATATGCGTCGTGAAGCATTGAAACCTAAATTTGAAATTAGTTATGTGTTGGATGAGCTCCTAGATAGATCTTTGAGCCTTAGGAATCGATAGAATACTAATGTAATCAAAAGCAAACTATATAGAGAATCTCTATAAAACTTATGTTCACGCGGAATATAAACACAAGAGTAAAGAAGATGAGTAACTAAAATACTTTGATCCTCTATGGATCTATATTAATCACTATAGATTAATTCTAATGTCGTCCATAATTCATAGCCATGAGTTTCTTTTATACTACAAGAAACCCTAAACAACTCATTACAAGAAAACATGTAAAGAAAACTATCAAAGATATGCAATATCTTGTCCTAATATAAATTATACATATCCTTCTAACAACTTCTGATGCTAAGGATTAACTATATCCGCAGGAATACTTCATCAGCAGGAACCATTCTATCAGTAGGAACCACTAAAGGTACCAGCAGGAACCTGTCAGCAGAAATACTTCAGTAGAAACCAGTATGTCTTCAATAATTCCTAACATTATGATCTAATAGAGTCTAATGCTAGTGAGGAAAAGGAAATTCCAAAACCGAGCACTTCATCTAGAACCGATTTTGTTATAGTTAGTAAGAAACCTTCAACTAACAAAAACAAAGAAACACAAAAATTAAAACCTTCTCTTAAACATGGTTTAGGTTATGTTAAGAATGATTCTAGTTCAACAACACCTCCACCTAGACGAGTTGTTAATTCTTAACCTAGGTCAAAAACACCTCAACCTAGGAGAAGAAAAAATGTTCCGACACAACAACATTCACATCCTATGTCTTGGAATACTAGTCACCAACAACCATTCATGCCTTGGGGAGTTTATTCACCATTTGCATTCATATAACCAACTCCTCAAATGGCTAGATTGTTTGACACTAACATGTACAGATCCATGAGACAATGGGGACCAAAAGTTTGAGTTTTTGTGTCGTTAAACTAGGTATGCTTAAAGGTTGATTTGGAGCCAAACGAATGGGTAAAGGATAGTGGTTGCTCCAAACACATGACGGGAAACAAAAGTCTCTTCTCAACCTACAAAGCATACGACGGAGGTAACGTTACTTTTGCTAGCAACCTTAAAGGAAAAATCATTGGAAAAGTTTAGTTTCTAACGACTCACTTACTATAATGATGTGGTACATGTTGATAACTTAGCATTTTAATTTTCTTAGCATAGGACAAATATGTGATACTAAGTGCAAAGCTGTTTTCTCGGAGCATAAGAGTGAAATCATTAAGGATGGTAGAATTATAGGTGAAGGAACTCGGAAAAATGGGTTATACGTAATGAAACTAGGGAATAGCCTTAAGGATCAAATTTGCCTAGCCTCAATGTATGACAGTTCAAATTTATGGCATAGGATATTAGGACATGCAAACATGCGTTTGATTCAATCAATCGCATCTAAGGAACTAGTTAGCAAACTTCTTAAGCTTAAGTATGACCGACACTTTTGCGATGCTTGTAAATTAGGAAAACAAACACATGCTAGCCATAAGGATAAAAATATGGTTTCTACTAATAGGTGTCTAGAACTCTTGCATATGGACTTATTTGGCCCATCGGCTATTCGAAGTTATGGAGAAAACTTATACACTTTAGTAATAGTCGATGACTACTAAAGATATACACAGACAAGAATTTTGAAAACCAAAAGTGAAGCTTTTGAACAATTTGAAATCTTAAATATGAAAATTCAAAATCAACAAGGTTGTTTAATCATTTATATTAGAACGGATCATGGTCGGGAATTGGATAATGAGGCGCAAGTTGGAGCTTATTGTGATGCACATGGGATAAGTCACAACTTCTCGGCTCAAAAAACTCCTCAATCAAATGGTGTAGTAGAAAAGAAAAACCGAACTTTACAAGAAATGAGTAGAACGTTATTGAATGAACAATCAATACCTCAAAAGTTTTGGTGTAATGTCGTGGACACTTCAACATACATTTTAAATAGAATTCTCATTAGATCGTTTCTAGGTAAAACACCATATGAACTATATAAAGGTAAGAAACCTACACTAGAATACTTCAAGGTGTTTGGAAGCAGGTGCTTCATTCTCAATACCAAAGACTACCTTACTAAGTTCGACCCAAAGTCTTACGAAGGTATATTTTTAGGATATTCACAAAATAGTAAAGGCTTACATAGTCCTAAATAAGGATACTATAAAAGTCAAAGAATCATTGAAAGTTAAGTTTGATGAGTCTCCTCCCCCACCTAAAACATCACCCTTAGTGGATGATGATTTAGATGAAGAATCAACAATTAAGAAGAAAACCAACTTAGACCTAGAAAACCAAGTCGAACAAGACAAAGATGATGAGAATGAACCCTTAGAAGAACAAACAATGGTAAACATCAAAGAGTCTAAGAATTATCCTTTAGATCATGTGATAGGTACGTTAAATGAACGAACACTTAGATCCCAAGCGCAAAATAAAAGTAACTTCTTTTGTTTCATTTCAACCTTAGAACCTAAGAATGTTAACGAAGCTCTTAAGGATGAAAGTTGGATACTGGCAATGCAAGAGGAACTGAACCAATTCGTTGCTAACGGTGTTTGGGAACTAGTACCTCAACCTAGAAATGCTACTATCATAGGAACTAAATGGGTGTTTAGAAATAAGCTTGACGAAAATGAAATAGTGTCTAAAAATAAGGCTAGATTAGTAGCGCAAGGATATAGTCAACAAGAAGGAATAGATTATGATGAAACTTATGATCCGGTAGCTAGATTAGAGACTATTCGTATATTACTTGCTTATGCTTGTACCTTAGATTTTAAGCTATACCAAATGGATGTGAAGAGTGTGTTTTTGAATGGTTTATCAATGAGGAAGTATATGTAGCAGAACCTCTGTGATTCATTGATTTCGAAAAGCCAAATCATGTTTACAAGCTCAAGAAAGCTTTATGTGGTCTTAAGCAATCTCTTAAAGCTTGGTATGATAGACTCAAGGCATTCTTGATTGAACATGATTACACCATGGGAATGGTAAATAACACACTCTTCACCAAGAAAAGAAACTCCCACCTTATTATTGTACAAATATATGTCAACGACATTATACTTTGTTTAATTGTCAAGAGTTATGCGATTACTTTTCTTAGATCATGCATGACGAGTTTGAAATGAGCATGATGGATGAGTTAAATTTCTTTTCAGGATTACAAATAAAACAAATGGAAGATGGTATCTTCTTTAATCAATCTAAGTATATTAAAGAGATGCTTAAGAAATTTGTATTAGAAGATTGTAAACCTATAAGATTACATGTCCACTGAAATCAAGGTAATCAAAGACGATGATGAAGAATCCGTGGATAACACTAAATATAGGGGTATGATCGGTAGTTTACTTTACCAAACGGCTAGTAGACCTGACATTGTTTTTAGCGTTTGTCTTTGTGCTCGATTCCAAGAGAATCCTAAAATTTCCCATCTAGAAGTTTTCAAACGAATCTTTAGATATATTAAGGGAATAATACACTTAGTATTATGGTATCCAAAAGATACGGGTGTTGAAACGATCGTCTACGCCGATTCCGATCACGCGGGAGATTACGTAGACAGAAAAAGCACTAGTGGCATTTGTATGTTCCTTGGATGTTGTTTGAAATCATGGTTCTCTAAGAAACAAACCGCTCTTGCTATCTCCACAACCGAAGCCGAGTATGTATCTACAGACAAGGCGTGCCAGCAAGCACTATGGATGAAACAAGCTCTAATCGACTACGACATACATCTTAATGACATCACCATAATGTGAGACAACAAAGGTGCCATATATTTAAGTAAAAATCCCGTACAACACTCTAGGACCAAAAACATAGAAATCTGTCACCATTTCCTACGCGACAACGTTCAAAAAGGAAATATTTCTATAGAGAAAGTTTCCTCGGAACACAACATCGCCGACATTCTAACAAAATCGCTCAAGCGTGAACCTTTCAAATTTCCTCATTTGGTTTAGGAATGATGGAACATATTCCATAAATCCAAATCTCATTTGGATTGACGTGTTGTGGTTTTTCATCTGAAAAGTCATTTACAACTCATCATTGAAGTTCAACGAAGAAACGTCACAACCTAAAAATTAATCACAAAACTCCTTACAACATATGTAAGAGTCTCATGATAAGTCTTATTCAAAATCTAGGATCCAAAACTCACAAATAAATTTTTATCTCATTTTGAAAGTTTCACGGATCCACAAAATACAGATCCGTCCGTTATAATTTGTGGATCTGCAGGTCCGTAGTCTGCATGAAATCCCCTTTTGTAAAAATATAGTTTCATAATATTAAAAACATAAACCACGACCCACTCACACCAATCTCTTCAACAAAATTAGGAGCTTTTGGTCGTCAAAACAAGTATATTTCATCAATCTGAACAACTACTGTAAGTAATTACTACTTCATTATCTTTAATCTGAGTCTAGGGTTCTAATTTTATACATCAAAACATAATTTGAGGGATTTTCTATATAATTAGTTATAATTCATGATTCAAGTGTTAATTAGACTAGATTAGTACATTTTATAACTATTATGCCTTCCCAATTATAAATTATGCATAAACCTAATCAACATTGTAAGAAATTGATTTTTAGAAAACCCTCAAATTGTTTTTCATAAAATCTTCTCATAATTAGGAAAATCATGAAATCATTTTCATTGCATTGATAATACAAAATAAAAATGTTTTCATTTATGCACGATGATCTTACTAATGTCGTAGAATGTACATAATTAATATGTATGTTCGCCACATTTAAGTAAGCAATATCAAACCTAGAAGATGAACTTTGGATTATCTCAAAATTTATTTAACTAAACTTTATTTTCAAAAGTCGAGTCGAGATAATCGCATCTTTACATAGTTTGCATATAGGCACACACTAGAATTTAATTGAGCAAGAAGACATCTCTTACTTTGAATTATACATTTTTTGTATCAAAATGCTTCACATGTTCGGCTAGGATTATGAAGTAACTGAAGTTTATATCCCCATGATCTCATATGAAATTAACACGCCTTCGTATCAAAAAAGTCAATTACATAACCTTGAGTCATGATACTTTCATAAAGGAACAGTTGTTGACCCATATCTCCTTAATCAAGACTACATCTCTCACATCTTCAGTTCTATTGGATTCAACTGCTTGTTACCTATAAATGAGCACATTTGTCCTTGTTTCGTCCTAGAATTCTTTCATTAAATTTGTCTCATGCAAAATCAAGATCACAATCTATCACTACAATTTAACATAGAAAATCAACAAATGCCCATGTCTCTTCAACAATTCTCTCAAGTCCTTGGAATTCCCAGTCAAGGTCAATGTGCTTACATTGAAATTTTGTCACTTGAATCTCTGTCCAACAGTCGTGAACGATACGATCCTTTTGCTCCTTCATACCATCACCCAAAGATATAACTGACTTTGTTAGGATTCCAAATTTGTCTGCATACCCAAACAAAATTCCTTTCATTGAAATTCATCCAGAATTGAGAAAATAGGTAGTCATTCTTCTTGAGAATGTTTACTGTCTTAAGAGATATCGCAAGATACTCCCAGCATCTTGCGCTCACATGTTATACTGTTCAATTACCAAAAAACCCTACAACCTTGCTTATTTCTTTGCAAAAGGAATGGAAAATTTATTTCAAAACTCCGACAAGTTGATACCTTATGGTATGTTCCTCACGTATTTGTACCATCACTTGATTTTGTCATGCCCTTGTCTTCGAAATCCAAAATACCAACTGGCCATTCCCGTAATGGATCCTATATATCCCTCAACACTTAACTCATTCATTGATATCAACTCGGGTACTTTTATTGACCCAATAATAGTGGAAGTTGAGGGCTCTCAAAGTGAGAGTGAAGATGAGTGAGTAAGTCTGTATATGAAAATTATTAAACTAACTCTATGGAATGTTATGTATGAACTCTATTATTTTCTATTAGGATTTGAGTATCTTTAATGTTATGTACGAATGTATAACTTATTTGGATTATATATATTATGTGTGATCAATCCTAATTGTCTTTTTGCTTGATTTTATTTGCTCTTGAGATCACCAATAGCATTAGAATGCACCTAGGAAAAGTAGGATAAAAATCATGGACTATCCCAAACTGCACAACAGTTTTGTCCATTTTATTGCATTTGGCGGATCTGCGGATCCACAAAATGTGGATCGACCCATATAAAAAGAAGATCCGCGACTTTTCCAGATTTCAAATTTTCTATTTTAACTTTTAGCAATTTCCCACAATTTTCCATAAATCCTACATAGATAACTATAGGATAAAACACTAAACCCATATAATCCTAGAACCTTTAGATAATTAATTTCATCTTATTCCCCTTTAATCCAACACTTCCACTCCAAGTTTCTTGCACTTTTGCAAGATCTAGTTCACCTTCTTCATCAACACCATGACTTGCTCATCCAAGTATTCATCCAACTCAATCAAGAAAAGATAAACCACTAGGATTAGAGTAGGAAAACCTAAGATTATCAATCCTGGAAGCTCCTCAAGTGATACTTTCTCAACTCCATCTCAAAATCCATCTGATGAGGCGAAAAATGAACCACTTTTAGGAGGTCATTTAAGCCCGGAATTGAATTTATTTGATCAAATATTGCCCTAAATCGTTCCTTTTGTGATTTTAGGTACTTTTGGAGTGAATTCTGGAAAAGGAAGCAATTCGGACGTTTTTGGAGCATAAAAGTGAAGAAAACGGCAAAGACTTAATTTTCCATGCTGAGAACAGTACCTAACGGCGTCAAGAGGAAGATCCTGACGGCGTCAAGAGTTAAAACCATGACGACCCAGTGAAATCCTGACGGCGTCACAACAAGGGCGTCAAGACTAATTTTGGTGACGGCCTGCATAAGGTGAATACATGACGGCGTCAGACCCAGATCTAGGCAGTCCGAGAAACTATTTGGCGGCGAGATGACGGCGTCAGACATTTGTTCTTGACGCCGTCACCTATCAAAATCTATATATAGTTTTCTATTTTTCATTCATAAGAGAGGAACTTGTGTGGAGAAAACTAGGGCCGAACTTTGTAAACCCTAGGTCATATTTTATAGTACTTTCAAGGGTTTTCACCCCTTGATTCCCTTTATGTTCAATTGAGACAAGTCTTCTCTTAATTCATTCAATATGTCTATGTGTTGTTTGAATTTATCTTATGCTTGTCTTGATTTTAACATGATAGGCTAGATCTATCTTGTGTTTACTTAGATGTAATGAAACCTAGATGTTAATTGTGTGTTGATTACTGTTTATGGTTGTATTGGATGAATGATTTCAATGTTAGGCTTAAGAAAACTGGCAGATCTCCATTGTGTAACATGCTTGAACGTCTTAGGAAACATGAACCAATGTGTACTAGGTTTTATTGGTTGTATTTAATGCATGAGTAAATTCTAACGATCCCATGTTAGGAGCTTCTTAGCCGGCTCGACATAGGAGTGAAGTAGGCACTCATAGGATTGGGGAAGTAAGTACGCCACCCCATGAATGGTATTAAGGAATACAATCCGTCATCCACGCAACTATAACAAGTAATTAACGTGTAAAAGATGTCTAGGGAGTAGTGAAATCTAAGTAAACACAATTCTCCCACATATTGCTCACAACTCTAGTTTAATATAGTTTATTTTCATTTTTAGTATTTTATTTTGTTTGCATCTTTAGTATTGGGTTAGTTAACTAGCAACTAATTCCGCCCTACTCCTTCAAACCCGAGATTTTTACTTGCTTTCATAAAAATATAAAAATACAAAAAGAATCATCCCTCATCTCTAGACCTAGTCTTTAGGTTTTCTAATCCTAGCGACACTATTCCTAGCTGAACGATCAATCCCCCGGTACTTGTCATTATACTATACTACATCGATCAGGTACACTGCCTGGTGGGGGTTGTAAGCTTCTCAAGATCCCTTGAGAGGTAAAGCCTGGTGCTATCCCTACGCATCAAGTTTTTGGCGCCGCAGCCTGGGGAATAGTTATTGTCTAGGTTAGGAATTCTTTTTATTAGGTCTAATTCCTAGATTCCTTTCTAGTAAGATTTTATTTTTATTTTTAGGTTTTCTTTAGTCTATCTTTTTCTTTGTGCCTTTGTTAGTAAATTAAGTTCATTGACTATTCCGTTTGCCATTATGGAGAACGCGAATCCACCAAGTCCGACACTAGAGTTTTACCAGAAAAAATATAATTACACTAGTTTGGATATACCAAGATGGACGAATGAAATGAGGCGGATAGGATCTTATATTGATTTTATTGAGTACCTTGAGAAAAGAGGCCAAGTGCATAAGACTTTTAAAGAATTCACCTTAGGAGCTCCATCAACCCCTGAAAATGCCTCACTTAGTGAAACCTATGCACCATATGAGCCTTCACCTAGGATAGTTTCGTATGAGCCACCTAGCTGCATGTCATGGTTAGGCCCTACCATAATATAGGATGAACACATAGGTGACTTTGATGTGATGGAGTATGTAGCCGAACATGATCACATTGATCAAAAAGACCTAGGTTTTATGATCGATGATGATGAATCTCAAGAAACAGATGATGAATCTTTTGGGCAATTTGTATATAGTAGTCATAATATTGAGGATGATCCTTATGATTCGGATATAGAAGTTGAGATGCCTAGAGAAGCACTTGAGATACTTGGGAAAACGTTAGGGTTGGATTTTAATAAAACACATGTTGAGGATATAGGTGATGTTGACACAAGGAATGGTGAAGTAAATAACATGAGCCCACAAAGTACCCCACAAGTCCTACCATCATTTGAAGCACACACACCATCCATGACTTACCCGAAAGAAGTAGAAGAGACTATAGGAGCCCCGATAGAAGTAGAGCCCTTAGACCAAACACAACTACATGAAATAGGTTTGAATACTTGTAGTCACAACCTTGCTCTTAGTTCTAGGGAAGTTCCTAGTTTTGATGAACCGGAGCCTCAACCAAAACCGTTACCTAATCTTCCATCCTTGGATGTGAACTTAGGAATTGAAATAGGTTCCGATCCGCCCATCAAACCATATAGTCCGGGTAGTCTTAGAATAAAGGTAGTGGACTCTAAGCCTTGTAGAGAGGAAGCCAATATAGGAGTGGAAAATGACTTTACATGCTTACATCACCCATTTATGATTGATCACAAGAAACATTATGGGTTTAAACCGGGTTTATTAGGTCAAGATGGATCCCCAACTAGTAGTCTCTTGAAGTTGATAGAAAATGATCCCTTTCTAGGAGAAAATCTTAATCCACCCATTAACCCGATTGAATTTGGTAAGGTTATGATGATAGCACACCCCTTTGAGCATATAATTCACCCACCACACGTTCCTCACGAGGCATATTTCCACCCTAAGGGTGTGTATCGCTACTTCCACCCGCACTTAATTCAAAGTGTAGGGAAAACCTCCCCTATTTCCGTTAAATAAGGGTAGAGTCAGGCTCGTGACTCGAACAAAAACAAGCGCTTATTGGGAGGCAACCCAAGATTTATTTATTTATTTGTTTGTTTGTTTGTTTATTTGATTTTATTTGTTTCCGTATGCATGCTTTATTTTTATTGTTTGTGGTTCATGTTTCAAAGTAAATTGTGAAAATGCTTTATTTTGTTTTTAACTTCGTCTTAATTACATATTAAGGTATTTTGCAAAAGCTAAGTGTAAGGGGAGACCCAAATTTGTTTATAAGAACGAAATTGAGCATGATCCACAACGATATTAAATGAACATGTATATTAGTAATAGTTTGAGTCAAATGCTTGTATCGAGTCATAATGATGTTTTGCAGGATTTTCCAGGAAGTAGGATGAAGTTTTTCTACAAATTTTCCAGAAACTTAACTTAAGAATTTCTGCAGGTCACTTCTGACGGCGTCACGAGTTTACCCTTGACGGCGTCACGTGTAAAAATCTGGAAATTTTACCAGTTTTGTTTTTCTAACGGAGTTTTAAAGTTTTTATTGAATTATTAGTTTTATAATCTCCAGGAAATCTGCAAACATCATTCCACAAGCATTATATCTTATTTTGTTTTCTAGGATTTATTAGCATATGTAGATTGCCGCCTATTTTATGCAAGGTTGCCTTGTCTGTTTTCTCAGGTTTTACAGGTTATGTATGACAAGAAGATGATTATTATTCTGGAAGGGAAGCTTTGATTGTTCATTTTCTTGGAGGAAGATCTAACCTGGCCACCTTATTATCCATACCGAGCGAATCAGGGGAGTATTTGATTTCATTCGTTTTACTTATTTCACTTTTACATTCTTTACTTGAACATTAGGGACAATGTTCATCCTAAGTGTAAGGGGAGGGTAAAATGATGATACCTTACAGATACACTTTCGCTTGATTTTGTTTGTTTGAATTATGAGAAATACTTGTTAGTGTAATTTTAGCGCCAAATTTAAATTTTTTTACAACATTTAGGAGTGAAACTTTAGCCATAGCAAGCGTCTCATGGATAGGAGATTGTATGACTAGCACAAAACCGTACTATTCAGAAAAATTTTCCACCCAAATATGTGAGGTTCGCCTTTAGATTTGATAGGAAAAACATTTATTATTAGTGCTTATGAGTGTACCGGTAGCATTTAGATTCTAGAACTTGCGTTAGTGATGCATCCCGAGACCGCTAGTAAGACTACATTCGTGTAGTAGGATTTACTACATGATAAGAGGCATTATGATCACCCTTGTGTTAAACCCGTATCATAATTACTTGACCATTTAAGTCATATTACTTGGCTAGTTAAGTCAATTAATTTTTCCCAAACCTTAGCGTTGTACTCATTTTTAGTACACGAAACCCCTAGTACACCCCTCCGAGCCTATCTTTTCGTTTCTAACTTTAAGCATCTTACTTAAAGGAAGAATTTGTTACACCCCGCTTAAATGTACACCCAAATCGCCTTAGCCTTCCGTGTATGCACTCATTTTTAGTACATTATTGTTATTTATTAAACCCTAAGTTAACTATCTAATTGATTACATGGTTGCTAAGTCGAGTCATATCCTTGTACATATTGTTTTGGGACGATTGAGACTCATGGGTAAAGTACTTATTTTATGGAGTAATGGGGAAGAACATAATATTATTACCCCCATATGTACGTTAATCTTAAAAGTACTCCAAGTGTTTTGATTATCTTAATTCGAGTCATTAGATTAGTTTATTGTAAAGTATGTAAAAATTCAAGTGTAAGGGGAATGTTCATCCCCTATGATGTATTATTTCGGATGGTAGGGTAAGAGTGTATGCAAAAAATGCAAAAAAAAAAAAAAAAAAAAAAAAAAAAAAAAAAAAAAAATCAATAAAAAAAAAGAAAAAAACATACGGACTACCATCCCTTTTCATTATATGTTTATTTTATGTTTTTGTTATTTTTCATTTATTAGCTTAAGTCGAGTCTAGTCTTGGCTTAGCAACGCCATATTGTACATGTAATTAACTAAGATTATTAACTCGCCACCAATAAAGACTGCCTATATCCAACAAAACCGTGTATTCCATATCCCTACACCTAACGTTACAACCATTTTAAAAGACCTCTTTGATAGTTTATCCTAGGTGCTTACGCCATGTGGTGGAGGTTTGATCCTTTCCCAAGCCTATGGTAATCTATTTTGCTATGACAGGTAGTGAGAGATATTTTCCGTTTCCATATTGTGATATTACTTTATTACACCCGAGAGATGTGAGTATCTAAACACTATTTGTGAGGTGCTAGTATATGACCTCCGTGCTTATCTTTGGTCTTTAGTAGAACGATTATTTGTTGTAATTACTTTTATATTAGTGTTAAATGACCCCTAACTTGTATTTTGATTAGAATAAAAGCGCATTTGCTTGAGGACAAGCAAATCTCAAGTGTAAGGGTATATGATGAGGCAAAAAATAAACCACTTTTAGGGGGTCATTTAAGCCCGGAATTGAATTTATTTGATCAAATATTGCCCTAAATCGTTCCTTTTGTGATTTTAGGTACTTTTGGAGTAAATTCTGGAAAAGGAAGCAATTCGGACGTTTTTGGAGCATAAAAGTGAAGAAAATGGCAAAGACTTAATTTTTCATGCTAAGAACAGTACCTGACGGCGTCAAGAGGAAGATCCTGACGGCGTCAAGAGTTAAAACCATGACGACCCAGTGAAATCCTGACGACGTCACAACAAGAGCGTCAAGACTAATTTTAGTGACGGCCTGCATAAGGTGAATACATGACGGCGTCAGACCCAGATCTAGGCAGTCCGAGAAACTATTTGGCTGCGAGATGACGGCGTCAGACATTTGTTCTTGACGCCGTCACCCATCAAAATCTATATATAGTTTTCTATTTTTCATTCATAAGAGAGGAACTTGTGTGGAGAAAACTAGGGCCGAACTTTGTAAACCCTAGGTCATATTTTACAGTACTTTCAAGGGTTTTCACCCCTTGATTCCCTTTATGTTCAATTGAGACAAGTCTTCTCTTAATTCATTCAATATGTCTATGTGTTGTTTGAATTTATCTTATGCTTGTCTTGATTTTAACATGCTAGCCTAGATCTATCTTGTGTTTGCTTAGATGTAATGAAACCTAGATGTTAATTATGTGTTGATTACTTGTTTATGGTTGTATTGGATGAATGATTTCAATGTTAGGCTTAAGAAAACTGGCAGATCTCCATTGTGTAACATGCTTGAACGTCTTAGGAAACATGAACCGATGTGTACTAGGTTTTATTGGTTGTATTTAATGCATGAGTAAATTCTAATGATCCCATGTTAGGAGCTTCTTAGCCGGCTCGACAGAGGAGTGAAGTAGGCGCTCATAGGATTGGAGAAGTAAGTACGCCACCCCATGAATGGTATTAAGGAATACAATCCGTCATCCACGCAACTATAACAAGTAATTAACGTGTAAAAGATGTCTAGGGAGTAGTGAAATCTAAGTAAACACAATTCTCCCACATATTGCTCACAACTCTAGTTTAATATAGTTTATTTTCATTTTTAGTATTTTATTTTGTTTGCATCTTTAGTATTGGGTTAGTTGACTAGCAACTAATTCCGCCCAACTCCTTCAAACCCGAGATTTTTACTTGCTTTCATAAAAATATAAAAATACAAAAAGAATCATCCCTCATCTCTAGACCTAGTCTTTAGGTTTTCTAATCCTAGCGACACTATTCCTAGCTGAACGATCAATCCCCCAGTACTTGTCATTATACTATACTACATCGATCAGGTACACTGCCTGGTGGGGGTTGTAAGCTTCTCAAGATCCCTTGAGAGGTAAAGCCTGGTGCAATCCCTACGCATCACCATCACAAAAATCACCAAGTCCACCCAAGGCTCCATCTAAGAGTACCTAAGCAAGAACCACCTCTAACCTACACTTGTACTCACCCAAGGAAAATCCATCCTTGAACTCTCCCACACCACTCAACTTTGGAGCACTCAAGACACCTTCCACCAATAATTTGCCAACCTTTGAGCCTACCAAAGACATCACTCAACCTTCAAACCCATTTCTTGATGACAAGGAAAATGTCCCACCACCTCATGAGCCCTCCTATCTATCATCACCAAGAGGTCCATTTGATCTCCAAACCCAAACCTACAACTACCAAAGACAACTACATGACTATCATTGCATGAGTTGTCACCACAACCATGAACACATTGCAACTCTTACGGAAAGAGTTAATGTGATGTTCACCTACATCCAACACCACCTCCAAGCTCCACCCGCATTCCCACCAACATAAGTGTCGGCTTATTGTCAAGCCATAGTATGTCTTATAAAAATCCTATATTTTTATTTCTTAGTTATTTTTGCAACTTTTCTTAGGAACTTTTCTTTTTCTTTCTTAATTATTAGTTATTTATTTATTCATTTTTTTTGTAACTTTGTAGGATGTATGACCTAAGAGTCAAATTTGACCTTGTTTTCTTATAATAAAATGAGGTTACTTAGTTGGTGCGCTCTTACGCTTTGCGGTGATCTCATTTGTTGCTTGCTATGTGTGGTTGTGATTTATAATTACTTGTGGTTGTTTTTACATACCATGGTTGTGATAAATTCATTATTGCTATATTCGTGCTTGTACGTTAACTTTGTTTTGTAGCACGAATCCATAGCTTGGTTCCTTGGTGCCCCGAACAAGGGGGTGTATACACCAAGGGGGAGTATTTGTATGGCATCTTAGCTTCAGCCACGCCACTCTACACTTTTTATTTTGGCAAAAAGGGGGAGAAATGTATGTAAACTCACACTTAAAACCTTGTGAATGTAAGCCTTTACTAAAGATGAGTTTATGTTTTGCCATTATAAAAAAGGGTGAGATTATTAATACAAATATCACGTAAAAACGCTATTTATATTTTATGGTCTTTTAAGGTTTTGATAATGGAAATTATAAACTAATACGAAGTAAACGTCTACGTAACCAAGTTTTAAGTTACAAGTTTACATTCCGACGTATCTTCATGCATGAATAATGTGATTATATCTCACGTCGAATGATCAAAGAGCAAAACTAGTAAATATTTTCTAACACGCTCTAAATGTTTATTAAACACATTTTTAACAAATAAACACACAAAGTTTACTTAATTAAACTCACTAGACATTTTAATATTAAGTGTTTTATTTATATCAAAAGTAAATAAAATTTAACTACTTTGTGCCCAAGTAATTCTAGAAATAGTTAATTTAAAAATGATTTTAGTACAAAACGTACTAAAGATCAAAGGTTAATAAGCTGTCCAGATACTCTCCGCAGATCCACATTTTATAATGGGCAGATCCACAAATTGTGGATCCATGGATCCGCCGAAGGGTCAAAACTGGACAGAACATGTAGTATAGATAGGACATAAGTCCAAACTTTCCAACTAATGATTCTCAACCATTTTTAGCTAACTACTGCAATTTCTCTCATAATATAACATCTTATTAACACTCTTTGATCATTCCACTTGACCTATAACATACTCAAAGTGATCCAACGATTCTACTTTGAATTTAAGTGAAAAACACAAGACACTTTCCAAGTCTTCAAGTGTTGTAGTTAGTTGTGTCTTATCATATACTTTGTTGTATAACATAGTATTTTATTTGTGTGTCTTTGTAACTCACCACCTACTACTAAATTGGGTAGTGATCATCATACAACAACCTAGAGAGTCCGGTTAGTATTTTAGTCTTTAAAATACGTTGAGTGATAAGGTTGGTCTTTCCTTGTGAAAGACTCGATATCTAGCTTAGTATTAGTAAAGAAGTGAAGCAATGTTGTAAGATTTTCCCCACCAAAAGGGAGCTTGTTGATATAGTGCTCGCAAACTCTTGAGTTGGGTACTCAGGGAGTGGAGTAGAGCGAGGAAGAAAGCTTCGTGCCGAACCACTATAAACGACCGTGTCTATTAGTTTGACCTTTCCTTTACATTTTCACATTTACTTAGTGCACATTGTTTATATTTATGCAAAAATTTGACAAACAAGCTAATATGAAGGGAAATATGGAGATGTGACGTCAAATTCACATATGGAAAATAGCTTAATTTGACCAACGTGTTTTCGCAAGAATATTTTGTCCGGATAATTAATTTGGCTTTCATCTTGTGTTTGATCACCTTAATTTGAGTTAACAGGGAATGAAATTTTTTTGGTAAAGGTTACGCCTTAACAGAATGTTTAATTTGAATGTAAAGTTTTGTGCAAATGACCATTTTTATAAAAAATAAGTACAAATTTAGTTTACTTGATTGATCTTTTAAATATGTAGCGTAGCCAACTTCGACATATTAATTTTAACTTGAATGTTGTATAACTAAACTAAATTGCATACCTCATTTTCTATTGACACAAATCAAAAATGTAAAACTTGTGTTGAATCAAAATTGAATAAATTGTCTTTCCACTTTGTTGAATGAAAAAGCAAACCTCTTGATATATCTCACGTGGTTTGAGATTGATGCGCGTTAAGGTATCAGTGAGCAATTACTTCATCATATATGTTGATGGAAGTACAAAATGTTTCTATTAATACTTATTTGAGAGTAAGGATGAATATATAGACTAGCTTGTTCTATACAAAATAAGTTGAGAATCAACTTCAAAGCAAGGTGATACAAAGTGATAGTGGAGGTGAATATGCATCTCGATTCACATATTTATGTGCTCAATATGGAAGAAAATATAAATTCATTGCTCGTTATACGGCCCAACATAACAAATATGTTGAAAGAAAAGAATCATGCCCTAAAGGATATTGTTAATGCCATGTTGATAAGGTCCTGGTTTAAGCAATGACATGTGGGGGAAAGCTATTATGTTGGCTACTTATCATTAAGATAAGATATCTCACAAGGAAAGAAGAGAATTTTAGTGAAATATAGATAGAGAGAAACCATCATATAAGTACTTACGAATATAGGGGTGTCTAGTTAATGTATCCATAATGACACCTAAAACTATGGATTGCAAATTCGTTAGACATGCTCATGACATTGTTGCTTATTATTATTTGTATATAATTCGAAAAAAATGAATATATATACCCAAAGACACAATAATGGAATCAAGGAATGCTTCATTCTTTAAAACTAATTTTTATTGTTTTTCAAGAAGAATGAAAGTTCATCTATACTGTATGTTAAAGTTCTCCACAATGAGAGACAACTAGAGTATGTTCTTCATGATGACAGAGTTGTACATGATGAGAGGCAAATGGATAATGTTCTTCATGATGAGAGAAATCAAGATGATAAATTTGTTTATAATAAGAAAAAATGAGATGATCATGTTCTTCACGATGAGAGAAAATATGAATATGGGGAATAATAAGTTCAGCCTAGAATAAGCAATAGGGAAAGAATCGAGAAATCCTTTGGACCCGATTTTGTTTCACTTATGGTAGAAAATGAACCTAATTCTTACCGAGAAGTGATAACTTCCTCAGAAAGGCTTCAATGGAAAGAAGCCATCAAGATTAAATATAATCTATTTTATAAAACCATACATGAAGCTCATGGATTTACTTGCTGTTTGTGAACCACTAGACTATAAATGGATCTCCAAGAAGAAGATGAAGATGGAACCATTGAAAATTACAAGAAAGATTAGTAACAAAGGATTAGACAACAAAAAGGTCCTGATTATTTTGATACATATTAGCCAGTTACGCGAATAACCTTAATTAGGATGGTACTTCTATTGTTGTTTTTAAGAAATTTCGATGTTCACCAAATGGATGTGAAAATGGCGTTTCGAAACACGGATTTAGAAGAATATGTGGAATGTTATGTCCTGGAAATCTTGAAAGTATTCAAATAGACTTGTATAGCTAAATCTACGATGGAATACGAATTTACCATTTGAGATGAATTTATATAAAATGCAGGTTGCTATGTTAATTTGTAGAGGAAATACCAAGATGGCGTAAACCGATAATGACCACGTGAAGAAGTGTGATAGTAAATTGGAAATTGACAAAGCTCATATCACAATGTATAGTGGTAAGTCGAGACTTATCCATCGCAGACATTGATTGATGCAACAACTACACTCAATTAGAGTTATCACGTTTGATTACGTGAAGTCAAAGGATAACATCGCGGATCCGCTTACAAAAGGCTTAAGTAGAGAGTTTGTTTGTAAGTAATCTGGAGGAATAGGATAAAGCCCTAAAAGGAATGAGTTTATATGAAGGAAAATCTAACCCATTTGACTGGAGATCTCAGGATCTGGCTTTCAATAGGATAACCTAATCATATAAACTTGGGGAAGTCACTGTGGGGGATTCATTTAAAGTTTGTAACTATGTAGTCTATTCCTGTATTGTGACTTTTTGTGAGGTTAAGTATATGGCTTTAATGATTCAAGATGAAATCGCAAAGCATATGTTTTTTAATGATTCAAGATGAAATAACCTATTTGAGAGAGAAGTGGGGTCGCTGCATAAAGAATTATAGGAGTGCAAATCCTAAGAGCTCTTGTAGAATTAGGCTAATGTTCAGTATTGTAATGAACATGAATACAAGGACTTCATATATTAAGAAAAGTCTTGTGAGAAGTGTAATGTCATCTACACAAACTGATGTTGAGTTCAATGACATCACGTCTACTCACAACTAGGAGTATAAAAGGGTTACACCTACCTATCCGATGCAGAACTTACCCGTTGAAATTTTGCCGAAACATTCGTGTGATTTTGACTGATCTCCATTAATCTGGGGGATAGTTGGAAAATTTGTTACAAAACTATTATTTGTAAACACTGAACACTATTTAATATATGTATGTGTTATATGTATTTCAAAGGATTAGTGTGCAAAGAACAACGTCTGTAACAATTGGTCTTCATAGAAACACCGAACTAGTCTTCCAGGGTATATATATTTATCTGAGATAAATATATAAGTGAATAAAATACAAAACCACGAACCCTAAGGGTTGTGGGTTTCGGCCAAACCCCATATGGGAGGAAGTTTAACTCTTCGTCAAACTTGTATTCACTTAAGGATAATTACAAGGGATTCTAGAATGTTTTCTAGGTATCCTATAGATGCCAACGACTTTTAATAGAATTCTTAACATTCCTCTAAATCCTAAAACTTCCTCCCCTCTCCTCCCCATTCGGTCGATCGAATCCATAAAAAATTCAAAACCCTAAATTGACCCTATTTAGATTCTCTGATCGACTAATCTTAGTCGATCATTGCCCATGTTTCGTACTCTCATAACTTGCATAGGTTCGTAGCCCTAGTTCTAACCCTTGCAGTACTGGTGGATACATGACCCAACCAACGTGGTGTTTCTCCCCATCAACCCTAATTTGTTCGTGTGAAGCATTAAGAAGAAGAAGGCAATTCTGTGCAAGCTGTGAAGGTTTAAAAGCTTACATAATTGTAGGATCAAGTAAGTAATGCTATGAACACCCTTAATACGTGTTAGATTTAAGTTATATCACTAATTAGGAGATCTATTATTAGGTGTTTGGTCTGCATGACCTTTATGAGTTTATTTTTCGTTATGCATGTTTTATAGGCCATATGGGTAATCACCCATACCCTATAATATTAATATTAGTTTGTAGGTTTGCATTCTCCTCGAAGAGAGCTTCACAACGAGCTATATAGTGTTCAAAATATAATTTATATGAATAATATACCGTGTCTGAAATTGAGTTATTTGAAATATATAACAAAAAAATTGGAAAATGTATGTAGTGTGGAAAATGAAGGAACTTAAAGGCTGTTTTCTTTTATACAATTCTCCATATTATTTATATCAGTTTATTTTAGGAATTGATTGAAACTTACTCAATAAGTCAAATATAATTTTTATTTTTATTTTTTATTAATATTATTATTTTTAAATGTTTATTAATATTTTAAATTGCGTTAAATAATAAAATATTTGCATATCTTGTTCATATTTGGTTGTAATCTTTTCGAAGTGAAAAAGTTTGTTTATGATTGTTGGGATTGCTTTTTGCGGAAAAGATATGATTCTTTTTTCCTAAATTTATTTATAAATAAAGGATCTCCGTCATTAGCTTTTAGAACAATCTACTAACCTAAAAACGCACAATTATGTTGACTCCATGAAGAAGAAATTGTTTCCAAAATATTCGATAAATACACCAAATTCTTGTGATCTTTATGGCATGTTATTCAAGTCCAGCAATACATGTTGCTTTAGATTTTGTACTCTGAGAAACAGACGATGAATTTGTTTTAAGGGAAACGTATCAAACACGAGCTTCAACTTTTACTGTTTAAACACGATCATCGGTTTTACTACTATGTTCTTTGTTTCAATATTGCGATCGAGTCTGTGTTATGATCTTCTACAGCTTTTGTCCCTCTTTTATTATTTACAGTTTATTGTTTATTTAATTTATAAATTGGTTTTATACAATAACATGTATATGTTTCCCTACAATTAACGATTCAAACTCAAACGTTTGTGATTAACTATTCAAGCGTAAAGCTAATTACCAATGGAGGTAGGAAGAACAAAGGGCCAGCAGATTCAGCTGGCCAGTGGCCATCATGAGCTTGAATGGTGGAGAAGAAGCTGATGGCTCTTCTGAGTGTTGTTGTGACTGCTTCATTTGTTACTTCTTCTGTTTCGTTCAACTTTATTGCTTCTGGGATTTCAGCTCTTGGGTTCTCCTTTCTTAGCTGTGTGTTTACCAACGAATGCAAAACACAATGTGAAAATAACGTAATACACGAATACTCACAAACAGAGTATATATATATATATATATATATATATATATATATATATATATATATATATATATATATATATATATATATATATATATATTTTTATCTAGTCCATTAATAAATTAAAAGGGTTTTAAGTTAAATACCTTTGTAAAAGAAATAATTTTAGTTTCAAGAGAATAAACATTTCTAAATAAAAACTCCTTACGTACTAATGAAAATCTGATTATCTTACTTGAAAACAAGCAGATAAAAATAAATATTTTGGATAATAGAATACCATTTTATTAAGAAACCTAAAAAAGAATATTAGTGGGGAGGAAAAAAAAAAAAAACCCTCAAGTACTAACTCATTCTACATCTTTATTTTTATGATTTATAAATAACCTCTTTTGTGGAAATTACATTGTCTGATTTCTATAAATGAAAGGTCATTTTTATTTATCTTTTAGATAGATGATATTAAAACTAAAAGTAGAGTAAGATGGTTTTTGATCTAAGACTCGTGAAAGCTCATTAAACTTAACGACCCGTGCATAGCAACGGGATTTTATAGCGACAGATCGTTTAGTGATAAAAGAAAGTTTATGGGTTATAAATGAAAAATAATAAAAGTTAGGGGTAGCAAATCTTGCCCAATTTGTAATTTTTGGGCGATTTTTGACACTTTTTTAAAAGTTTGAGGCGTTTTTTGCCCCCTTGCATTTATTTGATGGGCTCTTAGAGGCGAAAGATAAAAACGGATATTAATTTTAATTTATCTCATTTATTAACTATTTTATGCATAATTATTTAATACTCTAATTAATTGATAGATATATTTAATTAGTTGCATTTTTATTCATTTGTCCTAGCAGATTTTCTCAAATTTGAAGTTATATTTTTATTTATTTATTTATTTATTTTAATAATTAATATTGGTAAGACTTAGATGCTTGATCTTTTTTTACAAGATGAATTAAAGGGGTTTTTAGGATTGTTCCGAATGTTTTTTAATAGTTGAATTATAATTTGCTCGTTTTAGCCCGTGCTCGTTTAGCCCGATTTATAATTTGTCCGTTTAGCCCGTGCCCGTTTTAACCCATGCCATTTTAGCTTGTGCCTGTGCTCGCCCGTTTTGCCACCTCTAATAAAAGTTTGAAGATTTGGGGATTAAACATATTGAAACCCGGTTAAATTGTTCCGGTTGAAAAACGGGTCGATTTAAACCGAGTCATACTTTTAATAACTGAACACATCGTGTATTAGTCCTTGTATTCAAAACTATATGTTTTTCCCAGTTGAACCCGTTGGTCCGGTCCACTTTTCAAAACTATATGCAACATCAACTTGTTAGCTTATATGAAATTTTGTGTGTTTTATTAATTTGTATAATGTGTATAATAACATATATTTTCATTTTAGGGTGTTTTAAAAATAAAATTAATTATTGTGTTTAATTATTTTATATTTTATATTATGTTGTAGCTTGTTTAAATTGTATATATTGAAAATTTTATTGTACTTTTTATTAAGGGGTATTTTAATTGATTGTTTTTAATTTGATATAAATGCTTTTAATTGGTTGTACCATATGAATAAATTATTGTAATTTTAAGTTATGGGGTGTTTTAATAATAGTATTAATTACACAATTCATTTTCTCTCACACTTGACTTTCAAGATTTCACTTTTCAAGGTTTGACCATTTTCTCTTTATATGTAGTATAGATTTTAATTACTTCTATAATTAAATATTGTACTGAATTTTTTTTTTGGCTTACTTGCATACGCATTAACAAGTCAGCACTTTGTTTGACATGAAACCGGTTAACTTTGAAATTGAGACGAATCCTCTCTATTTCAGCTCGTTCTTCTTCTGTTCCTGCATCTGGATCATACTCCCAATGCTGACGACCGATATGGTTGTTAGTGGTGCGTAACCATTTGTCACCACTTCCTTCCGCTATCTTCAACTTCCACATTATTCTTTTGCATCAAAATTCTATTAGAGATCAATAAATAAACATGCTCTATGCTTATATTCTGAAAATACAACTAATATTGTTGCTACCCTTTCTACCATAGTAGGCGTAAAACAATCCTTGATACGTAAAGACTATACGTATAAATGTGGACATAATTAATTAAAAAAAATAACAAAGAGAAAGATACTGAAGAACAAACCTTGATACGTAACTTGAGGCCTTAACCTTAGGGAGAATGTAAAATTAATGGATCGTTTATATAGAAAGCAATGAGAGGGGTACGATATTTTATTGAGAAGGAACGTGAACCATTAAATAGGAACACTGCGCCAGCTAGCGATATTTTATTGGAAAATGTTAATAACTCGCAGCGCTAATCTGTGTTTAGGTAAGGAATATCTACGCATCCTATAATAATTGTAAAATATGTAATAAATATTGTAAAGCCTTCAACAAGATTATTAATACATAATAACGTACGTAGATTATATATTTTCACTAATTTTATATCATAAAGAAAACCGTATCTTGTTAACAGATTTTGCTAATGTGTGCATAAGTATAGTTAGCTAGCCATATGTGAAAATGTACTTAATATGCTCAAACATTGTTTCAAAAGCATTTTAAATCAAAGATTGGATTTAATATACAACTTAAAATTGAATGTTAACATGTGCCCAATGCATGTATAACCATGCTCACTTCGGTATATGCATATATGGATCGCTTTGAGAACCAAGTTTGCATGTAAGCATTGCAATAGGGGTAATTCCATATCAAAGCACTATACATGTTAAAAAAATTATTTTTGAGTATTGATTTTTTTTTTCTCATTGGGTACTAAACTTTCATTTTTGGCCTCTTTTAAGCACTTTGGGACGTTTTTGCCCCTCAAATTTTTGAAAATTCAAGGGCAAAAATGTCATAAAAATGTCTCAAATTGCGTAAAAGAGGCCAAAAATGAAAGTTTAGTACCCTAATGAGGAAAAAAAAAGTTTGATACTCAAAAGTGATTTTTTTTACAAGTATAGTGCTTTAATTTGGTATTACCCCATAATGTTTCTGATGCATTAAGATTTGATTTTATTTTGCTTGTATGATAAAAAAATAAAAACTTAATACGTATAGATTTCCAACACAATATCAGAATGATGTGTGATCGCTATTTAAAGTTTACATCTTCCGGTTGATGTTTTCTGTTATGGCGGGATTAGGTATTGTCGTTGTTGCTGTTGTTGTATCTTCCAGTTGATGTTGACTACTTCTCCAATGGCATTGGAAGAATGCGAACATGGTGTATGACCGATATGTCGTTATCTTTAAACGAATAGGCTAGAATTTATGCGAAAGTAGATGGTGCAAGCACAACCTGATTGTCGGGCCGTAGCAACAAAATTCCTTTTGCAAGGTTCTTCTGGGTTACCATGTTTTCCAACTTTTAAGCCGATCATTAATTTATGGGTAGTGATATGTACACATACACTTTTACTTCATACTCATAAATTTACACATAAACTTAGTGGGACTATTAGTGTAACACCCCCAAAATACCGCAGCGGAAGACTGTGTCACAGGGGTGCTACTTCATAATACAAAGTACAAGTTATAGAAAACGAACTCTAAATGAGACGTTTTGAAAAGTTACCATTCGATTAATAAATTCCGAGTTACAAACTTGAGATTCCAAAGTATGATACATAAATGTATACAAAGTTTTGAATGGTAAACGATAAAAGCGTAAGTCTTCAGAATATGCAGCTTGACTCTAAGTTCCATGCACTAGCTATCGCCTTACTAACCTGAGATAAACATGCTAAAGTGTCAACACAATGGTTGGTGAGTTCATAGAGTTTGTCTTAAAACAGTTGAAAAGCCTTAAAGAATGATCACACAGCAAAGGCATTGAGAATCCACTCAGTTACAAGTCCCGCCATAAGAGACTTGTAACCTGTGTGTTCACAACCCACTGCTACAAATATAGTATAATAAAGACATGTATAAGTTCATCAAGACAATTAAGCAATTAGTAGTGAGTCTCTACTTCATCTCCGAAGACCTCACTTTTATGATGTATCCAAACATTCGCAAATGTTAGGATGTATCAAAGACAACTGGGAGTCAATTCCCAAAGACAACTGGGAGCCACTTCCCAAAGATAAAAGACAGTCATGTATGTATTAAATCAAGTATAATGCCATCAAGTATAAGACAATCAAGTATAACACAGTCACGTATAAACGTTTTGAGTATTTGTACAAGTAAGCAAGTAGTTGAGCATGTATCTCCCCCAAAGAGTTAAGACAAGTACGAAAAGAGTAGGGGCTATGACTCACCTTAAGTCTATGAAATGAGTAATGAAAGTGGTAGTCGAATCGCGAAAGTCTCTAAGAGCAGCCTATAATAGAACATTGCGACTTAGGTTTGGAGTAACGTCTAAGAGTACGAAGAATTGCCTATATATGTCTTGCATAATGTTCATGATGTAGTACTTAGTATATAGTGTAAGTCGTTGAATATAAGTGGTCTATGAAACATGTATAAGTTGTATATCTCTTACTACCGTTCGGGCCGACATAATTCAGAAGTCATGGAGTAAACGTTCGAGGAGCCAGGACACTTTAACTCGTAAATCCACAACTCGTCTCGACGGCTTACTCAATGAACTCCTCACATGAGGCTCCCTACTATTGTAGTATTTGATAACATATATATATATATATATATATATATATATATATATATATATATATATATATATATATATATATATATATATAAGCTTTTTGATCTTTAATAGTTATATGGTCTTTAGCCGTGGCTTTGCCGTGACCTTGGTCATTGTTATCATGGTCTTGAGACTCAACCTTGGCTTTAGCCATGGTTGTGGTCTTGGCTTTAGGTCATTAGACCTCTTGGTCTTATCTAATTATAACCATTATATAGTTACTTTGGTCTAAAAATGGGCTGTTAAGAATTTGAAGAAATTTATCACTCAGAAAGCGTTTTCAGGGCTTGAGCTTCTTTAAACCTGAACGAAAACGTCGTTCCGGACAACTTTCGTGTTTTAACTTTTTGATGAATCGGACCAGAAGTGGGACTTTCAAAATCATAATTTGATCAGAATGTTATTTAGGCAGATTTGCCGTTTTGGTTTCGCTAACTTCAAATGGTCATAACTTTTGACTCGTGTACTCGTTTTGGGTGATTCAAATTGCTATGTTTTCCTTGTTAAGTCCTCTTTAACAGTAAGTAAGTGTCAAATATCAAAGTTATACTATTGGGGTCGTGGTTCTCCATAAAAATCACTAGTTTGCTTGTTTACTTGTCATAAGCTAACATATGTATACCAATACTTGTTTTATCCATTTTTAAACATCATGAACACAATACAAAGACCATATATAGCATGAAAGAAACATAATAAGCATGAAATGATATTGAGCAAGAAAGTGTATAAGGGTTTGCTTACAACTTTTGGCTTTCTAAAGAAAGGAAGTCAAGTATAGAACTAGGACACTAAACCTAAGCTTGTAAACCCTTCACCATAACTCTTGTAACCATTGATAGACTTGATATAGACCTTGTGAAAACCCATTAACTTCAGCCCTAGTAACCTTGTGTAGCTCCTAATTCAACCATGGAATCACCAAACAAACTTAAGAACTAGGTAGAGAATACTAAGACCTTGAACTTTGTAGTGTAACTTGTATATTGAAGATCAAAGGATCATGGTGCTAGGTACTTATGTTGTGGCGTTTTTGTTGATGAAGAATGGAAGAGATTAGCTTGCTATTTATAGTAAGAATGAGGAGGTTAGGAAGGTGGCTAGGAAACTACATAAACTTGGAGACAAAGTTGTAAATAAAAATGATCTAATGGCTAAAGTCATGAGATGATGCCACAAGTGTGAATGCCCCCCCCCCTAGTGGCGGTTTGAAGAACTTGGAGAAAAAGGTGTGGACTTTTGATGGTATTATCCTAAGTATGTAGCTAGTTTTGACTCCGTAAATCGCTAACCGTAAATGATTAAGCCTCAAAACGTAAAACCGGGTATCGTAAAAATATGAAATTTGAAAGTATTGTTAAACATGTCAATATAGTCCATAATAAAATATAAAATGAGTGGTAGGTTCTATCGGGTGCTAAAACCCTGCTAAAAACTGGAAACACGGGTCTAAAACGCGTAATACGTAAAACGTACGAAAGTTGCGTAAAATTGAGAAAAGTAAAATGTAACTTTTCTAATAGGATAATAATGACTTAAAATGACTTATAATGTCTAGGCTGGGCTCAGTCTAGTGTCGGTTGGTGTTAAATATCTTTTAGACCTAAAACCGCAAGACTAAAAATCAAGGAATGACTTATAAAATCAAAGAATGATTTTTGGTCAAAGGAGGAGGGAAAAATATGTTGACTTTTTCTAATAAGTTGAAAACTCAAATTGTCTTAGAAACGCGTTTTGTGGTCTAACGGTTAATCGCCCATACGGTTAAGCGTGCTCATGCGAGAGTAGTACAGGCTTGGGTGACCTGCCGGGAATAGTAATTAATCTGAAAATGCGAATTGTTACAGTCTCTACCCCTTCAGGAAACTTCGTCCCGAAGTTTAGTTGATGTTAACTACTTATGGTGTGTCTAAGAGAATTCGGGATCTCTAATATAGTAGTGTTTACTCTGATTTGTCTAAGATTCTGGTTAAGGAGTTGTATCGGCTACAATTAAGCCCACTTATTTATAACACATTACTTTCATAAAGAAGCGTCCAAATTTATGTAAGTAAGGTCTCATAAACTTATGGTTCGGTGATTTACAATTTCTTTATTTAACTGAAGAGGCGTCCCAATCCATTTAAATAAGGAGATTCTAAATCATCCTACTTAAGAATTTCCGGCACAAAATCCGCCTTCTGAGGCCGATAGTAAGATAATCAAGTCATCAAATCCCTAAAGCTAAGCAATAATATTATTTAACTCAAATCTTGTGTCTCATCAAACAAGAACTGTCACAAGATCAAGTTAACTAATTAGTTATTACTGAGCTCCATGTTTTTAATGACTCGACGAATCTCTGGGGCTCCTTATAATACTAAAGTCACATCATCTAACAGCGTGGAACTAAGCAAACCTCTAACCAAAAAGCATATGTGTATGTATTGTGTGTAAGGCAAATAAAGAGGAAGGTCCCAACGTATATAGCAGTTATAGTCTAGGCACTAAATGCAACCTAGTTCTCTATAACCAAGGCTCTGATACCAATCTGTAACACCCCCAAAATACCGCAGCGGAAGACTGTGTCACAGGGGTGCTACTTCATAATACAAAGTACAAGTTATAGAAAACGAACTCTAAATGAGACGTTTTGAAAAGTTACCATTCGATTAATAAATTCCGAGTTACAAACTTGAGATTCCAAAGTATGATAAATAAATGTATACAAAGTTTTGAATGATAAACGATAAAAGCGTAAGTCTTCAAAATATGCAGCTTGACTCTAAGTTCCATGCACTAGCTATCGCCTTACTAACCTGAGATAAACATGCTAAAGTGTCAACACAATGGTTGGTGAGTTCATAGAGTTTGTCTTAAAACAGTTGAAAAGCCTTAAAGAATGATCACACAACAAAGGCATTGAGAATCCACTCAGTTACAAGTCCCGCCATAAGAGACTTGTAACCTGTGTGTTCACAACCCACTGCTACAAATATAGTATAATAAAGACATGTATAAGTTCATCAAGACAATTAAGCAATTAGTAGTGAGTCTCTACTTCATCTCCGAAGACCTCACTTTTATGATGTATCCAAACATTCGCAAATGTTAGGATGTATCAAAGACAACTGGGAGTCAATTCCCAAAGACAACTGGGAGCCACTTCCCAAAGATAAAAGACAGTCATGTATGTATTAAATCAAGTATAATGCCATCAAGTATAAGACAATCAAGTATAACACAGTCACGTATAAACGTTTTGAGTATTTGTACAAGTAAGCAAGTAGTTGAGCATGTATCTCCCCCAAAGAGTTAAGACAAGTACGAAAAGAGTAGGGGCTATGACTCACCTTAAGTCTATGAAATGAGTAATGAAAGTGGTAGTCGAATCGCGAAAGTCTCTAAGAGCAGCCTATAATAGAACATTGCGACTTAGGTTTGGAGTAACGTCTAAGAGTACGAAGAATTGCCTATATATGTCTTGCATAATGTTCATGATGTAGTACTTAGTATATAGTGTAAGTCGTTGAATATAAGTGGTCTATGAAACATGTATAAGTTGTATATCTCTTACTACCGTTCGGGCCGACATAATTCAGAAGTCATGGAGTAAACGTTCGAGGAGCCAGGACACTTTAACTCGTAAATCCAAAACTCGTCTCGACGGCTTACTCAATGAACTCCTCACATGAGGCTCCCTACTATTGTAGTATTTGATAACATATATATATATATATATATATATATATATATATATATATATATATATATATATATATATATATATATATATATATATATATATATATATATATATATATATATATATATATAAGCTTTTTGATCTTTAATAGTTATATGGTCTTTAGCCGTGGCTTTGCCGTGACCTTGGTCATTGTTACCATGGTCTTGAGACTCAACCTTGGATTTAGCCATGGTTGTGGTCTTGGCTTTAGGTCATTAGACCTCTTGGTCTTATCTAATTATAACCATTATATAGTTACTTTGGTCTAAAAATGGGCTGTTAAGAATTTGAAGAAATTTATCACTCAGAAAGCGTTTTCAGGGCTTGAGCTTCTTTGTTCCTGAACGAAAACGTCGTTCCGGAAAACTTTCGTGTTTTAACTTTTTGATGAATCGGACCAGAAGTGGGACTTTCAAAATCATAATTTGATCAGAATGTTATTTAGGCAGATTTGCCGTTTTGGTTTCGCTAACTTCAAATGGTCATAACTTTTGACTCGTGTACTCGTTTTGGGTGATTCAAATTGCTATGTTTTCCTTGTTAAGTCCTCTTTAACAGTAAGTAAGTGTCAAATATCAAAGTTATACTATTGGGGTCGTGGTTCTCCATAAAAATCACTAGTTTGCTTGTTTACTTGTCATAAGCTAACATATGTATACCAATACTTGTTTTATCCATTTTTAAACATCATGAACACAATACAAAGACCATATATAGCATGAAAGAAACATAATAAGCATGAAATGATATTGAGCAAGAAAGTGTATAAGGGTTTGCTTACAACTTTTGGCTTTCTAAAGAAAGGAAGTCAAGTATAGAACTAGGACACTAAACCTAAGCTTGTAAACCCTTCACCATAACTCTTGTAACCATTGATAGACTTGATATAGACCTTGTGAAAACCCATTAACTTCAGCCCTAGTAACCTTGTGTAGCTCCTAATTCAACCATGGAATCACCAAACAAACTTAAGAACTAGGTAGAGAATACTAAGACCTTGAACTTTGTAATGTAACTTGTATATTGAAGATCAAAGGATCATGGTGCTAGGTACTTATGTTGTGGCGTTTTTGTTGATGAAGAATGGAAGAGATTAGCTTGCTATTTATAGTAAGAATGAGGAGGTTAGGAAGGTGGCTAGGAAACTACATAAACTTGGAGACAAAGTTGTAAATAAAAATGATCTAATGGCTAAAGTCATGAGATGATGCCACAAGTGTGAATGCCCCCCCTAGTGGCGGTTTGAAGAACTTGGAGAACAAGGTGTGGACTTTTGATGGTATTATCCTAAGTATGTAGCTAGTTTTGACTCCGTAAATCGCTAACCGTAAATGATTAAGCCTCAAAACGTAAAACCGGGTATCGTAAAAATATGAAATTTGAAAGTATTGTTAAACATGTCAATATAGTCCATAATAAAATATAAAATGAGTGGTAGGTTCTATCGGGTGCTAAAACCCTGCTAAAAACTGGAAACACGGGTCTAAAACGCGTAATACGTAAAACGTACGAAAGTTGCGTAAAATTGAGAAAAGTAAAATGTAACTTTTCTAATAGGATAATAATGACTTAAAATGACTTATAATGTCTAGGCTGGGCTCAGTCTAGTGTCGGTTGGTGTTAAATATCTTTTAGACCTAAAACCGCAAGACTAAAAATCAAGGAATGACTTATAAAATCAAAGAATGATTTTTGGTCAAAGGAGGAGGGAAAAATATGTTGACTTTTTCTAATAAGTTGAAAACTCAAATTGTCTTAGAAACGCGTTTTGTGGTCTAACGGTTAATCACCCATACGGTTAAGCGTGCTCATGCGAGAGTAGTACAGGCTTGGGTGACCTGCCGGGAATAGTAATTAATCTGAAAATGCGAATTGTTACAATTAGGATCATACAACTAAAATTTACGAGTATGAAATAAAAATACAATATATATGTACATATCACTACCCTTTATTTATACTGTTTGAACCCACACCGCCACATAAACCCAAACGGGGAGGTATCCCTTTGTGGTACGTATATACCTCATCAACATTGTGCATAGCATTTAGTATCATAAGTTCAGTATTACATAAATATCCTTCTTATCATATCATACTATATTATAAAGCATGAATGCTTTCTATTATTAGAATACTTAAAATTAAGCCTTACAACTTCTAAAACTATAAGTACAACAACTAATGCTACTTATAGTAATTCCCCTCATATTTAATTCTAACATACAATTAATACTAACATTAAATACAATAAATAAATCATTATGTATATTAAATACAATTAATTAACTGGTCAATAAATTTAATTAATACACTTATTAAAACACCCCTTAATAAGAAATACAAATTATCAATCATATTGTACAACCAACTTAAACACAATTCTTGCATTAAATGTTACTAATACAAATAATAAAGCATATTATATAAATATTCAAGCTCGAACGGGCAATGGGCCAAATGGGCTCGAGCCCGAACGGGCACGGGTCAAACGAAATTTTTGATATCCGTAAATTTATTGTCAAAAAGAACATAATAAATTAAAATATGTTCACATATTATACAAACCAAGCAAACTACTAAACAAAAATAATAAAATAAATAATAAATAAAATAATACAAACAAAGCAAAATTTCATCAAACTTTTGCCATAAAAAACTAATCAGTAAAGCTATTGACAAAAAATGTACAAATAAAATAAATTATTAGCCGAAAAAATTAAATTACAGGGTGCCCGCAACTGTATCGCGCGGGGACCCTGCTAGTTTACATAAATATCCTTTCCACTTTTATTATTACATCAATGTCTTTCTAAAACTTTTATAATTACATCAATATCTTTCCTGAACTTTTAACTTCTCATATATATCCAGAAATCAATTAAATTATATTCTATTAATTTTAAATTCATAAACTATTATTTTACTAATATTCATCATAATTATATATATATATATATATATATATATATATATATATATATATATATATATATATATATATATTTTGCCTTCGATTGATGAAAGAACACGATGACAAATTACAAAAGTTTGGATATATATATGAAAGAACATATTGTTCATATTTATTTATTTGTTCATATATACTTTTTAGCCTTAAGTGATTAAAGAATATGTTGATTTTGAGATATATACGAGAATTTAAAAGTTTGAGAATAAATTTGATGTAATTACAAAAGTTTGAGAAGGATATTGACGTAATTACAAAATTGAGCAGGATATTGATGAATTACAAAAGTTTGAGAATGATATTAACGTAATTACAAAAGTGGGAAGGACATTGATGTAATATTGAACTTTAGTAAGGATATAGATGTAATTGCCCTTTTATTTTTTTAATCTACATATATAGAAGGTCTCATGTTGAGATTCCGACTATGTTTGGCAAAAGTAGCTTTGTAAACAGTATCAGTGAATTGTGAGCTGTAACCATATCTCATTGCTCATAGCTTCTTAAAGAAGCATTTGAAAATTGAGCTTTCTTAAAAAAATAGCAAAGCTCACCGCTCTTTTGCCAAATAAACATTAAAAATAAAAAAACTCATTGCTCACCGCTTATCACCCCAAAAAGCTCTCTATATCATTGAATTATAAATATTTATTTATTTAATAATAGTATTTTCTTTTGCTACATTAAATTCAAATTTTAGTCTTAATGTAAATTTAAATCTTAATCCTAAAACGATCTACAAGCCAAACATGCTCTATCTAAGATATATACACAAACGCTCAACGAATGAGGTTTTCGGTGTTCAGTTTATCCGGATAAGGCGAGCATTTAACGAAGTTTTACGCGACCAAACTGTGATATCCCGTGACGATTTTGACCCTCTCCCCAATCATCTCAAAATGTGTATTTAGTAAATTTTGAATCTGGAACCTGTGAAAATATCAAAACCTTTTGTGTCTTTAGTATGCTCCATAAAAATAAAAACCATTGGGCCGTATGAGCGGTTCTCAAGGCAATATAACTGCATCTTAAAAATTCAATTTAATAACTTGCAAATAATAATATATTTATAATCATCTCTGCCTCTTTACTCCGATCCTCTTCGATCAGTATTTCTGAGGTGAAAAACGTGAAACTAATTAAAGAGAATGGGAAGTAACCGCAAACCAATAAAATGGAACACCAGCTGGCTACTAATATAAGACTCGTTAGCTTATACGGAGCATAAATATTAGGGTATCAGCTATAGTAAACCTTTTAATAATCGTGTTTTAACATTCATTTATAAACATTTTTGTTTTATAAACCTATTATTATATATACTAAAAGCCGGAACTCACTCCCCTCAAAAACGGGTTTGCTACAGTTGTATTACGGTGCTACAGCGGACAAAACAGTTGTCTTACGGATGCTACAGTGCTTCATCCCGTTTCCCGTTCCGTTATTTTCTCAGATATTTCTCCCACTTCTCGACCTTTCTTTACACTTCTTCTCCACCTTCACCCTCATAAACACACAGAGACACACACGAAATCAAATAATCGAACACACACATCTATCTCTCCTTTCTCAATCTACCATCAATCAAAACCAAAAATAAAAAAAAATAAAAATGATACAATTATTGGCTAATCCTAAATCAATCATGATGTTGGATCATTCTTCCTCTAAAAAACACATACAAACCATAACAACCACACAGTACACTCAATGAATTCATCCCTGTCTTCTCTCTCGCTTGAACATCATTTTTTCCGGCGGGCGGTTCCACCACAAAAAATCCGTCTGCACAGCAGATCTAATCATCACGAACGCCACAAATAAGTCCGGACACTTCACACTCACTATCAACATCAATGTAAATCTAATAGATTTGCAGCCATGGCGGGTTAACCCTTCTCATATTGGATTTATGGCCGTCGTTTGTTTGAGTTACAGGTGAGTGTCTTGAAGAATGATGGTTAAGGGTGGTTGTTGTTGTTGTTGTTGTTGTTGTTGTTGTGTGCATTAACAGATTTTGATTGTAGCTTTGAACAGTTTTTGGGGTTTCTATATGAAAATCTATGTTTTGATTATAGTATGTGACTGAAGTTGTTGACTTTTGAGTATTGCTCATGGTGCTTTTACTTTTCTATTATTAAGCTGAGAATGATATGTCGATATGTTTTTGGTTTCTATATGAAAATCATTTACTTTTAACGGCGAGATGGGTTTTAATCTTTAGTAAAGATAATGTGAAACCAAAAACATTAAGAGTCGTTTATCAACCCTAATATTTACATGTTTTAATTGAGTGAAATGGGTTTTAATCTTTTTGTTTTTTGGGTTTTTTTCATCATGGAAAATATATCCGGAACGCTGCAACGATGGTGGGTTGACGTCGGTACTGGAAGATTGAGGGCTTTTGATTGTTGATGTTATAGAAAGGTGTGTTTTCTTTATTTGAAGCTCATTTTTTGGTAAAATAGAAAGGTGTGTATTCCTTATAGTGCAACTTTCATTGTAAGACCATTCTCTCTGTTCCCTATTCCTTTATACATTTTAGATTTTTCACATCTATTTTGCTCACTACTTTTAAAAATTATGATCAGGGGAAGAATAAGAAAAAGTTTATTGGGTGCCAGAAGTAGCTCTGTTGATGGAGTTATCGCTTAATTAAAACGTTATAATGAGAGGTAACAAATTGAAGATAAAATGTGTTATCTGTAGCTACTGATCAGTTTAATTGAAAGTTTGAAACGCAGGTGCAAAAGATGAGAAGAATGATAGCTAATGAGGAGCTCGGTAGGTATCGAGAACACCTCTCATCCACTTCTGGCCAGGTATATTGTACTGTCTAATTTCCTTATTGGGTATTTGGACTTTGGAACGATAGTTTGGGTGGCCTAGAAACACTAACAGCTCAAAACATAATTTTTTCTTACTGAAAATTGGTTTCTGCAATTGGTAAATTTTTTTGTTTTGTTTCTTTAAATGAAGTTGTCTTTTTTTATTATCATTCTTTGACTTTATAAATGGTCAATGTATTAAATACAGCTACAAAAGCTGCATCAGTACAAAAACTATGATGTACACTTTGTGCTTGAGTTAATCCTTAGAATTACCCACTTGACATGTTTGAAATGATCTATAACCAAAATACCCACTTATCTATAAGCAAGTCAGAACTTGCAGCTTAATATTTGGACAGGGGTGCTTGCTTTGTAGTTGGTTACACTTTTCGTAAATGAAATAATTAAAAGAAAGGTACAACTTAATGACATTTAGGAGTTCATGAAAGTAAGATGTATCTCTTGATGCATCTCAGCATCTATCGGTTCTTTGATTTTTTTTAACTGTTAGTGTCTTTTTGGAATTGCTCACTCAAATATCACCCGTTTGTAATTGTTAGGGGCTGTTTGGGAAAGAGCGCTATAAACTGCATGGAGTAGAGGTTTGTTACTCATTCACTTCTGTTCTTAAATTAGTCACGTGTTGAATATTTTATTATCTTTAAATAGAAGCCCATATTCCTTCCACTTAACTCTTTACAAAGATATTTACATCTCTAATACGTATGTATCCTCATTTTTGCTGTTCATGTATGTATCTTCACGAGTCACATACTTTTTCAATCTTAAGATTAACTCATTAATATTGGTCATTTGTTGCATAGCATGTATGGCTCCAGCTGATATGTATGGGTGCATAGCATGTATGGCTTCAGCTTAATATTTGGCATCGTTAAGTGGCATTTAAACCAAACGCTATGTTACACCCATCTAAAGTGACTATTAAAATTGTTTGGGTCATACCTCATAAATCAAGTACAACAGGAAGATTGCTTTTGTATTCTTGGAAGTGCTTTTGATTACTAACTAGATTTATTAAAAAAAATTCGATCATACCTAATAAATCAGGTATATAAGCCGTTTTTTATATTCAATCATTGTTCTTGCTTTTTATATTAAAGTTGTCGATTTTCTGTGTATTATGCTTATTAACTTTTCCTGTTTTTGATAGTTTATGAAAAATATGAACTCTTGACAGTTTGTGTAGTGAATTTGATTATAATTTGTGGGTTCATGTTTTCCTTAAATGGGTTTTTAGTAGCATGCATTCTTTGGTGTTGTAAGTTTTGCGCCACCGACCTGATGAATTTCAATTGGGTTCTGTTTGATACGCTTTCAGGCTTGCTTTTAACTGCTTTAATATGTGAATACTCGCATTTGGCACACCTCGACCACGCACTTAAAATCTGTTTTCCCAAGTGTAATTTGGTAATAACTTTATTTAATCCATAGTTGCTATTGCAGGTTATCCTAACACTTGCTATTGCAATAACATCAATTTTACTTCATCATGGCTGCAGTTGAACATGAGATGATGAGGCACGCAAAGAACTACAAGCATCTTTAACTGATGGAAAACAGTTGACTCACTATAGCTTGGGTAATGGAAAAGTTGAGTGTTGACATGGCTGCTGCTGAAAAAATAACTCGCAAACCTAGAGCAATACCAAATCCAAATCCAGTTATATATTTCGATGCATTTAAGATGAAATATCCAGTCGCTCCTTTTATAGTGAAGGCAACTCTTTGCAATCTTAGGAATCACATCGATTGACAGCTTCTCACAGATATGGTAAAACTTTTTAGATAAACATGTTTTAATTCATATGTATTGCAACTCTTGCAACTGCAATTATGCTTTAAGCCATATCACAATTATGTATCTAAAAGTGCAAATACAATTTTGCAAAAAAATCCTTCAATCCTTTACTTTACTTTGCATAAAAAAAATGCTGATAGTATTCTGAATGGCATTTAATAGCATGTTACAATCATCACAGATTCACAGTTATGTATCTAAAAGTGCAAATACAAATTTGCAAAAAAATGTTTTAGTCCTTTACTTTACTTTGCATAGCGTATATACATAATGCACAATAACATTGCGGAAACCGCCCTGCGGCAACGCGCGGGCAACCTCACTCGTTTACACTATTTATAAACTTTTTTTAAGTTTTATAAACATCTCACATTCAAAAGCATTAAATTATGAAAAAGTTCAATATCCTATACCTTTTCATGCTACATAAGTTTGAAAGGCAAAAGTTTTTTATAGATACAACTTTTATTATAAAACCCATCAAACAACTTAGCCACTCATTTTTTTTTTATCAAAATAAAAAAATAAACTTCCACCATTTTTTAAAAACTTAAATATTTCGCAACCGTAAATCGTCAAGCTACAAAAAAAATACCATCGCGACGAGAATTAAATTATCTTTCTATAGACATGCATTGTTATATACTTTCGACGAACTTTTTTTTCGATGAATTTTTTTTTCGCCCAGAAAAATCATATATGATTCGTAAGAATCATATATGATTTGATTTTAACAAATCATATATGATTCTTACGAATCATATATGATTCGTAAGAATCGAATCATATATGATTTTTTACAAATCATATATGATTTTTACGAATCATATATGATTCTTTTTGGGCGGAAATTAAAAAAAAAAAGTTCATCGAAAATATATAACAATGCATATCTATAGAAAGATCATTTAATTCTCGTCGCGATGGTATTTTTTTTTGTACCTTGAAGATTTACCGTTTGCAAGATATGTTATCTTGAAAAAAAAAGTGAAAAATATAAATGGGTGGCTATGATTGGTTGATAGGTTCTATGACATGTATGAGTTCTTCGTGGATCTCAACTCAAGCTTGAAATAGATGTTCACTATAGTTTACAAATTTGTAGACCTCTTCATAACTTTATAAACCTTTTCATAAACCACGATAGTTGATGCCCTTAGTAATAGCATAAAGTAATACAATTTCAGTATGAACTCCGACTATATGATTCTTTTACGGTAATTCACTTTTTAGATAACAAATTAACTAGATGTGCAAGCACTTCTTGTTGAGTTGTCTGTCAATTCATCGTCATTATTTAGAATCAATATATAATTGTTTTATATGTTGGAATATGTAAATCATAACTAATATATAAACATATAAACACATCAAGCACGCAGCGGAATAGGATCAAATACATGTAATTGAAATTAACCGAATATAAATAAATGCGTATCTCTTTTGTGATTTCTAGCAAGAACAAGAAATCAATTGAACAAGAACTTATAAACCCTAATTAGGGTTTAATGTGGATCGACTATGGTGTAGTCGAATGGGCAATCACACGTTAGCAAAAGTATGCCAACACTTCGTTCTCGAACACACGTACTATTAGCGTTTCAATAAAAAAAGCTAGGTTCTTAATTCACGACCAAACACTACTAGTTGAGCCTTAGTTGATCACTAGGGATCGTCTATAGCTCAAGAGAAAAGAGATGAGAAAGTTATTTGGCTTGCTAATGAACTAAGGGATGAGAAGAATGAATACAAGAGGCCATGTATTTATACTATCTCAAACTTTGATCAAAAGGCAATCCCAATCCATGTGGGATTGTGATTTTCAGCCAAACATTATCCCATAGGGATATTCCGGAACCTTCTTGCCTTACAATTTCAGCTTTAGTCCTTTAACTTTCGTCTAACGGTCGTTAGGTACCGTTAAGTGTTTATTTCGTGAATTTAATAGTTATTCGTCACTAAAACAATAATTATTAATTAATTGAAACTCATACATAAAGTGTGCAATCCCGAAGTCTCGAGTTCGAGTCCGGACATTTCATTAATTATATCCGTTAAAACTAACAGGTCCCACTCAGAAATACATTAATGTAATAATGACAATGGTTAGTCTAGCATAACACGCCAATGTCCCCAGAACGATCACGAGTATGGTTTCCTGGAAAAAACCACATTTGATGATTCATCATCATACTTATCCTTTTGTTTCTAATACCACGTTAATATGGATATGGATCTAAGTCATTTCAAAATTAACTATTCTGTTTCTCATTATTTATGATTGAGCAAGATTACCAATTCATCTGAACGTATTCCAGATAGACTTTGGGCATGGCCATACAAACATCTTGTCAACCCTACGAGGGCCCAACAGTATTAAACTTCAAAACAAATTTGAAGAAAACAAATTCTGTGTTGACTACAAGCATAACCTATGAACTTCGCATCACTTCTGAAAATAATCCTTATAACTACCAGTTACGGATAGCGTTAGACTATCTCAAAGAAAATGAGTTACATCCACAGTTGTTACCTGGTATCTCAAGTCTGAGGATAAATATTCATTATTTACTATAATGACAACATCCATAAGTATAATCATGCAATTGGGATTTTGTCCTATATTCAATTTATTCATTCTATTGAATATCATGTGAATTTGGCATGTCCAACACATCAATATACTATAAGTATATTATACCAAAACTCAGATTTGTCTTAATTCAATGATACTCCCATATCATTAATTGACAACGGACTATTTAGAATAACATAACATAACATAAGTTATTCATGGATTAAACATGCAAATATGAGATACAATCTATTATTAATGAAAACAAACGTACTCAGTACTTTAATTCATTATTAAATAATAATTGTTTAACATCCCTTATCCAAATACTAAATAGATCAATGCATGAAAATTCTAGTTAATGAATTTTGTCTCAAGTAATACCAATCATACTTGTTGACAATTATGCCTCAAGTAATGACAATCATACTTGTTGACAAGGCATTATTCAACTAACTTTGATCTATCAGAATTTTGAGAATACTTATTTCAAGAATTCAATTAGTGAAGTTCTTGTATATGTGCATTCAAATAATTTGATATAACCACATAATACATCATAAAATGTGTGACATCCTCAACATCCAATTTATGATAATTAAACTTTCAAACCCTTTAAAGTTTTAAAGTATTCTTATTCTTTAATGTATAATGCAATTAAGCTTTTAGTTAAGCATAACTAGTATACATGGCTATTATCAAGGATGAAATCCTTCCATGACTAGTATTGAGTGTCATCTCAATTTTATTAGCACCATTGTATGCAAACAACAATATGCTATTTTCCGTAAACTTTAATGTGTAATGTTTTATGCCTTTCAAACTTCCAAGTTTGTTGGCTATGACAATTGACAAATTGTTCATTTATAGAATCCAGAAATTGTTCCAGGATGAGGATGTGATTCTATATCCAAATATATTCCTTTCAAATATTCATTACACAACTTATCTAATATCTTTCAATTAGATATAAATGTTGTCAAATCATCTTTTATCAAAGCATGATATAACAATAACATGATGTACATGGAATATTCTTGTGTCCAACTTAAATTTTTATTCATGTACTACATATCAATTTAAACTTCCTGAATGATATATCTTGTTCTATTAGATTCATTTACTGCATATGTTTACATCAATAAACATATATTCAAGGTTGTATGTTTTACTTATTAAATCTTTCAAGTAAAGTTTCATTTCAAGGTATGACTTAACACTTAACTTATATAGAATGTTACTTTATATATGATTTAAGTAAGTAAACATAATACTCCCACTAGCTTTCAGAATTACTTATGAGTTATCTTACTTTAAATTATAAATCAACATGGATTTACTATTTTAAACATAAGACTTATCTCCTTGATGCATGCATCTATCCATACTTGGATTCTTGCATTTTGTATACTTTCAAAGATTAAATGAATTCATAAAACTCTTAATTACTTATTGTCCTCGCTTAAGTGATTATACAAGAAAGAGTTTTATAATCCATTGTCAAATTTCATATTCATAAAAATGAGTATGACAATTACTATCTTTGTATCTTTAATGTGCTTAGGAAAGAGTATTCCAATTACTTAAGTATGTTTAATAATCTTGTCATAAGACATGCATTAAAATATGTATACAATTTCGTCCATATGATTCATTACTCAAAGATTTAAACCTTAGGGTTTTTCTTCTCTTGAAGAAACTCATCTTTATCAAGATGAACCAAGTTTTCAAAGTTGACTTATCTTTATGGACAACATCTTAACATTCATAGTATGAGTAATTTGCAATAATTCAATATTTAGTAAATGCGTCATTATGATTAACAGGCTTACTTTGATCCTGTATTTCATATTTCTCAGCATATCAATCAAATATCTGAGACATCCCTACGGATCTATGAATGAGAATTTCATCATGTTGAGGTTTAACCTTTACATTTCAAGCCTCATCATGATTTTCACTAGTGTGGTTTTAGAAGATAATGTATCTTGTAATTTTATCCTTTCAAGATAAAACTCCCACTTGCCTTTAGTAATTTATCTATAAATACTTTAGCAAGTTGAGCAACACTTAATCGTTCTCTTTTGGGATATTACAAAACATTTTACATTTCCTGACTCTTCTTTGTTAAAACTACTTATTAACAAAATCAGGACTTCATTTTAAGACTTTAATGTGATTCATCACATTCCATAATGTCTTGTTTAATCTTCTAGGTTGGAGTCTTATTGAGTATATTCAATCCATACTCAATTTTCTAACCTTGATAACTCTTGGAAGAAAAGAAGTCATATTTATCTTTTAATCAAACAATATAACAAGAGTTTGATTTTTCCTAACTGAACACACCACCAACTTGTGATATTTCATTAGAACTTAATATTGTGAGACAAACTAGCAATATGTAAGATAAACTTATTTCCTTTTGGCTTACCTATTTACCAACTAAGTCAACTTAATGGTATAATAGAATTTCTAAGCCAATTGCATGCTATATAACCTAAGTACCTTTTGAACAAGTCACTTCATGTTCATGTCTTAAGAAGACATAAACTGTTATATTCCCACTATACGTTATAAATCATTGATCAACTCAATGGTTTCTTGTTTAAAACATAACAAGTTAATGTCTTACTTTAATATAAGTCTTGTAATAGTTAAAAGACTTCATGTTTATAAGAAGATATAAACATATATAACTAAAGTATTTGTGAACACCACCATTTGGTTTCAATAGTAATTTCAAGTTAGTTTACTACTCCATTTGTTTATATCATTTTATGAATTATCCAATCTTAAGAAACTGTAAACTCACATAATTCCATCACATCAGTTGATCTGTTAGTGATGAAATTATGTAGTTTACCCTTCCATTGCAATCTAGCCAGGTTACACCCTGACGTAAATTGTAATTTCAAGTGTTTCTTTTAATTTGAATATCATAAGACATAAAAGTAGTCTTTATAATAATCTTGACACATGTTCTACATAGGATACCCTTACACATTAAATGTATAAGTCCTATTAGAACATAGATCTCTTACCTTGCAATTAAGAGAATCCTTTAATCATATTTCTATGTATTGTTCCTTTGCACACAATGAACAATTCTCCCACTTGTGCATTGAACAATATCATGTAGTATATAAACAACACAACATACATTTGTTTATGTGATTCAATATGATTTGTTTCATAAGTAGATGTAGGACTACTTTGTCTTGTCAGGAAACACATATGACTATTGATGAGGCGAAAAATGAACCATTTTTAGGGGGTCATTTAAGCCCGAATTCGAATTTTTTGATCAAATATTGCCCTAAATCGTTCCTTTTGTGATTTTAAGTCCTTTGGGAGTGAATTCAGGAAAAGGAAGCATTTTGGACGTTTTTGGAGCATAAAAGTGAAGAAAACGCCAAAGACTTAATTTTCCATGCTGAGAACAGTACCTGACGGCGTCAAGAGCACTTTGGTGACGGCGTCAAGAGTAAAAGTGGTGACGGCCCAGAGAGAACTTGAAGGCGTCACCCAAGGCCGTCACGTGTTAACTTGTCAAAACTTGCGCGCGGAGTAGCTGATATTGTTTTGGTCATAACTTTTGCATACGAACTCGGATTTAGGTGATTCAAAAGCCCACGCGAAGAGGACGAAGAGATCTACAATTTGGTGAAAAAATGGTCGTGACGGCGTCAAGAGAACGAGCTGACACCGTCAAGCCTTGCCGACAGAAAACATGCCTATAAATATAACATCATAACTTCACTTTTTGTAAGCCCTAAACCCTAAGGTCGATTCCTGGGTTTAGGTGGGTGTTTTTCCAGTAACTTAAAGGGTTTCAATCACTTCATAAACATCATGTATTGGTTTGATGATTCTATCTTAATTATGTTTTCTATTATCATTGTTGTTTGCTCTTCTTTGATGATGATTTGCTAATTCACCTTGTGTCTACTTATGATTATGTGAAACTTGTATATAATTGATTAGATCTCATTGATTTCTTGTTGATGTTGTGTCTATCTCCATCAATTAAGGCGTGATAACTTCAATAGATCTAGTTGGTTTAGTTTATAATCCTTGTTTCCTATTGATTCTTGTTTTGATTGAATGATTTATATGTTAGGCTTAAGAAAACTGGCAGATCTCCAAATGGTAACATGCTTGAACGTCTTAGGAAACATGAACCTATTGCACTAAGGTCTTTATTGGTTGTATTTAATGCATGAGCCACTGTTTACAATCCCTATGGTTGTGCTGGGCATGGTATAGGAGGAGATAAGAGCTAATAGAATTGGGGAGTTATGTGCGATACCCCATGAATGGTATTAAGGAATACAACCCGTCAATTAAAATAAGGTTACAATTCAATAGGTAGGATTGGATAGCTAGCAAGGAGTAACATATCATGGGTAGACATGCTTCACTTATCTTGTAGAACCTTAGTTTATTTTCTTGTTTATTAGATTAATTAGTAGCTTTTGGGTTAGTTGATTAGCAACTAATTCCGCCCACTCTCCCAATACCTGAGATTTTTACTTGCTTTTCATAAAATATAAAAACATAAAAAGAATCATCCTTCACCTTTAGACCTAGTTAGATTAATTTCAATCCTAACGACACTATTCCTAGCTGAACGATCAATCCCCCGGTACTTGTCACTATACTATACTACAACGATCAGGTACACTGCCTGGTGGGGGTTGTAAGCTTCTTGAGATCCCTCGAGAGGTAACGCCTGGTGCAATTCCCACACATCAAGTTTTTGGCGCCGCAGCCCGGGGAATAGTTATTGTTTAGGTTGAATTTGATTTTTATTAGGTCTACTAATTAGATTCCTATCAAGTGAGATTTTTTCTTTTTATTTTGTAGCTTTCTCGTAGTCTATCTTTTCTTTGTGATTTTGTTTGTAACTTGCTTCAAATGGACACTTCACTTAGACTTCTAGGATTGCAATATATGGTTGAGTGGCTAGAACACCAAAGAGTTCAAAATACGTCATTTAGAGACACCTATGAATCATATGAGCCTTCTCCTAGGATTGATTCTTATGAACAACCTCCATGTTTAAGATCTAGTTTTAGTGAGCCCAATAGGAAATGCGACCTAGTTTGCCAAGGAATTATGGAGAGAGCCATTGCAACAAATCATAAGTTGGATGAAGCACTAGGTTTGCTATTATCATTACCTAAGAAAACAATTGAGGAGGATTTAGCCGAGCATGATCACATTGATCAAAAAGACCTAGGTTTTATGATCGATGATGATGAATCTCAAGAAACAGATGATGAATCTCTTGGGCAATTTGTATATAGCAGTCAGAATATTGAGGATGACCCTTATGATTCGGACATAGAAGTTGAGATGCCTAGAGAAGCACGTGCGATACTTGGGAGAATGTTAGGGCTAGATCCTGACACATGGAATGATGAGGTGAACAACATAAGCCCACAAAATACTCAACCATCATTTGAGGCACACACACCGCCCGTGACTTACCCGGAAGAAGTAGAAGAAACTTTAGGAATTCCGATGGAGGTAGAACCTTTGGACCAGGCACCACTTGAGGATATAGGTTTGAACACTTGTAGTGATAACCTTACTCCTAGTTCTAGGGAATTTCCTAGTGTTGATGAACCGGAACCTCAATCTTTACACACCTTTCCATCCTTAGATATATTTCTAGGAGACAAAAGAGGAACCGACCCACCCATCAACCAATATTATCCGGGTAGTTTAGGATGAAGGAAGCCATTCACTCACCCCCTTCACCTCATGTGGCATATTTCCACCCTAAGGGTGTGTATCGCTACTTCCACCCGCACTTAATTCAAAGTGTAGGGAAAACCTCCCCTATTTCCGTTAAATAAGGGTAGAGTCAGGCTCGTGACTCGAACAAAAACAAGCGCTTCTTGGGAGGCAACCCATCTTTTGTGTTTTTTTTTTTTATTTGTTTGTTTGTTTGTTTGTTTGATTTTATTTGTTTCCGTATGCATGTTTTATTTTTATTGTTTGTGGCTCATGTTTCAAGGTATATTGTGAAAATGCTTTATTTTGTTTTTAACTTCGTCTTAATTGCATATAAAGGTATTTTGCAAAAGATAAGTGTAAGGGAAATCCAAATTTGTTTATAAGAACGAAATTGAGCATGAACCACAACAATAATAAATGGACATGTGTATTAGTACTTGTTAGAGTCAAATGCTTGTATTGAGTCATAATGATGTTTTGCAGGATTTTCCAGGAAGTAGGACGAAGTTTTTTCAGAAATTTTCCGGAAACTTAACATAAGAATTTCTGCAGGTCATTTCTGACGGTGTCACGAGTTTACTCTTGACGGCGTCACGTGTAAAAATCTGGAAATTTTACCAGTTTTGTTTTTCTAACGGAGTCTTATGTTTTTTGTGAATTATTAAGTTTTATAATCTTCAGAAAATCTGCAAACATTCATTCCACAAGCATTATATCGTTAATTGTTTTGTTTTTATTCCTAAGTCTGGAATTACATCTAGTTGTGAGTTATCTTTGTTCGGGTTGATGCTTGGGGTTTTTGTCTGTTTTCTCAGGATTTACAGGTTATGTATGACAAGAAGATGATTTATATTCTGGAAGGGAAGCTTTGATTGTTCATTTTTTTTGGAGGAAGATTTAACCTGACCACCTTATTATCCATACCGAGCGAATCAGGGGAGTATTTGATTTAATTCTTTTTACTTTTTCACTTTTACATTCTTTACATGAACATTGGGGACAATGTTCATCCTAAGTGTAAGGGGAGGTTAAAAAGATGACACCTTACATATACACTTTCGCTTGAGTTTGTTTGTTCAATGGTAGATGTGTAATAAAACTATGAGAAATACTTGTTAGTGTAATTTTAGCGCCAAATTTAAATTTTTTTACAACATTTAGGAGTGAAACTTTAGCCATAGCAAGCGTCTCATGGATAGGAGATTGTATGACTAGCACATAACCGTATATTCAGAAAAATTTTCCACCCAAATATGTGAGGTTCGCCTTTAGATTTGATAGGAAAAACATTTACTATTAGTGCTTATGAGTGTACCGGTAGCATTTAGATTCTAGAACTTGCGTTAGTGATGCATCCCGAGACCGCTAGTGAGACTACATTCGTGTAGTAGGATTTACTACATGATAAGAGGCATTAGGATTACCCTTGTGTTAAACCCGTATCATAATTACTTGACCATTTAAGTCATATTACTTGGCTAGTTAAGTCAACTAATTTTTCCCACACCCTTAGCGTTGTACTCATTTTTAGTACACGATACCCCTAGTACACCCCTCCGAGCCTATCTTTTCGTTTATAACTTTAAGCATCTTACTTAAAGGAAGAATTTGTTACACCCCACTAAAATGTACACCCAAATCGCCTTAGCCTTCCGTGTATGCGCTCATTTTTAGTGCATTATTGTTACTTGTTAAACCCTAAGTTAACTATCTAATTGATTACATGGTTGCTAAGTCGAGTCATATCCTTGTACATATTGTTTTGGGACGATTGGGACTCATGGGTAAGTACTTATTTTATGGAGTAATGGGGAAGAACATCAATTATTACCCCCATATGTACGTTAATCTTAAAAGTGCTCCAAGTGTTTTGATTTTCTTAATTCGAGTCATTAGATTAGTTTAATGTAAAGTATGTAAAGATTCAAGTGTAAGGGAAATATTCATTCCCTATGATGTATTATTTTGGATGGTAGGGTAAGAGTGTATGCAAAAAAAAAAAAAAAAAAAAAAAAAATCGAAAAAATCTAGAAAAAGAAAAAAAAATAGATAAAGAAAAAAGAGAAAAAAATATACGAACTACCATCCCGTTTCATTCTAGGTTTATTTTATGTTTTTGTTATTTTTCATTTATTAGCTTAAGTCGAGTCTAGTCTTGGCTTAGCAACGCCATATTGTACATGTAATTAACCAAGATTGTTAACTCGCCACCAGTAAAACTTCCTTTATCCAACAAAACCGTGTATTTCATATCCCTACACCTAACGTTACAACCCTTTAAAAGATCTCTTTGATAGTTTATCCTAGGTGCTTACGCCATGTGGTGGAGGTTTGATCCTTTCCCAAGCCTATGGTAATCTATTTTGCTATGACAGATAGTGAGAGATATCTTCCGTTTCCATATTGTAATTTACACTTTATTACACCCGAGAGATGTGAGTATCTAAACACTATTTGTGAGGTGCTAGTATATGACATCCGTGCTTGTCTATTGGTCTTTAGTGGAACGATTATTTGTTGTAATTACTTTTATATTAGTGTTAAATGACCCCTAACTTGTATTTTGAGTAGAATAAAAGTGCATTTGCTTGAGGACAAGCAAATCTCAAGTGTAAGGGTATATGATGAGGTGAAAAATGAACCATTTTTAGGGGGTCATTTAAGCCCGAATTTGAATTTATTTGATCAAATATTGCCCTAAATCGTTCCTTTTGTGATTTTAGGTCCTTTGGGAGTGAATTCAGGAAAAGGAAGCATTTTGGACGTTTTTGGAGCATAAAAGTAAAGAAAACGCCAAAGACTTAATTTTCCATGCTGAGAATAGTACCTGACGGCGTCAAGAGCACTTTGGTGACGGCGTCAAGAGTAAAAGTGGTGACGGCCCAGAGAGAACTTGAAAGCGTCACCCAAGGCCGTCACGTGTTAACTTGTCAAAACTTGCGCGCGGAATAGCTGATATTGTTTTGGTCATAACTTTTGCATACGAACTCAGATTTAGGTGATTCAAAAGCCCACACGAAGAGGACGAAGAGATCTACAATTTGGTGAAAAAATGGTCGTGACGACATCAAGAGAACGAGCTGACTCCGTCAAGCCTTGCCGACAGAAAACATGCCTATAAATATAACATCATAACTTCACTTTTTGTAAGCCCTAAACCCTAAGGTCGATTCCTGGGTTTAGGTGGGTGTTTTTCCAGCAACTTAGAGGGTTTCAATCACTCCATAAACATCATGTATTGGTTTGATGATTCTATCTTAATTATGTTTTCCATTATCATTGTTGTTTGCTCTTCTTTGATGATGATTTGCTAATTCACCTTGTGTCTACTTATGATTATGTGAAACTTGTATATAATTGATTAGATCTCATTGATTTCTTGTTGATGTTGTGTCTATCTCCATCAATTAAGGCGTGACAACTTCAATAGATCTAGTTGGTTTAGTTTATAATCCTTGTTTCCTATTGATTCTTGTTTTGATTGAATGATTTATATGTTAGGCTTAAGAAAACTGGCAGATCTCCAAATGGTAACATGCTTGAACGTCTTAGGAAACATGAACCTATTGCACTAAGTTCTTTATTGGTTGTATTTAATGCATGAGCCACTGTTTACAATCCCTATGGTTGTGCTGGGCTTGGTATAGGAGGAGATAAGAGCTCATAGAATTGGGGAGTTATGTGCCATACCCCATGAATGGTATTAAGGAATACAACCCGTCAATTAAAACAAGGTTACAATTTAATAGGTAGGATTGGATAGCTAGCAAGTAGTAACATATCATGGGTAGACATGCTTCACTTATCTTGTAGAACCTTAGTTTATTTTCTTGTTTATTAGATTAATTAGTAGCTTTTGGGTTAGTTGATTAGCAACTAATTCCGCCCACTCTCCCAATACCCGAGATTTTTACTTGCTTTTCGTAAAATATAAAAACATAAAAAGAATCATCCTTCACCTTTAGACCTAGTTAGATTAATTTCAATCCTAACGACACTATTCCTAGTTGAACGATCAATCCCCCGATACTTGTCACTATACTATACTACAACGATCAGGTACACTGCCTGGTGGGGTTGTAAGCTTCTCGAGATCCCTCGAGAGGTAAAGCCTGGTGCAATTCCCACGCATCAACTATCCTGAGAACATGAGTGTCTACAACTGGAAAGTAATTATCTTGAAGATAATTTGGGCTACTTACACATAAATAAAGCTTGTAGCTCCCACTGAATTAGAGAACATAACATTAACTCCATATTCAGTAACACAACACAACGCTCCCACTGGATTGGACAACATTATAAATGTTCCATCACCAGTGAAAACAAGTTGCTTGTTTTTACTTTCGTACACCTTTGAAAAACCCATACGCAATAATTACTCGGGTTCTAAAATGTGTATTCTACTATGTATATGATGGATTATCCATCAATGATATTAACTTGAAGAATTTTGGGCATGCAGTTTCTTCCTTAATAGGCATACCATCCCTATAATGGTATGTAACACCTTTAAAGCATAACAACTAGATAAAAAATATTAGCTTGCCTTTTACCAATTTTGCGGTAATTTGTCTAGCTTATAATAACTCATATGTTCCATTTAACCAAATTCCATGTTTGTTATAGAAGAATTCATTTACCAAATTAGGGTAATGAAATTTCTTATGGAAAATAGGATGTGCAATACTCTGAAGTATGAAAGATTGCTATGAGTTATATATTATAATGTAGACAATTCTAATATTCCTATCATACATTTCTCAATCATGAAAAGGAATAGGGCTGAGTCTTATTCTTCTCTCCTGGAAAATAAACTTTGTGTCTTTTCAGTAAATTTTTCTCAATCAAACATAATATATTGAAATAGATTTTGTGTCTTATTCTTCTTTCATGGAAAATAGACTTTGTGTCTTTTCATTATGTTTGAAAGCAGAATTAGATCAATTTACCAAATTAAGACCAAACCACGTTTACGGTTTTAATGTTGCATTAATACATTGAAAAGAATTACAAAAGTCAATTTTAGTATTTTCGATAAAATTTTCAAGAAAATTAAATACCCATGGTTCATAATCATATAACCATTTAATTTTCACTGAAAAACTAGGATTTAAATTGACATAGGTTCATCACATCAATTGATTTGCTAGTGATGACGGTATTCAATACGCTACGAGTCGAACCTCAATTGCCAATATTCAATTGCAATTCCTAGAATCGATGGGATTTACATATTTGCCAACCGCAGTTGCAATGTAAGCATGTTTTATCCCCATCTTCTTATGCCTTGAGTGATAAGTCCCACTATCAACTCAATTAAGTTAACCAACTTAAGAAACAGCAAACTTACATAATTTTACCACATCAGTTGATCTGCTAGTGATGAGATCATGTAATTTGCCCTTCCATTGCAATCTAGCCAGGTTACGCCCTGACGTAGACCCAATTTTAGGTGTTTCCGTTTCATTGGATGGCATATAACTTAAATTTTAAGGTTAGTAAATTTGATGTGTGATACAAAATATATGCACAAAGATGTCATGCATTCATCTTGTAGCATATGTTTCATGTAAAAAAAAACTTTTACTCATTAGTTTTTTTACGAGCTTAAATCTCCAAAGTTTTGATTGAGGCGTTGAGAAACTTACAACTTTGCCTTAAGTGCTTCGTAGTTATCATGGTTGTTGGGTAAAACTAAATTTGACTCACAGGCGAGAGTTAAGCCAGAATGGAGGCTATCTAAGGCCGCAATTTAATGCGAAGCCAACCTTATACCCACTTTAATAGTTTGTCAAAATTAGTCTCACCTTCCAACCACTTAATACAGTAGCGATCAATCAATCAAAAGTTCAAGATTTTGTAAGCTCAAAACAAGATTTCACCATTATTAAGTCCGTTTAATATTTTATTTATGAAATTACCCTTTGCTTACTATCATGTCACATAACATATAAAAATAAAAGTAATTTAAATAAAATAAACAAACAACAACAATAATGGACATGCAAATTAAATTAATTTAAAACACACAATTGATTAATACACGATTTTAATAGGGTCTTCCCTAATTTTATAATTAATTAATTTTAGTAATCTTTATAGTCATAATATTTACTAAAAAACATATCAATTATAATTAAATCGAATAATTTAAGCATGAAATCTACAAATACGTAACCATTACAACAAAATCACCATAATCCATAACAACACATGCATGGTTTGTCATGGATGCCCACATTGCACATATTATAACATATAATTATGTCAATAAAGGAATGCAACCAAAACGGCATATCATAAATACCCATTTAAATACACATAAAATTACATGCAACCTAGGGTTTCTACAAGTTTTATAACAAAATTCAGAAACCCTAATTTTTCTTTTCAAAAAAATTCGACATTTAAAAAAAATAAAAATAAATAGAAGTCGACATTTAAGAATAAAATAAAATTCTAGGGTTTATGTAAAATTTAAAAAACATAAGAACACCAAGCATGTAATAATCATAACGATTTAATTTTATGTGTTTCGGTAATTAATTACAACGTATTAACGGCTCTTGATGCCACTGTTGGAATATGTAAATCATAACTAATATATAAACATATAAACACATCAAGCACGCAGCGGAATAGGATCAAATACATGTAATTGAAATTAACCGAATATAAATAAATGCGTACCTCTTTTGTGATTTCTAGCAAGAACAAGAAATCAATTGAACAAAAACTTATAAACCCTAATTAGGGTTTAATGTGGATCGACTATGGTGTAGTCGAATGGGCAATCACACGTTAGCAAAAGTATGCCAACACTTCGTTCTCGAACACACGTACTATTAGCGTTTCAATAAGAAAAGCTAGGTTCTTAATTCACGAGCAAGCACTACTAGTTGAGCCTTAGTTGATCACTAGGGATCGTCTATAGCTCAAGAGAAAAGAGATGAGAAAGTTATTTGGCTTGCTAATGAACCAAGGGATGAGAAGAATGAATACAAGAGGCCATGTATTTATACTATCTCAAACTTTGATCAAAAGGCAATCCCAATCCATGTGGGATTGTGATTTTCGGCCAAACATTATCCCATAGGGATATTCCGAAACCTTCTTGCCTTACAATTTCATCTCTAGTCCTTTAACTTTCGTCTAATGGTCGTTAGGTACCGTTAAGTGCTTATTTCGTGAATTTAATAATTATTCGTCACTAAAACAATAATTATTAATTAATTGAAACTCATACGTAAAGTGTGCAATCCCGAAGTCTCGAGTTCGAGTCCGGACATATTCATTAATTATATCCATTAAAACTAACAGTATATTACTACTTTCACTAGTTTTTTCATACCCATTATAAATTGGCATTCTATGAACTAAAAAAATTGGTCTTCTTTTAGTGTTACATTGACTAAAAACTTTTACAATATATCTTACTAGTTAATTTCAGTTAACATTTTGCTAGGTTAAAAACTTCGCTTCAGTTTATCTGGATAAATCAAAATTTTATGATTTCAAGTTAATTGGCATCTTAAATGTGTTAAACATAAAAAAGGAGTACGTTCTTAATGCATTTTCATATTAATATTCATAACATGCAAAAGAAAGCGGATATATAAGCTCCTCCAACGCACTCCCCTTAATTCTAAGGTAGTTTCACAGCGCCCCTCAAAACCTGTTGTTAATATTTCGTATTAAAAAAATCTTATAAATACTTCTCATTCGGATAATCATGAACAAAAGTTGTGGAAATAAATTGAAGGAATAAATTAACATATTCGATCCAAACATGATTATGTAGCTCAAGTGAGAAGGAAAATCTTTCAACTCTGATATTGATTTATAGCATATCTGGAATAACTTCGTTAAAAGTCATGGCTCAAAATTAACTAAAAATGCAATAATACACAAATTATAAAGTTGTCCTAATCTCCATGTTGACCACTAGAGGATCCTCACATTTACATAATTTACAAAACTGTGGTATATATGTTCATAAACTTTAAGTTAACTTCGAAGGTGAGGTTTCTTTTATGTAATCTTGACCTAGACACTATGCATCAGCATGGCGGAAGACAATCTCAGATCAGCCGTGTGGCTGGGTACCTGCACATATAAGTTAAGGTTTACTTCACACTCTTGTGTGCGTCTATACATGTATATTTACAAAATTGTTAGTACATGAAAAGTGTAAATCATTAGTATAATGTCTTGTTATATGTTAGTATGCATATTTGATATAGTTTAAGGGGTAAATTGAATGTTTAGCACTTGTTTTAGTCAAATTAGGTGATGAAGTCGGTTCCCATGAATTATATAAGCATAGATGATTTCCTAGTTCGCATTCATTCATTTTTCTGGTTTTCTGTTTTGTCGCAGCCAAGTTTAACTCCTTTTAGGGTTTAGGGTTGGTTTTCTTCCCCCATCATCTCTACAAAAGGAGGGGGAGGAGGGGTAATTGTACCGTTCATTCTTTTCATTGGTCAATAAACATAAACGTTTACGTCTCTTGTGTGTGTGTGTTACTTTTCAGTTGAGTAGAGGTTTTCGAAGTGTGTTGATATATTCACAAAAGTCGGGATTTCACATTGTAACTTCTTGGTTTATTGGCCTGATATCCAACAAGTCGTATCAAGAGCATGGTTCAAAGACTCAACAAGAAGCTAGGTAGACTTTGTGAGGGATAAAGAAATTTTACAAGGTCTTGGTAGGTGATTGAAAATCTATTTTGAAGGGTTCTTGTCATTCGGGTTTGTGGTCGACAAGGTCTTGTTGTTCGGTTTTCTTGAACGTCAAGGAAAAGTTCAAGGTTTACTCGGAGGGCTTCGTTTGTCGAGGTTTTACGATAAGGTGTAGAAACATTCGAGGGTTCTTGAGGTTTCAAGTTTTTGATGCTTCAAGGTTGTCGAGTTTTGCAATATTTTTGGGTTTACAATAATCGGTTTACAAGAGTTATATATATCGACAAGGTGACTTCCAGCTTCAAGGGTGATCATGTTTCAAGCAAGAAAAATGTCGTTGGTTTTTTGGTGGTTTGTTTTCAAAAGACGATAACATAAAAACAAGGATATTAACTTGCTAGAAACATACACGTGATGTTATAGATTAAAGAAAGTTTCTTTTTATTTTTCTTGTATTAAACATTTAATAGTTCTAAGAAGTTAATTTCTTAGCACACTTTTGGTTTAAAGCAATGTTTTATTACACACAGGATACTTTGTTTAGTTCGGTGTTGTGAGGTTACATCACAAGGTTATCAGAATAAACAAAGGGTTTAAGAATGATGATGGGTACCAAGTTTGACATTGAAAAATTCAATGAGAAGAATGACTTCGGGTTATGACAGGTAAGGATGAAGGTTTTGCGGGAACAACATGGATTAGCTACAACATTGAAGGAGTTACGTGCAGCTACAATAGTGGCATACGATGTCACACCTCGCCAAGGCGGAAACGCGTGTGCAACATCATGGATATCATCAAAACACATGGTGTCTATATAGAGAATTTCTACATGCAATAAAATAGAGCAAAGTATAGACACAAAGTGTCATAACAATACCCAAAAGAAAATAACAAAATAAAACTCCAAATCAAATCATAAATCCAAACATAAATGATAAACCACTTCCAATGCAACTAAGGTCTCGTATAATCACATCCTTCTATCTTATCCTTATGATGGTCACCTAAAAATGATGCTTAAAAACGTCAACATAAAGTTGGTGAGGTTCATAGGTTTAAGACACAAATATATCTCATTCAACCAGTTCACTGTGATTATAAAACATAGCAGGACAATAAGACTAGTTATTATACAAGCTAACATGCAATCTCAATTAATCAATCAACAAACGGGACGGAACGTGCCCACGATCCGAATACTATATCAGACATCAATTGGGACGGAACATGCCCACGATCCAAATACTATATCAGACATCAATTGGGATGGAACGTGCCCACGATCCAAGTACACAATAATGGTTAATCATTACCCTTTGATGAGAACACACAAAATAATAATGGGTAGGGCTACTACCCTCCAATTGGATTGCTCAAATGAACAATGCAAGCATAGCTACCCTCTAATTGAACCATACAGAATATTCACACAATAATAACATAGCATGTGATACACATATAATAACCCTTACAAGTCCATGCATTTATAAGACCATATAATCACAGTAACTTAAAAAGTATTTCAACACAATCACCATTCCCATCCCATGTTTAAAATAATGTAAAAATGGGACTATGAAACTTACCTTAACCTTCACAGCTTCCAAAACAAAGTTCACAAATCTAAACAAGCAAAATAGAACCACGTTGCACGCGACCTAGCCAAAAGCTAAAGTCCATGTAACTCACATATGATGGATGTATAATAGTTATATAAACCCCCATGGATCACCTAGACTCCATACTAAATGCTACCAATCACTTACACTCACTAAATCCCTTGTATTTATTTCATCAGAAAATGCAGATTTTCAGGGTACTTCTACCCACATCAATCACTACAACATAAGCTCCATAACTCACACAAAAAATTCAACATGGTCCTTCATGAACACATAAGTTATTCACAGAAGGCCAGGTACTAAAAACACACAAAATTACTCATAAGAAAATCAAACATAAAAACTATCCAGATTCGGATCTGAACGTATACCAAAATGTTTTGACCTAAGAATTATATTTATACAACTTATTAATGTCTCTCCTTCGCGTGGAAGTCAAAGGGAATATAGAAGTCAACTTTCACAGAAGGGCTAACCCTAATTACACTTTCTAACCCACCTTGGACCTCAATACTTTTACCCTAAATCTGTCCCGGTTTAACAGCTTTGACACCTTTACTCACAAAAATCATTTGGCTGACTTCCGGACCTCGAAATCGATCGTGGCCGGACTTTTTGGAAAGTAGGGTTTATGAAATACAATTTAGACTCAAGAATCATGTAATAACTTATTACCATCTATTAAATAACTCCGTATCTTAACAGCCTTATGAATCTGTCAAAACCCTAACTCATTAACTAACATGTTTTATGCGCTAATCTATTCACCAATCATCATAATATTACTAATTATTGATCCCAACATGTTTTATATAAATAATTTACAGAAGTGAACATAGAACCTAATCCATCATAACCTTGTTACATGAATTATATAATTAATTGAACACATGTATTGAAAATTATACCTTGATCTTGATTTTTAGGCTTCAATAATAAAACCCTAATTTTTTTTTCTTCTTGTTTCTCCCTTGGTCGACCGAATTCTCAAAAAGAGTGGGGTGAGAGGTTTTGATTTTGTATTTATAATACCCTTCCCTTCCCTTCTGTAACACCCCCAAAATTGGGTCCAGCGGAAGCATACATGTCACTGGTGTGCTACTATATTGGTATCACAACATAAGGAAATAAGGAACGGAATACATACTCCGTTAAAATACATTAAGTTTAATAGAAATCGAGTTTACAACAACGTTTTTAAGATTTAAAAGATAAGCCCAAAGTTTAGTGGTCCCAATAAAACAAGTCAAAGTCATTGTGTTAAAACACTCCGGGGAAATAGTTACAACCATTGCCTTGCCATGCCTTGCCAAATATTAAACATCTCAAATACCTGAGAAAAACATGCTAAAAGTCAGCAAAAAGCTGGTGAGTCTATAGGTTTAGAGCAATAAAATCAATAGTTTGGACCAAGAGTTTAGCATATGAGCATTACAACGCATATAATGTCATCCCAAAAATACTCTATTACGTTAGCACTAAGTTCATGCAACTGAAGCTATAACAGTGTGCATACTCAAAGAGTATGTAATCAGAAATTGGGCCCGGCAAGTGTTTATCCCAGACATTTGTATTTCGACATGGTATACATTAGCGTTTGCCTATCCGGTCAAACCGAACGGGGGAGTTACCCCCAATAGATCTATTTATAACATTCGCGCTTCCCAGCAGGAATTAACGGTTCATGAGGTGGGCATAATTTGGGACATAACAGGGCTTAGCCTAATCCACGTAATAGCATAAATAACAGTGTTTGGTCCATAAAATAGTTTTGCATGTTTCTCACCCCAATAAAAACATTTATAAAAGAGTGGGGCTATAAACTCACCTCAGTAGTACAGCAGTATGATAGTGCAAATAAATCAGGTAGTGTTCAACACCAACACGCGACCTAGATTAGTAAGGCATGACTTAGTTCATAGTTTAAGTTGAAAACTCAACGAAGTTTAAAATGAACTCAAAGTTTTAAAGTGTTGTGTTTTTGTTGCTTGTGTGGCATCATTTAAGTTTGAAAATGGTTTTCTAAACGTTTGTGTGTATTGGCTCTTGGAAGTGTATATAAGTAACAATAAAAAAAAATATTTAGGATGAATAAACGATGACCGAAAGACGAAGTACGGGAAGATAATTTCAATGGGTGTTAGACGTTGGCGGATAATAATGCCTTTAACGTTAGAAGTAGGGTCGTAAACGAACTGAACGTTCAGTGAACATTTCATGAACCGTTCGGTAAAAAGTTCGTTTATGTTCGTTCGTTTATTAAATGAACGAACATGAACAATATTTTACGTTCGTTTAGCTAAATGAACAAACATGAACAAAAGTCTCGTTTGTTCATTTGTGTTTGTGAACGTCCGATTAGGCGTTCGTTAAAGTTCGTTTATGTTTATTTATCTATTTATATTCATATATCATATATTTTAATTTTATAATTTTAAAAATTCGTTTGTTTAAATAAAGCAACACTTATAAAATAATATATTTTGAATAATTCAATAAATTTTATGTTTGTTTGTCTATTTTCATTTATGTTCGATCGTTTATGTTCGTTTAGCGTTCGTTTAGTGTCTTAATGAACGAACATAAACGAACATGAACAATTCATTTTCTTAATAAACGAACATGAACAAGAAAATTCGTCCGTTTAAGCGTCCGTGTCCGTTAATTTATCCGGTTAAAATTAAATGAACGAACATGAACAGGTCTCCGTTCGTGTTCGTCCGGTTCGTTTACACCCCTAGTTAGAAGTACAGATACTTATTTAACTAAGTGTATTTATAAAAGTACATAATTAAGTGATGGTTTTATCTAAAGTATTTATGTCTAAAACGAACTTTAAAAATTGTATGTTTGTTTAAAATGCTTATTGTCCGTATTTTAGAGTTGTTAAAATATGTAGGATTTTTATGAAAGTTGAGCGTGACCTGAATATACGTTTAAATAAATAAGCCGTTGTATATTGTTTATAAAACTCAAGTACCCTTTATAAGCCGAATTAAGTCAAATAATTTAAATATAAATCATTAGTATTAATAAAACTTAGGATTTAGTATAGTCTAAGTCTATAAGTTTTAAATGTATATATTTAGTTTTGCTTATAATTATATTTAATAGTTTATAGTTAATCGTGCTACGTAAATATGTAAACGTCACGTCACATGTTCGATTATGAACTTGGACATTTGTTATTGAATAAGTATTACGAGTCGTGAGATGGGTCGACGTGGATACATCAGTTGGGTTCGACACACAAGGATCAAAAATCACCTACAATTTTTATTCCACCATTTACTTTATTATATTCTGTAAAAAAATATATATATAAGAGAGCTTGATTAATTCTCATTTGGTGTAAGCAGCATCAAACGCACCCTTAATAGCAGTCGAAATGGAGCAGAATTTGAGTGGGCCCGCTGGGCTAGCTTTATAAAAACCAATGCATACTTAGGCCCAAAATATTAATAGTATTTTGAAAACTGTTATGTTGTTGGTGATGTTATTTTTGACGCAAGTAAACAACCAAATGCCCCTTCGCTCAGGTGACTCAACATAGGTAAACAGACTTGAATGAGTCCTCAAACTAAGAGCTAACAAGTGAGTATTTCAAAACAACCAAACCCGGGACTACACGGTTTTAAACCAAGCCAGAAATCGGAGTAAAAAGTCTATAACACAACTTGTTTTCTCAATGCAAAACAGGCTGGTCAACACAATATTGAGCAAGAATAACGTTGAGCAAAGTAAACAAAGCGAGACACCTTGAGTATTTCTCTCGGTCTAAACTACTACTCGACAAACACCAAGTTAAACCAACCGGTTTCGACTATTGCAAAGGTACGTTTAACCCAAGAGATACTTGTAATACAATACGACTCAAAATCAACCAATGTGGATCGATCACAGTGGGGTTTGACCCACATAAAAACATGAAAAGTAACATAACTTAAGTTGATACCAAGGTCTAATAAGCCAAGGAATAAGTTACAAAATAAGCACTTAACTCAAGAGCCAATATACATGTTACCATTTGTATGATTATTTGGTTTAGACACACATTAGCTTAGTACCAAAACCTATTACCAAAATCACTTAACCCATTCTTAATACAAAATCAGCAGATCGTTTTCCATAATATTGGGTCGATTTAGGTTTTCATCATAAATATTTCATCATTCCAATTAACAAAACAAGACTTTATAACCACACCGAAACACACGAAAACAACAAATTTTTCCAAAGTGACTCATGTTGATTAGGTTCAAAACAAGTTATACCAAAGACTATTCTATTTAGATTAAGAAAGATATAACAGTTATCATATCATTGATTCAAATGAAAGGAAATAAAAGGATTTAGGTTAGGGTTCTTACAACAAATTTGAGTGAGTTATAAAGAAGAACACGAAATAAAGACCCCAACTCCGATCCAGCAAGCAATCCACACACCACTTGGACTCTTGAACTCGATCTCTTCTAGCACCCAACTTGTATTTTTTCCGTGATAGCTTCTTTGAGTGTGTGGAATACTTGTGAGTCGAGTGGGTTTTAAAAAAAAATACATGGATGGGTTTGATTCCTCTCATCCCTTGGTACAACGAGGTAGTTAGCAAAAAGGGGTAATCGTCCCCCCCCTTCACACCGACTGCTCCGCTTGGCTTCTTGGAGTGTGACCACCTCTGAGTGGTATCAAACACACTAGTTTCGGATCTGGTTTTTATCTCTTGTGGATGATTTGTTTTATGTGAGCCTTGGTTGTATCGAAAACCCATTTTGGGAGGTGAGGTAGAGGAGCAGGATCTGGAGTGGTTTTATCTTTTCCCCAAAAAAGAGAAGAAACAGATGAGGGGGTGGGTCGGTTGTGGGGGACGTTATCACAAGGACGACTTTGTAGTTTACCCTTTTTATTTTTTATTTTATTTTATTTATTTTTTTTTTTATTTTTTTTTAAATGTATATGATTCCATAAATGTAAGTGAGTAATAAAATGTAACTTAAATTACAATTTTATACTTGTGTAGGTAAGGAGTGTACTCCGTGTTTCGTTGAGCTTCGGTGGTATTTTACTTTCGAGGTTAACGGGAGTGCTAAAATATTTCTGACGGGAGTGTTTTTATAATAAAAACATAAAAACAAATTTACTAATCACGGATAACCAATATTGAGTTCATGCCATTACTAGGGTTGTGTCGGTACGCGTGTGGCGTTTAGTGCGAGATAACTTCTCGTTGATAATCAATAATAGTCAGGAAATGCACAAATCATATGCTTCTAATAAAAATGATCAGTGAGGTGAGTTACTGTAAGCTACAGTGTGCGGGTCTGTTTTCCCGAAATAGTTATGCAAGCTCGTGAATGTTTAATAAAATAGGTATGTAATAATAAATTAACATTTATTATTAAGATATAGGTTGAAAATTTACCGTTTGTCACATCCTCCCTGCCTTAGAAGGAAAGCCGTCCTCGGCTTTCACTTAGAAATACTCGATGGGTTTGAGAAAAGGTGTGGGTATTTACGCTTGATCTCGTCCTCGCGCTCCCATGTATATTCGGGACCTCTTCGAGAGTTCCAACGGACCTTAACAATAGGAATGCGGCTCTGCTTAAGCCGTTTGACTTCTCGGTCCACTATTTCGACAGGTTCTTCAACGAAGTTTAGTCTCTCATCGATCTGGATTTCTTCTAAAGGAATGGCAAGAGTTTTGTCTGAGAGACATTTCTTAAGGTTGCTCACGTGGAACACGTTGTGCACAGAATTAAGCTCTTGTGGTAAGTCAAGTCGGTAGGCTACCGGCTCGATTCTGTCGAGAATTGTGAAAGGTCCAATGTATCGGGGATTTAATTTCCCACGTTTTCCAAAGCGAATCACTCCCTTCCATGGCGAAACCTTCAACATAACTCGGTCTCCTACTTGGAACTCAAGTGGCCTTCGTCTCTTATCTGCATAGCTTTTCTGACGGTCCCGAGCAGCTTGCATTCGGCTCTTGATTTGCACGACCTTTTCTGTGGTTGATGAGGCGAAAAATGATCCGTTTTTAGGGGGTCATTTAAGCCCGAATCCGAATTTATTTGATCAAATATTGCCCTAAATCATTCCTTTTGTGATTTTAGGTACTTTGGGAGAGAAATCTGGAAAAGGAAGCAATTCGGACGTTTTTGGAGCATAAAAATGAAGAAAACGCCAAAGTCTTAATTTTCCATGCTGGGAACAGTAGGTGACGGCGTCAAGAGCAATTCTTTGACGGCGTCAAGAGCAAATTTCATGAATTTCCATGACGACCCAGAACAGATTTGACGGCGTCACGTTGGAAGGGCGTTAAGAGTAAAAGAGTCGTGACGGCCTGGAAGTGTATAAGTCTTGACGGCGTCAGAAGTAGATCTAGGCAGTCCGAGGAGAGTTTTGGCGGCGAGGTGACGGCGTCACAAGTTTATTCTTGACGCCGTCATTCCTATTTTTCTATATATAGTTTTCTAATTTTCACATATTAAAGAGGAGAAGTTTTGGAGAAACCCTAAGTACGATTTTGGTGCAACTTTTACAGGTTTTTCAAGGGTTCCAAACCCTTGATACCTTGCATGTTTAATCAAGATAAGTGTTCTTCTAATTCAATCAATATGTCTATGTGTTGGTTGTCTATATCATGTTCTTGTCTTAATTCTATCATGCTAGGCTAGATCTATCTTGTGTTTGCTTAGATCTAATGAAACCTAGATGTTAATTATGTGTTGATTACTTGTTTATTCTTGTCTTGGATGAGTGATTTATATGTTAGGCTTAAGAAAACTGGCAGATCTCCACTTGGTAACATGCTTGAACGTCTTAAGAAACATGAACCGAGGCGCACTAGGTCTTTATTGGTTGTATTTAATACATGAGCCACTGTTTACAATCCCTATAGTTGTGCTGGGCATGGTGTAGGAGGAGATAAGAGCTCATAGAATTGGGGAGTTATGTGTGCCACCCCATGAATGGTATTAAGGAATACGACCCGTCATCCATGCAATTATAATAAGTAATTAACGTGTAAAAGATGTCTAGGGAGTAGTGAAATCTAAGTAAACACATTTTCTCCAATTACTGCTCACAACTTTAGTATAATTTAGCTTATTTTCATTTTTAGTATTTTATTTTGATTGCATCTTAGTATTGGGTTAGTTGAATAGCAACTAATTCCGCCCAAATCCTTCAAACCCGAGATTTTAATTGCTTTCTAAAAAATATAAAAATACAAAAAAATAATCATCCCTCACCTTTAGCACTAGTAATTAGGTTTTCTAATCCTAGCGACACTATTCCTAAGCTGAACGATCAATCCCCCGGTACTTGTCACTATACTATACTACAACGATCAGGTACACTGCCTGGTGGGGGTTGTAAGCTTCTCGAGATCCCTCGAGAGGTAAAGCCTGTTGCGATTCCCACGCATCAAGTTTTTGGCGCCGCAGCCCGGGGAATAGTTATTGTCTAGGTTAGAATTTCTTTTTATTATGTCTACTTGCTAGATTCCTTTCTAGTAAGATTTTATTTTTATTTTTAGGTTTTCTTTAGTCTATCTTATTTCTTTGTGCCTTTGTTCGTAACCACCCGACACCATGGACAACGGGAACATCTTTGAACCCGTCATCCCACCACAACAAAACCCACCATTGGAACCCCTTAGGCCCCAAACCTTAGGAGAGTATTCCCGACCTAGCCACCAAGGCTACCGAAACACCATTGAGCTCACCGGAGCCAATGTGACCCCCTTGCGATCCGACACCATCCGGTTGGTGCAAAGCGGATGTGCATTCCATGGACTTCGTTCCGAAGATCCAAACCAACATCTTAAGGACTTCCTCAAAATCGTAGATTCCATAGACCTAGATGTTGCAACTAGAGAGACAACCCGTTTACGCCTATTCCAATTCTCTCTACGGGATCAAGCTAGTCAATGGCTTGAGCGTTTACCCGCGGGATCCATCACCACATGGGATAATCTCGCCAATCGCTTCCTTACCCAATTCTTCCCGCCGGAAAAGACTGCAGTGCTTAGAAGGGACATTTTGATGTTTGAACAACAGCGGGGTGAAACTTTCTACGAGGCTTGGGCCCGTTTTAAGGATCTCCTCCACAAGATCCCTCATCATGGCATAAACCTTTGGTTATTAGTCTAGATTTTCTACGACCATGTTGACTATAACACTAAGCGCACCATCGACAGGGCCGCGGGAGGTAAATTGCGTGATAAGAACGCCGAGGAGTCTTGGGCAATTATCGAAGAGCTCGCTGTTGATAATCATGAGATGTGGGAATTTAAACGTACGATAGAAGCGGCCATCCATGCAGTCTCGACATCTGGAGGAACCACCGAAATCCCCGATGAACTCCTATGCAAACTTAAGGCAAAAGTTGACTATTTTGAGGAAAGGCAAAGGAGACCTTTAAGTCATAGACGGGCTACTGTCAATTCTGTCTCAAAAACAACTTCGGCACCATTATCTGAGTCACCCTCTAGAGAAAACGCCGAGACTTTTCAGAACTATGCCCCACCTTGTTCCCCTCCCAAAGAGCTTAGTTCGGAATTTGAAGCTAGGATGAGAGAATATATGGCAACTCACTCAGATCGGCTTGGTAGATTTGAGGAAGCAGTTTACAAGCAGAAAGAGGAAATGCAGGAGAAAATGAATGAGGTGATGAGTCTATTAGAGGAGTATGCCAACCAGAGAACCCCCGAAAGAATACTACTAAGGAAAGAAAGTGCCACTCCCACCACCCAATTTGTTAACTCCATCACCATCGTCCAAAAGGATAACGAGAAGGTAGAAACTCCTGCTAAACAGACTTTAGAAAAACCACCAGAATCCTAACCTTTGAGCTACTACCTGAAACATGATATAAACGAAAACACCATAACAAATTGGATTAAGGGTGATGGGCGTAACCAACCTCCCAATCAGGGTTCTGAAAATGAGGAAGAAGTGAAAGATGAGTATGATACGCTACCTGGAGGATCAGTATTCGAAAGACTAGTGGTACAAAAGGTAGCTACTAAGCAGGTGGCATGTGGGGACTTTGAGATACCAACAAGCATCGGGGACTTGAAACATCTTAGTGCTTTCGCCGACCAAGGATCGGAAGTAAATCTTATGCCCCTAACTATTTACATCCAACTAACGTCAAAAATGCCAGCCCCTACTCGTGTTAGGCTATCTCTCATTGGACACTCGTACATATATCCCCTAGGGATCGCAAAAGACGTATTAGTTAATGTCGCAGGATTCATGTACCCCGTTGATTTTATGATCATCGATGATAAAGGGGATGGGTGCATGCCAATAATCCTTGGGTCACCATTCCTCACTACCGCTAGGGCTGTCATTAAATATGAAGGTAGGAAGATCGAGCTTAAATCTGGAAAAAGAAAGATTAGCTTCCCCATGACCCCACAAAGTAAGCATGAGAATTTGAGTTGGAGAAAGATCAAAAACAACATTGACACGACACCCATTCGTGTTCAGTATAAAATTCTTGCATGGGAGGCAAGAATCAAAAGCTATAAGGAAGCCAAAAATGAGCAAAGCAAAAACAATAAGGTTCAGGTCGAATTCGAATATACTCAAACCATAGATAATCATGTACCATTTGAGGAAGGGAACTTGGTACTCTTGAGACACTTGGAAACAACAATACCACCCGATAAACCAAGTCCTTGGTGGTATGGGCCATTCACAATCGAAGGTGTGAGCCAAGATGGAGTAGCTAACTTGAGAAGCAAATTAGGTGGGAAGGTGATTTCGAATATCGACAGATTGAGGCACTACCACCATAACAGTAATGATCGCAACTATATGGGGTATATCATTTCAAATGATGAAATCACGTAGTAACCCATGACCTTGAGTCTAGCTACAAGACTCGTAAATAAAGAAAAGCGCTTCTTGGGAGGCAACCCATGTTTTGTGTGATTTTATTTGTTTGTTTGTTATTTGCTTCCGTATGCATGCTTAATTTTTATTGTTGATTGATCATGTTTCTAAACTAAATAGTGGAAATACTTTATTTTGTTGTTTTAGCCTAGTCTTAACTCCACCTAAAAGTATTTTTGCAAAAGATAAGTGTAAGGGGAGACCCCAAATATGTTTTTAAGAAACAAACCGATCATGATTCTCTACAATATTAAATGAACATGTGTATTCGTATTTGTTAGAGTCAAATGCTTGTATTGAGTCATAATGAAGTTTTGCAGGATTTTCCAGGAAGTAGGACCAAGTTTTTCCAGAAATTTTCCGGAAACTTAACATAAGGGTTTCTGCAGGTCAATTCTGACGGCGTCAGGGGTTTACTCTTGACGGCGTCAGGAGTTAAAATCTGGAAATTTTACCGGTTTTGTTTTTCTAACTGAGTCTTATGGTTTTTGTGAATTATTAAGTTTTATAATCTCCAGGAGATCTGCAAACTTCATTCCACAAGCATTATATCTTATCTTGTTTTCTAGGATTTAGTAACTTATATAGAATGCCGCCGATTTTACGCGAGGTTGCCTTGTCTATTTTGTCAGGTTTTACAGGTTATATATGACAAAAAGATGATTTACATTCTGGAAGGGAAGCTTTGATTGTTCATTTTCTTGGAGGAAGATTTAACCTAGCCACCCTATTATCCATACCGAGCGAATCAGGGGAGTATTTGATTTCATTCTCTTTACTTTTTCACTTTTACATTCTTTACTTGAACATTGGGGACAATGTTCATCTTAAGTGTAAGGGGAGGGTAAAAAGATGATACCTTACATATGCACTTTCGCTTGAGTTTGTTTTGTTTGATGGTAGATGTGTAATAAAACTATGAGAAATACTTGTTAGTGCAATTTTAGCGCCAAATTTAAAATTTTTTACAACATTTAGGAGTGAAACTTTAGCCATAGCAAGCGTCTCATGGATAGGAGATTGTATGACTAGCACATAACCGTACTTTCAGAAAAATTTTCCACCCAAATATGTGAGGTTCGCCTTTAGATTTGATAGGAAAAGCATTTACTATTAGTGCTTATGAGTGTACCGGTAGCATTTAGATTCTAGAACTTGCGTTAGAGATGCATCCCGAGACCGCTAGTGAGACTACATTTGTGTGGTAGGATTTACTACATGATAAGAGGCATTAGGATCACCCTTGTGTTAAACCCGTATTATAATTACTTGACCGTTTAAGTCATATTACTTGGCTAGTTAAGTCAACTAATTTTTCCACACCCTTAGCGTTGTACTCATTTTTATTACACGAAACCCTAGTACACCCCTCCGAGCCTATCTTTTCGTTTCTAACTTTAAGCATCTTACTTAAAGGAAGAATTTGTTACACCCCACTTAAATGTACACCCAAATCGCCTTAACCTTCCGTGTATGCGCTCATTTTTAGTGCATTATTGTTATTTGTTAAACCCTAAGTTAACTTTCTAATTGATTACATGGTTGCTAAGTCGAGTCATATCCTTGTACATATTGTTTTGGGACGATTGGGACTCATGGGTAAGTACTTATTTTATGGAGTAATGGGAAAGAACATCATTTATTACCCCCATATGTACGTTAATCTTAAAAGTGCTCCAAGTGTTTTGATTTTCTTAATTCGAGTCATTAGATTAGTTTAATGTAAAGTATGTAAAGATTCAAGTGTAAGGGGAATTCCCATTCCCTATGATGTATTATTTTGGATGGTAGGGTAAGAGTGTATGCAAAAAAAAAAAAAAAAAAAAAAAAAAAAAAAAAAAAAAAAAAAAATTGAAAAAATCAAAAAAAAGGAAAAAAAAAAAAAAAAAAAAAAAAAAAAAAAAAAAAAAAAAGTGAAAAAACATACGGACTACCATCCCGTTTCATTCTATGTTTATTTTATGTTTTTGTTATTTTTCATTTATTAGCTTAAGTCGAGTCTAGTCTTTGCTTAGCAACGCCATATTGTACATGTAATTAACCAAGATTGTTAACTCGCCACCAGTAAAACTTCCTTTATCCAACAAATCCGTGTATTTCATATCCCTACACCTAACGTTACAACCCTTTAAAAGACCTCTTTGATAGTTTATCCTAGGTGCTTACGCCATGTGTTGGAGGTTTGATCCTTTCCCAAGCCTATGGAAATCTATTTTGCTATGACAGGTAGTGAGAGATATCTTCCATTTCCATATTGTAATTTACACTTTATTACACCCGAGAGATGTGAGTATCTAAACACTATTTGTGAGGTGTTAGTGTATGACCTCCGTGCTTGTCTATTGGTCTTTAGTGGAACGATTATTTGTTGTAATTACTTTTATGTTAGTGTTAAATGACCCCTAACTTGTCTTTTGAGTAGAATAAAAGCGCATTTGCTTGAGGACAAGTAAATCTCAAGTGTAAGGGTATATGATGAGGCGAAAAATGATCCGTTTTTAGGGGGTCATTTAAGCCCGAATCCGAATTTATTTGATCAAATATTGCCCTAAATCGTTCCTTTTGTGATTTTAGGTATTTTGGGAGAGAAATCTGGAAAAGGAAGCAATTCGGACGTTTTTGGAGCATAAAAGTGAAGAAAACGCCAAAGTCTTAATTTTCCATGCTGGGAACAGTTGGTGACGGCGTCAAGAGCAATTCTTTGACGGCGTCAAGAGCAAATTTCATGAATTTCCATGACGATCCAGAACAGATTTGACGGCGTCACGTAGGAAGGGCGTCAAGAGTAAAAGAGTCGTGACGGCCTGGAAGTGTATAAGTCTGGACGGCGTCAGAAGTAGATCTAGGCAGTCCGAGGAGAGTTTTGGCGGCGAGGTGACGGCGTCACAAGTTTATTCTTGACGCCGTCATACCTATTTTTCTATATATAGTTTTCTAATTTTCACACATTAAAGAGGAGAAGTTTTGGAGAAACCCTAAGTACGATTTTGGTGCAACTTTTACAGGTTTTTCAAGGGTTCCAAACCCTTGATACCTTGCATGTTTAATCAAGATAAGTGTTCTTCTAATTCAATCAATATGTCTATGTGTTGGTTGTCTATATCATGTTCTTGTCTTAATTCTATCATGCTAGGCTAGATCTATCTTGTGTTTGCTTAGATCTAATGAAACCTAGATGTTAATTATGTGTTGATTACTTGTTTATTCTTGTCTTGGATGAGTGATTTATATGTTAGGCTTAAGAAAACTGGCAGATCTCCACTTGGTAACATGCTTGAACGTCTTAAGAAACATGAACCGAGGCGCACTATGTCTTTATTGGTTGTATTTAATGCATGAGCCACTGTTTACAATCCCTATAGTTGTGCTGGGCATGGTGTAGGAGGAGATAAGAGCTCATAGAATTGAGGAGTTATGTGTGCCACCCCATGAATGGTATTAAGGAATACGATCCGTCATCCATGCAATTATAACAAGTAATTAACGTGTAAAAGATGTCTAGGGAGTAGTGAAATCTAAGTAAACACATTTTCTCCAATTACTGCTCACAACTTTAGTATAATTTAGCTTATTTTCATTTTTAGTATTTTATTTTGATTGCATCTTAGTATTGGGTTAGTTGAATAGCAACTAATTCCGCCCAAATCCTTCAAACCCGAGATTTTAATTGCTTTCTAAAAAATATAAAAATACAAAAAAATAATCACCCCTCACCTTTAGCACTAGTAATTAGGTTTTCTAATCCTAGCGACACTATTCCTAAACTGAACGATCAATCCCCCGGTACTTGTCACTATACTATACTACAACGATCAGGTACACTGCCTGGTGGGGGTTGTAAGCTTCTCGAGATCCCTCGAGAGGTAAAGCATGTTGCGATTCCCACGCATCAGTGGTTTCATGCACTAGTTCAGGACCAGTAAGCTGACTTTCTCCGACTTCCACCCAACATATAGGTGATCGGCACTTTCGACCATAAAGTTCCTCATAAGGGGCGGCCTTGATGCTTGTGTGATAGTTGTTTTTGTAAGAGAACTCAGCTAATGGCAGATGCCTATCCCAACCGTTTCCAAAATCTATCGCACACGCTCGCAGCATGTCTTCTAGGGTTTGAATGGTCCTTTCACTTTGACCATCTGTTTGGGGATGGTAGGCGGTGCTCATATCAAGGTTGCTACCCAAGGCATCCTGTAGTGATCTCCAAAAGTTTGATGTGAAACGGCTATCTCTTTCGGAGATGATAGAAATCGGGACTCCATGTCGTGCCACTATCTCTTTTATGTATAACCGTGCAAGCTTATCCATGCTGTCATTCTCTTTGATCGGTAAGAAGTGAGCAGACTTGGTGAGACGATCAACGATTACCCAAATGGTGTCATAACCGCTAGATGTCCTTGGTAGTTTTGTAATGAAGTCCATGGTTATGCGTTCCCACTTCCACTCGGGAATCTCTGGTTGTATAAATAAACCTGATGGCCGTTGGTGTTCCGCTTTAAGCTTGGAACAAGTCAGGCAACGATTGACATAATTGGCAATGTCAGCTTTCATGTTTGGCCACCAGTATAATTTCTTCAGATTGAGGTACATTTTGTCGGCTCCTGGGTGAATGGAGTATTTAGACTTGTGGGATTCGTGCATGATGAGGTCATGCATCCCTCCGTAGAGTGGGACCCAACATCTGTCCTTGAAACACAACATCCCATCTGATCTCTTCACGAAACCATTTTCATTTTCTGGCATACCGTAGATTTTCTCATTGGGTCTGTTTTCTTCCTTGAGTGCCTCGGCCTGAGCCTCAACGATTTTCGATGGAAGGGGTGAAACAATCGTCATACCCAATGATCGTACTCTCAAGGGTTTTGGTCGTTCCTTCCGACTAAGAGCATCTGCTACCACGTTTGCTTTGCCTGGATGGTATCGAATCTCGCAATCGTAGTCGCTGAGCAATTCTAACCATAGACGTTGTCTCATGTTAAGCTCCTTTTGGTCAAGGATATGTTGTAAGCTCTTGTGGTCGGTGTAAACTACACACTTGGTGCCATAGAGGTAGTGTCTCCATATTCTAAGTGCGAACACTACTGACCCCAATTCCAAGTCGTGTGTAGTATAATTCTTCTCGTGCTTTTTCAATTGTCGAGAGGCATATGCTGTTACCTTCTCTCGTTGCATTAAGACGGCTCCCAACCCTTTATGTGAAGCATCGCAGTAAACTACAAAATCTTCGCTGCCTTCAGGTAGGGCCAAGATAGGTGCACTGCACAACTTATCCTTAAGGAGTTGGAAGGCTTCTTCTTCTTTATCTCCCCAGTCGAACTTAACATTCTTCTGAGTCAGTTTAGTTGAAGGCTTCGCTATCTTTGAGAAACCTTCGATGAACCTTCTGTAGTAACCAGCAAGTCCTAAGAATTGGCGTATTTCGGTGGGTGTTGTGGGTGTCGCCCAATCCTTTATTGCTTCGATCTTTGCAGGATCCATGAGAATACCTTGACTATCAATCACGTGACCCAGAAATTGAACTGTTGGTATCCAAAACTCACATTTTGAAAATTTGGCATACAGTTCCTCTTTCTTCAGCAGTTCTAGAATTAGTTTAAGGTGTTCCTTGTGTTCCTCTTCGCTCTTGGAGTAAATTAAGATGTCGTCAATGAAAACGATCACGAACTTGTCCAGGTACGGCTTGCACACCCGATTCATAAGGTCCATGAATACTGCCGGTGCGTTGGTCAAACCAAATGGCATAACTTGGAACTCGTAGTGGCCGTAACGAGTTCTGAATGCCGTTTTCGGGATATCTACTTCCCGAACTCTGAGTTGATGGTATCCGGATCTCAATTCGATTTTTGAGTAAACGCACGAACCTTGGAGTTGGTCGAATAGGTCATCAATTCTCGGGAGTGGGTATCAGTTTTTGATGGTTAGTTTGTTCAGTTCCTGATAATCGATGCACATCCTAAATGTTCCGTCTTTCTTCTTAACGAATAAGACGGGGGCTCCCCAAGGTGAAGAACTCGGTCTTATGAATCCCTTCTCCGAAAGTTTTGACAATTGGTTGGATAGCTCTTGAAGTTCGGTCGGGGCTAATCGATAAGGTGCTTGTGCCACGGGTGCAGCACCAGGCACTAAATCGATTTGAAACTCGACTTGTCGGGTTGGCGGGAGTCCAGGTAGTTCTTCGGGGAAGACCTCCGGGAAGTCTCTCACGATTGGTACATCTTCCAAACATTTTCCCTCTGACTCCGTTTCTTCCTTCTTATTTACTTGTGCTAGGAAAAGATGGCATCCCTTCTCGATGTACTTCTGAACCTTCGTACAAGAGATTATGTTTAACCGGGATGCGCTTCTCCTATCTCTCTGGTCGCCTTCAACAATCAGGACTTCGTCTCCGTAAGGCAGTCGAACGATTTTCTCATTACAAATAATGGCGGCACGGTATTTCGACAACCAATCCATGCCAATAATGACATTGAAACTACCCAATTCTACTGGCATAAGTTTGATGTTGAAAGGATGGTTTAGTAGGTTTAAGGTGCAACCCCTTATGATGGTATCTACCCTTTCTATGTTCCCATTAGCTAGTTCCACATCGTATACATTGCCTAAGGCAGTCGGGGCTATATTTAGTAGTGGGCTAAATGCAGTTGAAACAAAACTCCTATCTGCCCCAGTATCAAACAATATGGATGCATAGCGGTTATTTAGAAGAAACGTACCCGTCACGACGTTTGGGTCCTCCTGGGCTTCCACCCTGCCCACAGCATAGACCCTTCCGCGGGCGCCTTCTTCTTTCACTGGGTAGACCTAATTCCCACCAATTTTCTGATTTCCCTTGTACCCATTGTTGGCTTGATTACCCCCAGCACCCTGGTTCTTCTGTTAACAGCATTCATTCTTGTAGTGCCCTTTCTTTCCACATCCGAAACAAGTCACATTAGCTTTCGGGTTCTGTCCGGGTGCTGTCTGTACAGTAGCAAGGTTCCTCGACCTACAATCTCTGGTCATATGTCAAACCTTCTGACAGTTGTTGCACTTCACTGTGCACGGTCCGCTGTGATGAAGCTTACAACGGTTGCACAGTGGATGCTTCCCAGCATAAGCTTTCTTCTCGGTGGCTCCTGCTGCATACACTTTGGCCCCTTTTTGTTTCTTGTTCGAGGAAGTGGTGTTGGAATTGTTGTGGTTGCCAGAACGGTCATCCCATTTCCTTTTGTTATCAGTCACCTCATTTGGTGTATCCTCCACAATTTGATCCATTAACTGGTTGGCCACTTCCATTGCTTCATGGAGATTAGCAGCTTTGGAGGTAGTAACATTACCCTTGATGGACTGGGGCAATCCTATGATGTACCTCTCCAGTAAACGAGTCTCAGTCGGGACCATTTCAGGACACAACAAAGCTAGTTCCTGAAAACGCTGGTTGTAAGCAGCCATGTTGGTACCTTGAACTTTGAGGTTCCAAAATTCAACCTCCAGCTTCATGACCTCATTGCGAGGGCAGTACTTCTTAAGCACCATTTCCTTAAAGTTCTCCCATGACATTGAGTAAGCGTTGTCATACCCGGCAGACTTCAGGTAGTTATTCCACCAGGTCAAAGCAGCATCTGTGAAGGTAAAGGATACATACTTCACCCTATCCTCATTCGCACAACTACTTATCCTAAACACAGTTTCCAACTTCTCAATCCATCTGACCAATACCACCGCTCCTTCTGATCCTCCGAAACCCCCAGTCATAATCTTGCGAAAATCTTGATAGTTGCAGCCTCGACCATTACTGTGATTTGGCCTTGAAGTGCCAACATCGGTGGTTGAGGTGTTGGCATTGGCTGCTGCTAAAGCTGCAGCTACTCTCTCGCCCACCAGTTGGTCTAGCATCGCTTGGTTAGTAGTAGGTGGAACAGTGGCTGTAGCCCTAGCTGGGCCTGGATTGGCTCGTGTGGTTCTGTTTGACTTCTTTCTGGGAGGCATTTTGCTACAACACAACCAAAGATAGAGATAAATGAGATTCCACATGGAGAGTTTGTTATCACACAAGAATATAGTCACCACAGGTTGAGTACATGAATGAGATTATTCAAAGAATGAATGGCACAATAGAATAAATAACCAAGCCTGTTATAGATTAAGATCAATATGTGTTCGCAAAATTACAAGCTCATGGTGCATCGAAGGAAAGTACAAGTTTTCGGATACGTAATGGAAATACATGGTTCGAACGAAAGAAAAGTACAACAACACTAAGCTATCATCATCTAGTATAATAACACTAGTCTCGAATATGCTCGAGGCGTAATCGCTCCATCTCTCCTGTCAATCGCTCCACAGCAAACTCCAATCGTCCCACAGTGGACTCCAACTAAGTAATGCATCTCCTGGACGCTAGGACCTCCCAACGGTCCTCTTGTTCCGCCCTCGTCACCCCAGCAATCACTGACTCCATCTCATGCATCCTATGCCAAGTGGTCCATTCCGCATCCCAAGCTCTATCCTGTTCTCTCCTGATATCCATCACCTGGCGACGCACATCTGTAAGCTCTCTGTCCATCCTATCTGTCCGCTCATCAACTCTCCCAAGTCTCTCCAGCTGATCAGTGTGAACATCTAGCAGGGTAGCATGTGCCCCTAACTGAATGAGAATCTGCTCAGTACCAGTCACCTCCCCCTCCTCAGGTGATGAGGAAACCGGAAGTGGGGAAGGTGGTAGAGATGGAGATGGTAAGTAAACTGATGGTGGAGATGGGGAAGGTGGAACAAAACATAGAGAAGAAGGTGTGTACTCGGGACTCACAACACGAGGTGCGGTACTGATCACGCACTCAATGTCCCTCCATATCTCCCCATCAGTCTCCTCCTGATGAGCTCCCCTAGAGCTCTGCCCAATCGCAAAAGTAGCAGGGACAGCATCCAAACCCTCCTCCCTGGCACGGAGCATGGCAGCTCTCTGACCCAAACCTAAAGGTACATCAACATCCGCATCCACTCCCTGAATCTGTGCATCCCTCGAGCTCTCACCTGTCTCAAAAGTGCCCGGTACATCTTCCTTCGGTTCTTCCTCGGGATCCTCCTCAGGCTCAGTCTCCTCTTCTGCAGAGTAGGAGTCATCGGCTCTTCTGAGCCTTTGACGAAGTGGGGTATGGTCAGGGGATGGAATGGGTGAGTGAGGTGGAGTAGAGGCACCCTCGTAAGCAGCTCGGGTCCTCCTGCGGGGTACGGGTAAGAAAACGGATGGTGACTGGAGGCGACGCCCTCGGACCCTCGTGTAAGAGGCCCGACGCGTGGTAGTAGGAGTCTAGGTGGAATGTATGGCATGATCAGTAATGGGACTTGGTGCGATCAAGGGTGATGGAGAAGTGTGAGTGGGAAAGGTGTCCTTAGTGTTGTCAGAGGAAGGCATAGTCTGTGATAAGTACGGTATAAGTGTGTAAGTATATATAGAAATACTTATAGTATATGTATATATATGCGTATATATATAATATCAAGGCATAACATATAGTTAAGACAAGTACTCAGTAAGTAAGTGACAAGCAAGGCAGGCAGGCAAATGGCGGTCATAGGGACTTGTTTTTGTAAAAAGCGATTATAGTTTAGGGTTTATATGTACCTAGTTCTCTATAACCTTGATTCTGATACCAATCTGTAACACCCCCAAAATCGGGTCTAGCGGAAGCATACATGTCACTGGGGTGCTACTATATTGGTATCACAACATAAGGAAATAAGGAACGGAATACATACTCCGTTAAAATACATTAAGTTTAATAGAAATCGAGTTTACAACAACGTTTTTAAGATTTAAAAGATAAGCCTAAAGTTTAGTGGTCCCAATAAAACAAGTCAAAGTCACTGTGTTAAAACACTTCGGGGAAATAGTTACGACCATTGCCTTGCCATGCCTTGCCAAATATTAAACATCTCAAACACCTGAGAAAAACATGCTAAAAGTCAGCAAAAAGCTGGTAAGTCTATAGGTTTAGAGCAATAAAATCAATAGTTTGGACCAAGAGTTTAGCATATGAGCATTACAACGCATATAATGTCATACCAAAAATACTCTATTACGTTAGCACTAAGTTCATGCAACCGAAGCTATAACAGTGTGCATACTCAAAGAGTATGTAATCATAAATTGGGCCCGGCAAGTGTTTATCCCAGACACTTCTATTTCGACATGGTATACGTTCACGTTTGCCTATCCGGTCAAACCGAACGGGGGAGTTACCCCCAATAGATCTATTTATAACATTCGCGCTTCCCAGCAGGAATTAACGGTTCATGAGGTGGGTATAATTTGGGACATAACAGGGCTTAGGCTAATCCACGTAATAGCATAAATAACAGTGTTTGGTCCATAAAATAGTTTTGCATGTTTCTCACCCCAATAAAAACATTTATAAAAGAGTGAGGCTATAAACTCACCTCAGTAGTACAGCAGTATGATAGTGCAAATAAATCATGTAGTGTTCAGCACCAACACGCGACCTAGATTAGTAAGGCATGACTTAGTTCATAGTTTAAGTTGAAAACTCAACGAAGTTTAAAATGAACTCAAAGTTTAAAAGTGTTGTGTTTTTGTTGCTTGTGTGGCATCATTTAAGTTTGAAAACGGTTTTCTAAATGTTTGTGTGTATTGGCTTTTGGAAGTGTATATAAGTAACAATAAAAAAAATATTTAGGATGAATAAACGATGACCGAAAGACGAAGTACAGGAAGATAATTTCAATGGGTGTTAGACGTTGGCGGATAATAATGACTTTAACGTTAGAAGTACATATACTTATTTAACTAAGTGTATTTATAAAAGTACATAATTAAGTGATGGTTTTATCTAAAGTATTTATGTCTAAAACGAACTTTAAAAATTGTATGTTTGTTTAAAATGCTTATTGTCCGTATTTTAGAGTTGTTAAAATATGTAGGATTTTTATGAAAATTGAGCGTGACCTGAATATACGTTTAAATAAATAAGCCGTTGTATATTGTTTATAAAACTCAAGTACCCTTTATAAGCCGAATTAAGTCAAATAATTTAAATATAAACCATTAGTAGTAATAAAACTTAGGATTTAGTATAGTCTAAGTCTATAAGTGTTAAATGTATATATTTAGTTTTGCTTATAATTATATTTAATAGTTTATAGTTAATCGTGCTACGTAAATATGTAAAAGTCACGTCACATGTTCGATTATGAACTTGGACATTTGTTATTGAATAAGTATTACGAGTCGTGAGATGGGTCGACGTGGATACATCAGTTGGGTTCGACACACAAGGATCAAAAATCACCTACAATTTTTATTCCACCATTTACTTTATTATATTCTGTAAAAAAAAATATATATATATATATATAAGTGAGCTTGATTAATTCTCATTTGGTGTAAGTAGTATCAAACGCACCCTTAACAGCATTCGAAATGGAGCAGAATTTGAGTGGGCCTGCTGGGCTAGCTTTATAAAAACCAATGCATACTTAGGCCCAAAATATTAATAGTATTTTGAAAACTGTTATGTTGTTGGTGATGTTATTTTTGACGCAAGTAAACAACCAAATGCCCCTTCACTCAGGTGACTCAACATAGGTAAACAGACTTGAATGAGTCCTCAAACTAAGAGCTAACAAGTGAGTATTTCAAAACAACCAAACCCGGGACTACACGGTTTTAAACCAAGCCAGAAATCGGAGTAAAAAGTCTATAACACAACTTGTTTTCTCAATGCAAAACAGGCTGGTCAACACAATATTGAGCAAGAATAACGTTGAGCAAAGTAAGCAAAGCGAGACACCTTGAGTATTTCTCTCGGTCTAAAATACTACTCGACAAACACAAAGTTAAACCAACCGGTTTCGACTAATGCAAAGGTACGTTTAACCCAAGAGATACTTGTAATACAATACGACTCAAAATAAACCACTGTGGTTCGACCACAGTGGGTTTTGACCCACATAAAAACATGAAAAGTAACATAACTTAAGTTGATAACAAGGTCTAATAAGCCAAGGAATAAGTTACAAAATAAGCACTTAACTCAAGAGCCAATATACAGGTTACCATTTGTATGATTATTTGGTTTAGCCACACATTAGTTTAGTACCAAAACCTATTACCAAAATCACTTAACCCACTCTTAATACAAAATCAGCAGATCGTTTTCCATAATATTGGGTCGATTTAGGTTTTCAGCATAAATATTTCATCATTCCAATCAATGTTGCAAAAATCGTGAATCGGTCCCGAGGCGGTCGGGGGCCGAGTTGCGATTTTTTCCCGATTAATCGGCCGCCTCGGCCGATTACCTTGGAATTTCCTCCAAGTTCCAAGGCCGAGGCCGATTAATCGCCGATTAATCGGCCGCCTCAGCCGATTTTTGCAACACTGATTCCAATTAACAAAACAAGATTTATAACCACACCAAAACACACGAAAACAACAAATTTTACCAAAGTGACTCATGTTGATTAGGTTCAAAACAAGTTATACCAAAGACTATTCGATTTAGATTAAGAAAGATATAACAGTTATCATATCATTGATTCAAATGAAAGGAAATAAAAGGATTTAGGTTAGGGTTCTTACAACAAATTTGAGTGAGTTATAAAGAAGAACACGAAATAAAGACCCCAACTCCGATCCAGCAAGCAATCCACACACCACTTGGACTCTTGAACTCGATCTCTTCTAGCACCCAACTTGTATTTTTGCCGTGATAGCTTCTTTGAGCGTGTGGAATACTTGTGAGTCGAGTGGGTTTTAAAAAAAAAAATACATGGATGGGTTTGATTCCTCTCATCCCTTGGTACAACGAGGTAGTTAGCAAAAAGGGGTAATCGTCCCCCCCCCCCTTCACACCGACTGCTCCGCTTGGCTTCTTGGAGTGTGACCACCTCTGAGTGGTATCAAACACACTAGTTTCGGATCTGGTTTTTATCTCTTGTGGATGATTTGTTTTATGTGATCCTTGGTTGTATCGAAAACCCATTTTGGGAGGTGAGGTAGAGGAGCAGGATCTGGAGTGGTTTTATCTTTTCCCCAAAAAAGAGAAGAAACAGATGAGGGGGGTGGGTCGGTTGTGGGGGACGTTATCACAAGGACGACTTTGTAGTTTACCCTTTTTATTTTATTTTATTTTATTTATTTATTTTATTTATTTATTATTTTTTTTAAATGTATATGATTCCATAAATATAAGTGAGTAATAAAATGTAACTTAAATTACAATTTTATACTTGTGTGGTAAGGAGTGTACTCCGTGTTTCGTTGAGCTTCGGTGGTATTTTACTTTCGAGGTTAACGGGAGTGCTAAAATATTTCTGACGGGAGTGTTTTTATAATAAAAATATAAAAATAAATTTACTAATCACAGATAACCAATATTGAGTTCATGCCATTACTAGGGTTATGTCGGTACGCGTGTGGCGTTTAGTGCGAGATAACTTCTCGTTGATAATCAATAATAGTCAGGAAATGCACAAATCATATGCTTCTAATAAAAATGATCAGTGAGGTGAGTTACTGTAAGCTACAGTGTGCGGGTCTGTTTTCCCGAAATAGTTATGCAAGCTCGTGAATGTTTAATAAAATAGGTATGTAATAATAAATTAACATTTATTATTAAGATATAGGTTGAAAATTTACCGTTTGTCACACCTTCTTATTAGGAATTGTAATTGGTATCAAATTTTGTTTCCTTTTTCCATTCCCTTCAATATTCGGCCTCCCCCCTAATATATATATTATTATTTTTATTAATATTAATTATTACACTTAAAACCTTGCACTTTATATATTTTATAAGAATCTATATCGAAACCTAACATCTTTCGCGATAAGCCTTCATTTTACGACAACTCGGAAAAATTGTCATTTTCAAAACAAAGTTTCCAAAAATAGAATTTCACACCCTTTATAAATATAACTCACAAACCAAACTTCACGTAACTTACTAACGCTCAAATGCTTGAACGAAAATTTGTTACGCAAAACCACAAAACACCAAAACTACACAAGTCATTTCTACACCACCAAGGTGATCAAAATGAACTTTCCAAAATTAATACTACCCAACTCACAACGATAAAATCACACAAAGAGATTTAGTGCTAAAACTCACCTATATCACCCAAAGCACATAAGTCACACCAAGTAAAAGTTAAATAGGTCGAGACTAATAGTTAAACTAACCTGCTAAAATCACGGTTGTTACATACGATAACGTCTTCCAGAAAAAGGCTTACAGCACATTGATCTTGTGCTTGGGTGACCGGGTCCTATGGGAGATCAACAAGGAGACGAATGTAGCGGAACTTAGACAAAGTTAGAGACTTTCTACATGACAAAGCCTTTAGCTAATTGTTTGTACTTGAAGAAGAAGTTACACACTTTTTATATGCATTCGGGTAAGAGACAGTCTGAACATATTAATGAGTTTAACAAGCTCGTAGGTGACTTAGCGGCCATAGATGCTGCTATATCGGATGAGGATCAAGCATTATTATTACTCACATCTTTACCATCATCTTACGATAATTTCGTGGATACTTTGCTATACGGTCAGGATACTTTAAAGCTAGAACTTGGTCGTGACACTTCATTCTAGTGACTTCAGAAGTTGACAGTAGCAAAGGTTGATGGTGGTGAAGGCTTTGTATGTGAAGGGGAAATCTGATCAAAGTGATATGCAGCAGGGTAAATGTAGTGCGTGGTCAAAGTCACAGGAAAGAAGCAGCAGACTCAAGTGGTATAATCGCAAGAAATCTCAAGATTGTCAGGAATAAAGATCAGGAATCCAGTTCTGGACCTGATGGGTATGACAGTGCTGATGTTATGATGGCTGTGAGTGTTGAAAAGTTATTAGACATGATCATGGATACAGGTGCTCATATCATATGACATGCATGAGTGATTACTTGTTTGATTTTGAGGAGTATGACAGTGGTAATGTATTACTTGGTGATGGCAGTGAATGCCGTGTGGAGGACAGGAAAGGTTCGAGTGCCGATGAGGGATGGGTCAAGTTCCGTGTTGGAGAACGTCAAGTATGTTTCGGAATTAAGGCAAAACTTGATATCACTAGGCACTCTTGAAAAAGAGGGTTTTATCACGAAGATGCAGTCGGGCAGGATCAAGGTTATAAAGGGTTCAGTGGTGGCTTGATCAGAACAAGGAAGGTGATTGTACAATAATTTGCACTACCAAGCCTTGCGATGGTAATCGAAGGATATAGGGGTTATGTAGATGCACCAAGCTCGTTGATAACCTGAAATAAGAAATAAAAAGACACTACGTTAAGTGATTACGCAGGGTGGGCCCTACGAATCACCTCCTGTATGTGAATGAGTATATGATATGGTAAATATGTAAGCTTAAGAGGATATGTGTGTGCCTAGTGAACGTACCACACTCAATAACCCATCCAAGCTATTTATCAGAGAGGAAAATAGGTTTAATTTGGAGAGTTCTATGCACAAATTGCGGAAATCATGGAGGCGTTCGATGATTTATGGTGACTGCTAGGGTTTCGGCGAATATCATGGATTCATTTGGTGGGGGGGGGGGGGGTCCCATGACAATAGCTAAAGTTTTGGGCGGAGATGGGGGTGTCCCATGATTACCGCCTTAGCATAATCTCTTTCTTGGAAGGAAAGCACAAGGGAGAGATCTCGGTCTTCATCTCTCTAATATCTTCGCAGGCTTTACCCCGAAGGGCTTAGGCCTTTGATTGGCGAGTTCCCAAATGGTAACCGTATCACGAATGAATGGTTTGACGCCAATGAAGATATTAGGAGGCAATCTTGGATCTTCGAGAAGAAGTTTTCGTACAGGCTCGAAAGGGTATCCTTTGACCTATTAGGAGGGTACATCATCAAGCCCCCCAGTCGAAAGTGATAGACACACACAATACGATGCTAATCAAATGATTAGATCTAGAACATTTGTAGTGAATATGACTAAATAAGGAAGTTCACAATGATCAAGTGGAAATCCTAATGAAGCTGTACTTATACCTAACATGTCAAACTCTTGATACTTTTCAAGAGTTGTAAAACGATCTTCACAGATTCAGAGGTTATTGTTACCTACCATGTTTAACAGGTTCTGATGAAGGATGCGACTACTTCAGATTCAACACCATCTTACACACCTTCGAACACTACATCTTCAAAATCCCATACTCATACTCAAAGATTACATATGATGTCAAAGAGTTGAAAGCAAGCTAAAGATTCATAAAGACAAATATCTCCTCAGATCTACTCTAATTATAAATATGTCAGTATTTATGGAATATGGGAGATTGTTAGCTTTGATCGAGACAACAAGTATGAACATGTTGGTCAAGAATTAAATATGAAGACTTGAAGATGTATAGAAGCAAAAGAAAGGATTTAAGGCTAAAGACAAGAAGAAAAGCTCAAGACAAAGAACCAGGAAGCATGACTGGAACTCAAAGACTAGCAAGGCTATCACACAGCAAGGCTCAAGATATTAAGAATAAACATAATCACCTCAAAGACTATTATTTAATGATAGATGAATGATCACCTCTTAGGGGGAGATTGTTAGCATTAAAACAGGAAATCATTCCAAAGTCAATGAGCCTTGTAATAGTTTTTCTAAATGTATAAGTGTAACAGATAATAAATGCTAGTTCACAAGTCCACCAAGAACCTTAATGGGCGAAGCCCGGTTCTCGGTTTCAAGTAAGGCCCATGATTGTTGCTAAACCGTCAACTTATATTAACCAGGGAATGGTCAACAAAGTCAAAGAGCCTAGACCAATGCTCCGCGGAATATAGTGGTTTCTCCAGGTCGTTATGTCCCGACGAGGTGTGAATGGTTATAAAACGGTTATGTGATCGGGTGAATCTGGACGGAAAAGGGTTTTGAGATTGGTTGTGATGATTACACTACTGGAATATAAGAGAAAATAGCTTAAATACACTATATTAACAAGACTGGAAAGTTTGAAAACCCAGAAACGTTTAAAACTTAAAACGCGTACGTTCACGTTTAAATAAAACGTAAACGTACGAAATAAAAAGTAAAAACGGAAATCTGAAAACACCCAGGGGGTGAAAATGACTTTTTTACAAACTAAAAGGTAAAAGAAAATTTTTAGAAAAAAGAAAATAAATTTTTACACTAATTAATTATTTATTATTAATTAAATACTAATTAATACTTATTATTAATATTTAAACAACTTAAATATAATACAATATTATTTAAACACTAGAAAAATGAAAATAAAATTTCTAAAATTATAAAATAACTAAAAATAAGTTTTAAAATTAAAAATAAGTGTTTTTGTCTTTTTGTGGTTTTTATATTAATTAATTACTTATTAAACATTAATTACCTAATTAAACTATTTTAAATTAAGAAAAATAGAAAATGGACAGTAAAAATTCTAAGAAAATTTCTAAAAATATTTTATAACATATAAAAGCTATAAAAAATATAAAAACTAGGTTTTGCTTAATAAAAACTAATTATGCTATTTAAAACTAATTATTAATTAATTATTAATAAAACTAAAATTAATTCTAGTAAATACTAAATGATAAAATAAAAATCTTAGAAAATTATTATAATTACTTTAATATAATAGGTAATTAATAAAAATATAAAAATGACAAGTACTTAACAAAAATCTAAAAATGAAAATTAAAATTTAAATAAAATTAAATAGAAACTATCACTTAAAATTAACTTGACTTTTCTGGATTTTTCTTTTAGAAAACTATTTTATAACTAAAAACAACAAACTTTTATAAAAACAAGATTTTTAGAACTTAAAAATAAGCTGATTATGAAAGAAAAAGCCAAACAGTTGACTTTGTTTGACCAATGAAGGAAATAAGCTAAAATGGCATAAAGTGGGACCCACTCTTATTAATCCAGGTTCACTTGAGTTTAAGGAACATGAATAAGCTATAAAAAGCCAAAGGGATCCACAGATTAAGCAAATAAGCTCAAAATAAGCTCTTGAAATCTAATGTCAACTCAGAAACTGGGACAGGTTTTGTGGTTGAGTCCAAGTGGGGTCCAAAAGTGGTGAGGTCAAACACTTGGTCAATCCTTCAACCCTACCAAGGGCGGGGGGTTAAAAGGAACAAGGCTGGGGCCATGGGACCCACTAGGTTGGCCAGAAAACCACCACCAAGTGGTGGTGGTGGGATGATGCCTGCTGATGCAGGGGATAGTTGCAGCCCTGCAGCAGCTTTTGAGGGCTTGTGAAATGCTCAAGAAAATTAGCAAAAATCAAACAATTATGGATTTTCAAACACAAGCTAGTAGACAACAGGTACAAACAAGTTTCAAACCTTAATTCAACTCACATAAATCATGAAAATTACTTGAAATTTTGAAAAAAAAAATGAAAACAAGCACATTTGACTTTTCATATGAACTAACACTTTGACTAATCTGAGTTTTTGATGATTCCTACTTGCTAAATATGATGTAATAAGATAGAAAGACCATGAATTAAGCTATTCTAAACACTAAGGAACTGATTTGGGTGTTTGTGCAATCCTAAGATCTAACAGTGAACCTGCTAATGAAATGGATGAGTGATTTTGACTTTTAGCTTGTTAACTACCAAAATTATAACTAACTTATCCTATACTAGCCTTGAGTGATCTACTGATGCATAAAGAACATTCTCAAAACAACTAAAACACACAGAATCAAGCTGATCCAAACACCACTGATATGAAACAGTTGGTGCTCAAAATCCCTTATATCCAATCAAAACTATTCCAAAACTAATCCAAACCTCTCAATCCTGATTACTAATGATCAAATAAATCTCAATCCATTCAGAAAAATAGATTCAAACATAAATACAAGCAGAAAAACATATTCAAAGATGCAACAAAATATTATGAAACTTGAAATGAAATTTAGACCTTACTGATTTAATACCTCAATTAGGATAACCAAAGCTGTCTCAATATATCATAACCAGAGTTCCACATTCAAATTCCCAGAATCATCATATGACTTTTCCCTTTGACTTTTGTTGACTTTTGACTCTTTTAGCAATTGAGACTGAATTAAACAACAATAAACTCACAACAAGCTGTCACAGACTTATGTGAGCTAATTGAACAAGAAATAAAAGCTTTTAAACTTTAAGTAATAACTGAAACGAATCACTGTATTAAACTTAAACTTGAATTAAAACTGAAATGGTACAAGGCTTGTGAACTTTAAACTAGACTTGAAATAAAAGTTACAATAGCATGAAATTAAGCTAACATCTAACTACTTATCTGAATTTGACTTGAAAATAAAATTATACTACTCCTAATTTTCTAACTAAAATCTACTACTCTCCAACTGCAGCCTCTCTGCTTTTTATAGTTCCAGAAATGATCCAGGTGTCCTCTTGATTGAATCCCATCACTTGATAGCCATTGGATTGGCTAGAATAATCTTAGCCGTTCAAACTTCTTTTGGCGGCAAAATTATCTTTGCAACTTGCTTTGGTAACTTGTGGGGTTTTAGGGATAATAAATGGAGTTTGGATGTAGTGGAGGCTAGGGGGGACATGGAGTGGTGTTTGTGAGGTGGAGGTGAGGGGAGATGGCAGGGAGCAGGTTGTTTAGCAGGGGTGTTGCAAGTGGTAAGGGTGAGGTGGATGGTTGGTTTGACCTGGGGGTCAACGAAGGGGTAATAAAAAAAACGGGGGAAGGGATTTTATTTGTGGAGTGTGGGCTGAGGTTGGTGTTGGGCTGGGAAGGAAGGATTGGGCCTGGGTGATATAAGGTTGGACTGGATCAGGCATTTTGGGTTTAGAAAAATAATAAGGGTCCGTTTGGTTCCTAACTAATAAACAACAAGGACCTCAAATATAATTTTCTGAAACTTGGGGACCTGTTATGATACTTTCCACAATTAATTATAAGGACCCATATTGACAAATCTAAATATTATTAGGACCAAAATTACACTTTTCCAAAATTTTAAACCCCCATGACCATTTTTGCAAAATGTGAAAGTTTAAGGGACCAAAATGTAATTTTCTCGAAACTTCACACCAAGGACTAAAAATAACTTTTGTAACTTCCCAAGGACCCAAAATGATTTTTTCTTTCAAAAATATCCACCAGGGACCAAATCTGCCAATTACTGAAACTCCAGGGACCAAAACTGTAAATTCTCAAAACTTTTCCTATTTTTCACCAAAGGACAAAATATGGCAACTTATGATTGTAAAAGGACCTTTGGTGATAATTTTCTATATTTTGAATGACCATGGACTAATTTTGTAATTTTATAAAAGTTGGGGGACTGAAACTGCCAATTTTGCAAACTTTGTACGTTTTTCATTTGTTTTTGCTCATTTTGCATCTAAAACATATAAAACACAATTTTGAAATATTTTCAGTATTTTGATGCATTACTGAGTGTTTTTGTATGTTTTGCAGTTCAGATTTAACAAAAAATAATGAGTGTTTGAGCACTCATCAATCCCCCACACTAAACTATTGCTAGTCCCTAGCAATACTGTTTTGAAAACTTGATGGATTTGAAAAACTCTTTACCAAAAGCCATCACTTCTGGAGTAGCCAGGTGTAAGAACTGTGACACACCTGATAACCGTGTGATTTTGAGCAAACCACCAGCTGTCAACGGATTTGATTAGTCTTTACCAAAAGTCGTTTGCTTCTGGACTAGCCAGATCTTGATGGAATAGTCAACATCTTGGTGAGCTGATTACCAATTATGGATTTTCCACTGCCTTTACCACAAGCCATAATCTTGTGGGCTAGCCAACTCATTCGCTTTATGGGATATGGGAGTTGAGGAACCATACAATTTTGGGCAAATTGCAAGCCATAAACGGATTTGAGATGTCTTTACCAAGAGCCGTTTGCTCCTGGACTAGCCAATCCCTTTTGTCGGTTAGACAAGGCGGACTGATTACCACAAAAATTTTGAAGCACCAGTGACAAATTTTTAAAATTTTTGAATTTTGGCTAAAAACGGGGGTATTACATAGTAAAATGTGATAAAATTTGCAAGAATAGCGAATACCCCCCACACTTAGCATGAATATTGTCCTCAATATTCAAAGTCCCGGCTATTATGCCGACATTTTGAACGTAAAAGGGCAACATTACAAGCTAAGCGTGGAAATACCATTTTGTATTTTCACTTCATAAGTAACCATAGCATGGGGGACTCCCCCACACTTAGGGTGAAAACCCTATATGAATGCTACTGTTTTTGTTTACCGAGTCGCAAGCTTGACTCGACCCCGAATTCATTTGTCCTTGGGGAAGCATGATGTGGAAGAAACGATCTCAATCGGACTTTCATTCAAGATGTTTGGACAAACATTTGAAGCACGTGAAAGTTCCACACCGATGAGATAAGTATCCGGCTCAAGATAATGATACATGAAAATGCCGGGATCAAAGATAGTGTCTTCATTCCCGAAGGAGTGAAGAAGAAAAGAAGTCACCTTATAGGTGAAGAAAAGGAAGAAAACCATGATAAAAAGCATGATTTGATCTTCTTCCTCGAGAGCAGGCTCCGTAGCCTGAGTTTGGATTTCAAAGGGTAAGCTCGTAAACAAGCTGGGAGGATTTTGCAAATTCTCATGATTGAGAGCATCTCCCCCCGGGCTATCAAACTCCGGAGGAGTCATGACATGATGAGTGAGTTCACCGGAGAACTCCTCATGAAGAGAATTATTCACAAGATGTGAATCTGTGAATTCATGTTCTGATATAAACTCATCACAATCCTCGTTCTGAATATCAAAGAGTGGATTATCAGAAATCAAAGTGAATTCAGAGTTGAATTCAAATAGAGGATTGGTGAGAGTAGTATTGAATGTTTCGGGAACAAAAAGATTATCATTCTCTATTGGACTGTCGGGATAAGAAGTGAGTGACGGATCATGATAAAGGAGACTTTCAATTTCTCCCAGATCGGCTTGGAAATCGAGGAGACCATCATCACTTTCCAATGAAAGTGGATTGATGTGAGTAAGTTCATCAGCGAACTCCTCAAGAAGAGGATCAACATCAGAATGAGGGAGTGATGCCTCAATATACTCAATGTCTCCATGAGATGTATAATCATCATTAAAATCTGAGAAAGTCTCAAATTGATCTTTAGGACACTCAATAGGGGAAGGAATATCACACATATAATCCAAAGTTCCCTGTGACTCTCTCGGGATTGGGATAAGGATCTCAACACTAGACTTTATTAATTCGTCCGATTCCTTATCAGGAACAGTGCTAAGATGCTCATCCCCCATGATCAGAGAGTGGGTGTGAACTTCGGGTGTGATAGCAGTTGTTTGAGATGGAATCTCAACTGCTGGGGTATCCACTGATGAACTTGGTGGATCTTCATAGAATTGAAGGATATCAAGTGTATCCTCATCATCACTGTCATCAGGAATAAAACAGAACAAAGAGCTAGATTTGGCTGCTTTTTCTCTTGCAATGGATTCCCTCACAGATTTTTCATAAGCATCTTGGGAATTTATTCTAGCAGCCTGCTCTTCAGCAAGCAATTCTTCCATGGATTTTTGATGAGTGTGTCTTTGGGAAAAGTCTTGAACTAAACCCTTAAGCTCATCAACGATTTTCATCATATTCTGCATTTCTGGAAGAAGTGCTTGATTCATATCGTACTGTGGAGGTTGGTCGTAATAAGGTGTGTCAAAATTGTCACAAGGATATGGATTCCCCGTTTGACAATCTGAACTGAGGTGCGGACCTCCACAGAAATCACAACAGTAAAACTGTTGAGTCTGGACTGGTGAATCATATGGGTATTGGTCATAACCAAAGTTCTAAGCATCACCGGAAAACTGTTCATAGACAAACGTGTTTCCGGATTGACACTCAAATCCTTGGTGAGGACCACCACAAAACCCACACAGATATGTCAGTATCTCATGATGTGGTGGCTGGTAGGATGAATCAGATGTGTCATGGTAAGGATAGGGAGCTTGGTTATAGACAGACCCATCTCCTGACTCTACCATGCTACAGCCGGGACAATTCCCACCATTATGAGGACCACCACACCATTGGCAACCGCAATGGTGTGGATACGACATAGAAAGAATCAAAGGTTTACAGAGGGGTAGGGATGAAGAATCAAAGATGTGAGAGGGTAAAGGTGATTATTTTTGGATTTTTGAATGAACATTTTGTACAAATAGGAAAGAAAATGTTTTTGTGTTCGTTGAAAACTGAGTTTAAAATGTTTTCATGAACTGTTTTGTTTTTTGTTTTTTTTTTTTTTTTTTTTTTTTTTTTTTTTAATATGAAAATAAGAAGATATATGAACAAGGGTGAGTAAATATTCAATGAGTGTATATCCCGATTCACTAATACGCAAAACTTTTTAGAATAGCGCGCACACCTCCCCGGCTACGGCGCCAAAAATTGATTGTTGTTAAACCGTCAACTTATATTGACCAGGGAATGGTCAACAAAGTCAAAGAGCCTAGACCAATGCTCCGCGGAATATGGTGGTTTCCCCGGGTCGTTATGTCCCGACGAGGTGTGAATGGTTATAAAACGGTTATGTGATCGGGTGAATCTGGACGGAAAAGGGTTTTGAGATTGGTTGTGATGATTACACTACTGGAATATAAGAGAAAATAGCTTAAATACACTATATTAACAAGACTGGAAAGTTTGAAAACCCAGAAACGTTTAAAACTTAAAACGCGTACGTTCACGTTTAAATAAAACGTAAACGTACGAAATAAAAAGTAAAAACGGAAATCTGAAAACACCCAGGGGGTGAAAATGACTTTTTTACAAACTAAAAGGTAAAAGAAAATTTTTAGAAAAAAGAAAATAAATTTTTACACTAATTAATTATTTATTATTAATTAAATACTAATTAATACTTATTATTAATATTTAAACAACTTAAATATAATACAATATTATTTAAACACTAGAAAAATGAAAATAAAATTTCTAAAATTATAAAATAACTAAAAATAAGTTTTAAAATTAAAAATAAGTGTTTTTGTCTTTTTGTGATTTTTATATTAATTAATTACTTATTAAACATTAATTACCTAATTAAAATATTTTAAATTAAGAAAAATAGAAAATGAACAGTAAAAATTCTAAGAAAATTTCTAAAAATATTTTATAACATATAAAAGCAATAAAAAAATATAAAAACTAGGTTTTGCTTAATAAAAACTAATTATTAATTAATTATTAATAAAACTAAAATTAATTCTAGTAAATACTAAATGATAAAATAAAAATCTGAGAAAATTATTATAATTACTTTAATATAATAGGTAATTAATAAAAATATAAAAATGACAAGTACTTAACAAAAATCTAAAAATGAAAATTAAAATTTAAATAAAATTAAATAGAAACTATCACTTAAAATTAACTTGACTTTTCTGGATTTTTCTTTTAGAAAACTATTTTATAACTAAAAACAACAAACTTTTATGAAAACAAGATTTTTAGAACATAAAAATAAGCTGATTATGAAAGAAAAAGCCAAACAGTTGATTTTGTTTGACCAATGAAGGAAATAAGCTAAAATGGCATAAAGTGGGACCTACTCTGATTAATCCAGGTTCACTTGAGTTTAAGGAACATGAATAAGCTATAAAAAGCCAAAGGGATCCACAGATTAAGCAAATAAGCTCAAAATTAGCTCTTGAAATCTAATGTCAACTCAGAAACTGGGACAGGTTTTGTGGTTGAGTCCAAGTGGGGTCCATAAGTGGTGAGGTCAAACACTTGGTCAATCCTTCAACCCTACCAGGGGGGGGGGTTGATAGGAACAAGGCTGGGGCCATGGGACCCACTAGGTTGTCCAGAAAACCACCACCAAGTGGTGGTGGTGGGATGATGCCTGCTGATGCAGGGGATAGTTGCAGCCCTGCAGCAGCTTTTGAGGGCTTGTGAAATGCTCAAGAAAATTAGCAAAAATCAAACAATTATGGATTCTCAAACACAAGCTAGTAGACAACAGGTACAAACAAGTTTCAAACCTTAATTCAACTCACATAAATCATGAAAATTACTTGAACTTTTGAAAATAAAATGAAAACAAGCACATTTGACTTTTCATATGAACTAACACATTGACTAATCTGAGTTTTTGATGATTCCTACATGCTAAATATGATGTAACAAGATAGAAAGACCATGAATTAAGCTTTTCTAAACACTAAGGAACTGATTTGAGTGTTTGTGCAATCCTAAGATCTAACAGTGAACCTGCTAATGAAATGGATGAGTGATTTTGACTTTTAGCTTGTTAACTACCAAAATTATAACTAACTTATCCTATACTAGTCTTGAGTGATCTACTGATGCATAAAGAACATTCTCAAAACAACTAAAACACACAAAATCAATCTGATCCAAACACCACTGATGTGAAACAGTTGGTGCTCAAAATCCCTTATATCCAATCAAAACTATTCCAAAACTAATCCAAACCTCTCAATCCTGATTACTAATGATCAAATAAATCTCAATCCATTCAGAAAAACAGATTCAAACATAAATACAAGCAGAAAAACAGATTCAAAGATGCAACAAAATATTATGAAACTTGAAATGAAATTTAGACCTTACTGATTTAATACCTCAATTAGCATAACCAAGGCTGTCTCAATATATCATAACCAGAGTTCCACATTCAAATTCCCAGAATCATCATATGACTTTTCCCTTTGACTTTTGTTGACTTTTGACTCTTTTAGCAATTGAGACTGAATTAAGCAACAATAAACTCACAACAAGCTATCACAGACTTATGTGAGCTTATTGAACAAGAAATAAAAGCTTTTAAACTTTAAGTAATAACTGAAACGAATCACTGTATTAAACTTAAACTTGAATTAAAACTGAAATGGTACAAGGCTTGTGAACTTTAAACTAGACTTGAAATAAAAGTTACAATAGCATGAAATTAAGCTAACATCTAACTACTTATCTGAATTTGACTTGAAAATAAAATTATACTACTCCTAATTTTCTAACTAAAATCTACTACTCTCCAACTGCAGCCTCTCTGCTTTTTATAGTTCCAGAAATGATCCAGGTGTCCTCTTGATTGAATCCCATCACTTGATAGCCATTGGATTGGCTAGAATAATCTTAGCCGTTCAAACTTCTTTTGGAGGCAAAATTATCTTTGCAACTTGCTTTGGTAACTTGTGGGGTTTTAGGGATAATAAATGGAGTTTGGATGTAGTGGAGGCTAGGGGGGACATGGAGTGGTGTTGGTGAGGTGGAGGTGAGGGGAGATGGCAGGGAGCAGGTTGTTTAGCAGGGGTGTTGCAAGTGGTGAGGGTGAGGTGGATGGTTGGTTTGACCTGGGGGTCAACGAAGGGGTAATAAAAAAACGGGGGAAGGGATTTTATTTGTGGAGTGTGGGCTGAGGTTGGTGTTGGGCTGGGAAGGAAGGATTTGGCCTGGGTGATATAAGGTTGGACTGGATCAGGCATTTCGGGTTTAGAAAAATAATAAGGGTCCGTTTGGTTCCTAACTAATAAACATCAAGGACCTCAAATGTAATTTTCTGAAACTTGGGGACTTGTTATGATACTTTCCACAATTAATTATAAGGACCCATATTGACAAATCTAAATATTATTAGGACCAAAATTACACTTTTCCAAAATTTTAAATCCCGAGGACCATTTTTGCAAAATGTGAAAGTTTAAGGGACCAAAATGTAATTTTCTCAAAACTTCACACCAAGGACTAAAAATAACTTTTGTAACTTCCCAAGGACCCAAAATGATTTTTTCTTTCAAAAATATCCACCAGGGACCAAATCTGCCAATTACTGAAACTCCAGGGACCAAAACTGTAAATTCTCAAAACTTTCCCAATTTTTCACCAAAGGACAAAATATGACAACTTATGATTGTAAAAGGACCTTTGGTGATAATTTTCTATATTTTGAATGATCAGGGACTAATTTTGTAATTTTATGAAAGTTGGGGGACTGAAACTGCCAATTATGCAAACTTTGTACATTTTTCATTTGTTTTTCCTTATTTTGCATCTAAAACATATAAAACACAATTTTGAAATATTTTCAGTATTTTGATGCATTACTGAGTGTTTTTGTATGTTTTGCAGTTCAGATTTAACCAAAAATGATGAGTGTTTGAGGACTCATCAATCCTCCACACTAAACTATTGCTAGTCCCTAGCAATACTGTTTTGAAAACTTGAAGGATTTGAAAAACTCTTTACCAAAAGCCATCACTTCTGGAGTAGCCAGGTGTAAGAACTGTGGCACACCTGATAACCGTATGATTTTGAGCAAACCACCAGCTGTTAACGGATTTGATTAGTCTTTACCAAAAGCCGTTTGCTTCTGGACTAGCTAGCTCTTGATGGAATAGTCAACATCTTGGTGAGCTGATTACCAATTATGGATTTTCCACTGCCTTTACCACAAGCCATAATCTTGTAGGCTAGCCAACTCATTCGCTTTATGGGATATGGGGAGTTGAGGAACCATACAATTTTGGGCAAATTGCAAGCCATAAACGGATTTGAGATGTCTTTACCAAGAGCCGTTTGCTCCTGGACTAGCCAATCCCTTTTGTCGGTTAGACAAGGCGGACTGATTACCACAAAAATTTTGAAGCACCAGTGAAAATTTTTTAAAATTTTTGAATTTTGGCTAAAAACGGGGGTATTATATAGTAAAATGTGATAAAATTCGCTAGAATAGCGAATACCCCCCACACTTAGCATGAATATTGTCCTCAATATTCAAAGTCCCGGCTATTATGCCGACATTTTGAACGTAAAAGGGCAACATTACAAGCTAAGCGTGGAAATACCATTTTGTATTTTCACTTCATAAGTAACCATAGCATGGGGGACTCCCCCACACTTAGGGTGAAAACCCTATATGAATGCTACTGTTTTTGTTTACCGAGTCGCAAGCTTGACTCGACCCCGAATTCATTTGTCCTTGGGGAAGCATGATGTGGAAGAAACGATCTCAATCGGACTTTCATTCAAGATGTTTGGACAAACATTTGAAGCACGTGAAAGTTCCACACCGATGAGATAAATATCCGGCTCAAGATAATGATACATGAAAATGCCGGGATCAAAGATAGTGTCTTCATTCCCGAAGGAGTGAAGAAGAAAAGAAGTCACCTTATAGGTGAAGAAAAGGAAGAAAACCATGATAAAAAGCATGATTTGATCTTCTTCCTCGAGAGCAGGCTCCGTAGCCTGAGTTTGGATTTCAAAGGGTAAGCTCGTAAACAAGCCGGGAGGATTTTGCAAATTCTCATGATTGAGAGCATCTCCCCCCGGGCTATCAAACTCCGGAGGAGTCATGACATGATGAGTGAGTTCACCGGAGAACTCCTCATGAAGAGAATTATTCACAAGATGTGAATCTGTGAATTCATGTTCCGATATAAACTCATCACAATCCTCGATCTGAATATCAAAGAGTGGATTATCAGAAATCAAAGTGAATTCAGAGTTGAATTCAAATAGAGGATTGGTGAGAGTAGTATTGAATGTTTCGGGAACAAAAAGATTATCATTCTCTATTGGACTGTCGGGATAAGAAGTGAGTGACGGATCATGATAAAGGAGACTTTCAATTTCTCCCAGATCGGCTTGGAAATCGAGGAGACCATCATCACTTTCCAATGAAAGTGGATTGATGTGAGTAAGTTCATCAGCGAACTCCTCAAGAAGAGGATCAACATCAGAATGAGGGAGTGATGCCTCAATATACTCAATGTCTCCATGAGATGTATAATCATCATTAAAATCTGAGAAAGTCTCAAATTGATCTTTAGGACACTCAATAGGGGAAGGAATATCACACATATCATCCAAAGTTCCATGTGACTCTCTCGGGATTGGGATAAGGATCTCAACACTAAACTTTATTAATTCGTCCGATTCCTTATCAGGAACAGTGCTAAGATGCTCATCCCCCATGATTAGAGAGTGAGTGTGAACTTCGGGTGTGATAGCAGTTGTTTGAGATGGAATCTCAACTACTAGGGTATCCACTGATGAACTTGATGGATCTTCATAGAATTGAAGGATATCAAGTGTACCTCATCATCACTGTCATCAGGAATAAAACAGAACAAAGAGCTAGATTTGGCTGCTTTTTCTCTTGCAATGGATTCCCTCACAGATTTTTCATAAGCATCTTGGGAATTTATTCTAGCAGCCTGCTCTTCAGCAAGCAATTCTTCCATGGATTTTTGATGAGTGTGTCTTTGGGAAAAGTCTTGAACTAAACCCTTAAGCTCATCAACGATTTTCATCATATTCTGCATTTCTGGAAGAAGTGCTTGATTCATATCGTACTGTGGAGGTTGGTCGTAATAAGGTGTGTCAAAATTGTCACAAGGATATGGATTCCCCGTTTGACAATCTGAACTGAAGTGCGAACCTCCACAGAAATCACAACAGTAAAACTGTTGAGTCTGGACTGGTGAATCATATGGGTATTGGTCATAACCAAAGTTCTAAGCATCACCGGAAAACTGTTCATAGACAAACGTGTTTCCGGATTGACACTCAAATCCTTGGTGAGGACCACCACAAAACTCACACAGATATGTTAGTATCTCATGATGTGGTGGCTGGTAGGATGAATCAGATGTGTCATGGTAAGAATAGGGAGCTTGGTTATAGACAGACCCATCTCTTGACTCTACCATGCTACAGTCGGGACAATTCCCACCATTATGAGGACCACCACACCATTGGCAACCGCAATGGTGTGGATACGACATAGAAAGAATCAAAGGTTTACAGAGGGGTAGGGATGAAGAATCAAAGATGTGAGAGGGTAAAAGTGATTATTTTTGGATTTTTGGATGAACATTTTGTACAAATAGAAAAGAAAATGTTTTTGTGTTTTTGTGTTCGTTGAAAACTGAGTTTAAAATGTTTTCATGAACTGTTTTGTTTTTTATTTTATTTTTTTATTTATTTATTTTTTTTTAATATGAAAATAAGAAGATATATGAACAAGGGTGAGTAAATATACAATGAGTGTATATCCCGATTCACTAATACGCAAAACTTTTTAGAATAGCGCGCACACCTCCCCGGCAACGGCGCCAAAAATTGATTGTTGCTAAACCGTCAATTTATATTGACCAGGGAATGGTCAACAAAGTCAAAGAGCCTAGACCAATGCTCCACGGAATATGGTGGTTTCCCCGGGTCGTTATGTCCCGACGAGGTGTGAATGGTTATAAAACGGTTATGCGATCGGGTGAATCTGGACGGAAAAGGGTTTTGAGATTGGTTGTGATGATTACACTACTGGAATATAAGAGAAAATAGCTTAAATACACTATATTAACAAGACTGGAAAGTTTGAAAACCCAGAAACGTTTAAAACTTAAAACGCGTACGTTCACGTTTAAATAAAACGTAAACGTACGAAATAAAAAGTAAAAACGGAAATCTGAAAACACCCAGGGGGTGAAAATGACTTTTTTACAAACTAAAAGGTAAAAGAAAATTTTTAGAAAAAAGAAAATAAATTTTTACACTAATTAATTATTTATTATTAATTAAATACTAATTAATACTTATTATTAATATTTAAACAACTTAAATATAATACAATATTATTTAAACACTAGAAAAATGAAAATAAAATTTCTAAAATTATAAAATAACTAAAAATAAGTTTTAAAATTAAAAATAAGTGTTTTTGTCTTTTTGTGGTTTTTATATTAATTAATTACTTATTAAACATTAATTACCTAATTAAAATATTTTAAATTAAAAAAAATAGAAAATGAACAGTAAAAATTCTAAGAAAATTTCTAAAAATATTTTATAACATATAAAAGCTATAAAAAATATAAAACCTAGGTTTTGCTTAATAAAAACTAATTATGCTATTTAAAACTAATTATTAATTAATTATTAATAAAACTAAAATTAATTCTAGTAAATATTAAATGATAAAATAAAAATCTGAGAAAATTATTATAATTACTTTAATATAATAGGTAATTAATAAAAATATAAAAATGACAAGTACTTAACAAAAATCTAAAAATGAAAATTAAAATTTAAATAAAATTAAATAGAAACTATCACTTAAAATTAACTTGACTTTTCTGGATTTTTCTTTTAGAAAATTATTTTATAACTAAACACAACAAACTTTTATGAAAACAAGATTTTTAGAACTTAAAAATAAGCTGATTATGAAAGAAAAAGCCAAACAGTTGACTTTGTTTGACCAATGAAGGAAATAAGCTAAAATGGCATAAAGTGGGACCCACTCTGATTAATCCAGGTTCACTTGAGTTTAAGGAACATGAATAAGCTATAAAAAGCCTAAGGGATCCACAGATTAAGCAAATAAGCTCAAAATAAGCTCTTGAAATCTAATGTCAACTCAGAAACTGGGACAGGTTTTGTGGTTGAGTCCAAGTGGGGTCCACAAGTGGTGAGGTCAAACACTTGGTCAATCCTTCAACCCTACCAGGGGGGGGGGTTGAAAGGAACAAGGCTGGGGCCATGGGACCCACTAGGTTGGCCAGAAAACAACCACCAAGTGGTGGTGGTGGGATGATGCCTGCTGATGCAGGGGATAGTTGCAGCCCTGCAGCAGCTTTTGAGGGCTTGTGAAATGCTCAAGAAAATTAGCAAAAATCAAACAATTATGGATTCTCAAACACAAGCTAGTAGACAACAGGTACAAACAAGTTTCAAACCTTAATTCAACTCACATAAATCATGAAAATTACTTGAACTTTTGAAAAAAAAAAATGAAAACAAGCACATTTGACTTTTCATATGAACTAACACTTTGACTAATCTGAGTTTTTGATGATTCCTACTTGCTAAATATGATGTAATAAGATAGAAATACCATGAATTAAGCTATTCTAAACACTAAGGAACTGATTTGAGTGTTTGTGCAATCCTAAGATCTAACAGTGAACCTGCTAATGAAATGGATGAGTGATTTTGACTTTTAGCTTGTTAACTACCAAAATTATAACTAACTTATCCAATACTAGCCTTGAGTGATCTACTGATGCATAAAGAACATTCTCAAAACAACTAAAACACACAGAATCAAGCTGATCCAAACACCACTGATATGAAACAGTTGGTGCTCAAAATCCCTTATATCCAATCAAAACTATTCCAAAACTAATCCAAACCTCTCAATCCTGATTACTAATGATCAAATAAATCTCAATCCATTCAGAAAAACAGATTCAAACATAAATACAAGCAAAAAAACAGATTCAAAGATGCAACAAAATATTATGAAACCTGAAATGAAATTTAGACCTTACTGATTTAATACCTCAATTAGCATAACCAAAGCTGTCTCAATATATCATAACCAGAGTTCCACATTCAAATTCCCAGAATCATCATATGACTTTTCCCTTTGACTTTTGTTGACTTTTGACTCTTTTAGCAATTGAGACTGAATTAAGCAACAATAAACTCACAACAAGCTATCACAGACTTATGTGAGCTTATTGAACAAGAAATAAAAGCTTTTAAACTTTAAGTAATAACTGAAATGAATCACTGTATTAAACTTAAACTTGAATTAAAACTGAAATGGTACAAGGCTTGTGAACTTTAAACTAGACTTGAAATAAAAGTTACAATAGCATGAAATTAAGCTAACATCTAACTACTTATCTGAATTTGACTTGAAAATAAAATTATACTACTCCTAATTTTCTAACTAAAATCTACTACTCTCCAACTGCAGCCTATCTGCTTTTTATAGTTCCAGAAATGATCCAGGTGTCCTCTTGATTGAATCCCATCACTTGATAGCCATTGGATTGGCTAGAATAATCTTAGCCGTTCAAACTTCTTTTGGCGGCAAAATTATCTTTGCAACTTGCTTTGGTAACTTGTGGGGTTTTAGGGATAATAAATGGAGTTTGGATGTAGTGGAGGCTAGGGGGTACATGGAGTGGTGTTGGTGAGGTGGAGGTGAGGGGAGATGGCAGGGAGCAGGTTGTTTAGCAGGGGTGTTGCAAGTGGTGAGGGTGAGGTGGATGGTTGGTTTGACCTGGGGGTCAACGAAGGGGTAATAAAAAAATGGGGGAAGGGATTTTATTTGTGGAGTGTGGGCTGAGGTTGGTGCTGGGCTGGGAAGGAAGGATTGGGCCTGGGTGATATAAGGTTGGACTGGATCAGGCATTTTGGGTTTAGAAAAATAATAAGGGTCCGTTTGGTTCCTAACTAATAAGCAAAAAGGACCTCAAATGTAATTTTCTGAAACTTGGGGACCTGTTATGATACTTTCCACAATTAATTATAAGGACCCATATTGACAAATCTAAATATTATTAGGAGCAAAATTACACTTTTCCAAAAATTTTAACCCCGAGGACCATTTTTGCAAAATGTGAAAGTTTAAGGGACCAAAATGTAATTTTCTCAAAACTTCACACCAAGGACTAAAAATAACTTTTGTAACTTCCCAAGGACCCAAAATGATTTTTTCTTTCAAAAATATCCACCAGGAACCAAATCTGCCAATTACTGAAACTCCAGGGACCAAAACTGTAAATTCTCAAAACTTTTCTAATTTTTCAGCAAAGGACAAAATATGACAACTTATGATTGTAAAAGGACCTTTGGTGATAATTTTCTATATTTTGAATGACCAGGGACTAATTTTGTAATTTTATGAAAGTTGGGGGACTGAAACTGCCAATTTTGCAAACTTTGTACGTTTTTCATTTGTTTTTGCTCATTTTGCATCTAAAACATATAAAACACAATTTTGAAATATTTTCAGTATTTTGATGCATTACTGAGTGTTTTTGTATGTTTTGCAGTTCAGATTTAACCAAAAATGATGAGTATTTGAGCACTCATCAGCCTATGAGGCCTTTGTTTCTAGGTATAAATACACCCTCTTAGCAAGGTAGGAGGGGTGTGGAAGTTCCTTTGGTCTAATACAAACACACCTACTAGTGTGTGTTTTGGTTTTTGATTTCCACTTCTCTTTCTCTCTCTACACGTCTCTGTCCCTCTAAATTAGTTATCTAAGTGTGAATCTTGATACCAAATGGGATCCTACGCTCATCCTCGCCATCTCTCTAGATGTGACAAGACTTTAAGAAGTACTCAAATGTATCTTTGGGGTCATAGGTAGACATCCCATCTTAGATTTATCCATATGATAACGCTCTAATTATACATATTTTCAGGCATGATATTACATGTTTTATGATCATTTATTGTGAACTTTCGATATTTAATAGCATGAAATGTGTGCATGTTCACTCACAGATGCTCTAGAGCAAGAAACGTCAAGAATGCTAGTATTTTAGCAAATAAAGCCAATAACTGTAAAGTCTACAATACAAGTCCAAAGATTCCAGCTAAAGTGCACCGGTTTTCCTCTTTGCGCGCCACACTTGCTCGCTCGGTCTAGAAAAGTTAGAGGCAGTTATTAATAAAAGTGCACTAGTTTTGGTATTCTATGTGCGCCGTACTTCCTATGCATTTATGAAACTTTGGTGCCAAGAAAATAGCTAAGTACCTCGCACTTACAATCGAAGTATGATGTACTTTGGATATCAAAAGGTATATAAAGAGCCCATTTGTAGGAATTTAAGCCTATCCACTCTCTGGCTATTCTCTACTAAGTTAGTCTTCAGAAGTACAAAGTTAAGAACGTGTGCCAGAGGAAGAAGCAGGGGTAGAACGGATCAAGCAAGGGTCGAATATACTCTTTGGTTGTAGAACTTTTGGTTACTTGTGACAATAGTGTAATCCATTTGATCATTCTAATCCGTATGTCTCTTGTTTACTTTTCTATCATTACTGTTATCATGAACTCATTAGCCATTAGAGGCTAAACCTCTTGTGATTGCTTGGATATGTAAATATAATAAAGTGATGTTATGATTATGCTTTGATCTCTATCAATTTCAAGTTCAAGTTGTGAACTATTTTGTCTCTAGTCTTGCTATGTTTGTTTATCAAAACTGATTGAGTATAACTTGTTGGATAAGGTCAAAAGAACCAATTTGTTATAAACAATTCTAGAAACTTGTCTGCGTTTTTAGCCTTTGGTTGGAGGAATCTACTTAGGAGAATTAGTAGTAATCTAGACTTGAGATACAATACTAATCTTGAGAGAGATCACTTGGTTAGATAAACATGAATCTTGAATTGAACTCAATAATTTATGAAATAACTCTTTTGACGAAAATTGCTAAGTTATAAGTTGTGCACCACATCAATTATCAAACTGAGATCTAGCATAAGCATTGTTACTGAATTATATAAGCTATCCAAGCAATCATTTGTCTTATCATTGAATTTTCCCTATTCTACTATTTTGCTATTTGTTGGTTTATTGTTTTGCTTTAACTACTCATTTCCTACTTAATCAAACGAACTAAGTCCTTGTGGATACGACCTGGTCTTGCCTAAATTCTTATACTACATACGTGGGTTATACTCTACCCGTGTGTTTGTTTTATTAAAAAATGGTGAAACTAGTATTATAAATTTAAAGCTTTCCTTACACAATGCCTTAGCCGATCTTGGTGCTGGCATTAATTTGATGCCCTACTCACTCTATGAAAAACTATCTACTAAAATTCTCAAACCCACCAAAATGAGTGTGAGAGTAGCAGATCGATCTTTTCAATATCCAGTTAGGATAGCCAAAAACATGCTAGTCGAAGTTGGAAAATTTACATTCACGATAGATTTTGTTATCCTCGAAATGGAAGAAGATAGTAAAGTTCCTCTAATTTTAGGGAGACCTTTCTTGCATACAGCCGATGCCATGATTAAAGTCAAACAAAAACAACTCAACTTAGGAGTTGGAGAAGAACGAATGGTTTTCTCCATTGACTTGGCTATGAAACACTCTTATTCTAATGATGATACATGCTTCAGAATTGATGTCATCGACGATAATCCTGAAGAAGATTTTGAAGCATTATTAGATGAATACAATAAACTCCTTAATTTTGTCGATTGAAAACTCCTCAAATGCGAAGTCTTTGCCGAATATGATCAATTCATGTCAATGACTATCGAGGAAGATGTTGAAATTTCTGACGACGAAGAAGAGGAAGTTGCATTCGAGAAAATAGCATTTGATACGAAACAAAAAATTAAAAAATATCTTGAAGAACCTCCTACCGATCTTGTTCTTAAACCATTACCTGATCATTTGGAATATGCCTTCTTAGAAGAAGAATCCTTACTTCCAGTAATAATTTCATCAAAACTCTCTAATAAGAAGTAAGTAAAATTAATATCAGTTCTTTAAGATCATTAACGAGTCTTTGCTTGGAAAACAAGTGACATACCTGGAATTTGTCCATCCATCTGTAAACACAAAATTCAGTTGTTGGATGATAAGAAACTGGTTGTTCAAAAGCAAAGGAGACTCAATCTGAATATAAAAGAAGTTGTTAAAAAAGAAATAGTTTAACTTCTTGATTCAGGCATTATCTACCTGATTGCCAATATCCCGTGGGTAAGCCATATTCATTATGTACCAAAGAAAGGTGGTATCACAGTAGTGACGAATGAAAATGACGAACTTGTTCCAACTAGAACTATCACTGGTTGGCGTGTTTGTATCGACTATAGAAAATTGAATGAAGCAACCGCAAAAGATCATTTTCCACTTCCATTCATTGACAAAATGTTGGAAAGACTCGCAGGAAATGAATACTTCTGTTTCCTCGGTGGATTATTCGGATATTTTCAAATACCAATCGATCCAATAGGTAAAGAAAAGACCACATTCACATGCCCTTTCGGGACATACGCATATCGACGTTTGCCATTTGGCCTATGTAATGCACCTGCTACTTTTCAGAGGTGTATGATAGCAATTCTTCATGACATGATTGAAGAATCCGTGAAAGTATTCATGGATGATTTTTCTGTCTTTGGAAATTCTTTCGAAAAATGCCTTAACAATCTGGATAAAATGCTCCAACGTTGTGAAGATGCAAATCTTGTCCTTAACTGGGAAAAGTGTCACTTCATGGATAAAGAAGGTATTTTGATTGGACATAAAGTGTCAGGAGCGGGACTTGAAGTTGACAAAGCAAAATTTGACGTAATTTCCATGCTTCCACCTCCTACTAATGTGAAAGGCATTAGAAGTTTTTTCAGACATGCAGGATTTCACCGACGATTTATCAAGGATTTCTCAAAAATTGCTTATCCTTTGACTAAACTTCTTGAAAAAGATATCACATTCGAATTTGATTAAGAATGTCACAAAGCCTTTGAAATATTAAAAGAAAAACTCACATGCACTCCGATCATAACAAGCCCGAATTGGAATTTACCATTTGAATTAATGTGTGATGCAAGCGATTTCATAGTTGAAGCAGTTTTAGGACAAAAGGATGGAAAACATTTCCATCCTATCTATTTTGCAAGTAAAACGCTCAATGCTGCTCAACAAAATTATACAATCACATAAAAAGAACTTATGGTTGTAGTATTTTTATTCGATAAATTCCGTGCATATCTCGTTCTATCCAAAACTATGGTCTATACCGACCATTCCGTTCTGAAATATCGCTTTAAAAAGCAAGATGCTAAGCGACATCTTATATGTTGGATATTGCTTTTACAAGAATTTGATATAGAAATCAAAGACAAAAAAGGTGCTGAAAATATAGTAGCCGATCACTTGTCTCGCATCGAAAAAGAAAACGAAGTGATAGAAAATGAAATAGATGACAATTTTCCCGATGAAACTCTGAATGAGATAAGTTCTGAAGAAACACCATGGTTCGCAGACCTTGCAAACTATTTGGTGGGGAACATATTACCTAAGGGAATGACTCACCAAGAGAAGAACAAGTTCTTTTCAGACTTATAGAAATACTTTTAGGATGAGCCACATCTTTTCAAAATATGTTCGGACGGAATGATTAGGAGATGTATATCTGGACCAGAAACACATGTCACCATAGACCTACCGGTGGACATTATGGTGCCACCACAACCACTAAAAAAATATTTGAATCAGGATTTTATTGGCCTATAATAGTTAAAGAAGCTCCTACTCTGGTTCGCCTTTGTGAAGCATGTAAGAAAACTGGAAATATCTCCAAGAGAGATGAAATGCCATTAAACAACATTCAACTGTGTGAAGTTTTTGACATATGGGGTAGAGACTTTATGGGACAATTTCCTAAGTCATCAAAACTCGAATACATATTAGTCGCTGTCGACTACGTGTCAAAATGGGCAGAGCCCAAGCTCTACCGACAAACGATGCTAGAGTCGTTATCTCATTTCTTAAGAAACTATTTTGTCATTTTGGCATGCCGAAAGCTATTACAAGCGACAGAGGAACTCATTTCTGTAATAAACTCATGGAAAAGACTATGAAAAGATATGGAGTCAACCATCGATTCTCTACATCTTATCATCTTCAAATAAGTGGAGTCAACCATCGATTCTCTACATACTAACAGAGCTCTTAAAAGAATACTCGAACAAACAATAAAAGATAACCCTGCTGTATGGTCGAGAAAACTTGACGATGCTCTGTGGGCATTTAGAACCGCTTATAAAAAACCAATCGGAGCAACTCCATATAAACTCTTATACGATAAAACATGCCATCTACCCTTTGAAATAGAACACCGTGCATATTGGGCACTTAAAAATTGTAATCTAGATTTAATTGCAGCCGGTGAGAAATGCATGTTTCAGCTTCATGAATTAGACGAATTACGCCTTTAGGCCTATGAAAATTCTCGTCTTTATAAAGTTCGTACAAAGGTTTGGCATGATCGAAAACTCAGAATCAGGAAAGAATTCAAGAAAGGAGACAAAGTCCTATTGTTTCATTCAAAATACAAGTTCAAACAATCAAAACTTAGATCCCGTTGGCTTGGACCTTATATAGTTAAAATATCCATCCGGATAGGTTGAACTATACGGGAAAGACAATAAAAGTTTTATTGTCAATGGTCACAGGCTTAAGCTATACCATGAGGAAGAAAGTTTCAATGATCGAAGGGAAGAACTAACTCCCTTCTTTCCAAATGCTTAATCATTCTAATCAAGAGAGTCGAGCTATAGACTCAAAAATTAGCGCTTCGCAGGAGGCAACCCGTGTCCTTTGTACTATATTTTCTACACAGTTCAACTTAAGTGTGGAGGTGTTATGTTACTATGATAAAAAAAAGAGAAAAAAAAATCAAAAAAATACAAAAATATTTTCTACTTGTGTATGTTTGTTTGTTTTTATTTTTCAGGTTTAAAGTACATGCTTGCAATGGGATAACTCAACACTATCAGCTTTCTTATATTGCCCGAGAAGTTTCTTTCCCTTAGTATTTTATTTTTCCTATTTATTTATTTATTTATTTATTTATCAAGTTTTCTACATTGAGGACAATGTTCAACTTAAGTGTGGAGGGGAGTCAAATAGTAAAAATCATTATGTTATTCCTCTCGTATCAGGTTGTACTGTAATGACACTTTTTAGTTAAAATTTAAATTTTTTCAAAAAATAAAAAATATATGTTTTTATATATCTAGTTATAAAGGCAAATCTACTTGGATTGACACTTTAGCTAAGAAAAAATTCATTCACAAAAAAATGTGAGATAATTCTAAGCCTTTTATGAGTGTATATCTGCTACACTTCCTAAAAAATGTATGAGTGTGCTGGCGATTTAATTTAGCTCTAGAACTTGCACCTATATATCAATAACGAATGCAGCAGTGAGATTGCATTTCTATGCTTTATAGACAATTTTGTGTGATATTGAGGCAAATTTAGGATTTACACCAAAAGCCTTCCTTTACAAAGAAAAGTTGTAATCTATTCGACTACACTGGTCCACTAGTATATCACAGAAAAATAACCCTCTAGCGCTCATTTTTACTGCTAATGCCCCTTAGAAAAACATACAGAGCCTTATCCTTTTTCTTTGTTTAAACCAATAAATTATGCCCCATAATTGAAGTTCGATTTATTGCTTGATGCATGAGAAAAAGAAAGAAAAAATTCAAGTTATGTGAAATATCCAAATGAAAAGAAAAAGAAAAAATGTTAATGAAAAAATGTATGATCGAAGGTCAGAAAAGTTGGCCAAATGAAAAAGAAAAGAAAAGTCTATGAATCATGATTGATGATGCCCAACAGCTTATTGGTTTATCGCTTTATGAACTTATCTAAACAAGAGAAAATTATCCCATGCCTTGTCCATATCCTTAAATCCTTAAGCCAACCCGAAAAGTCCTCATTGATATCATTGCATGGTGCTTACACCTTTTCAGAGTTGTCTTTGTGTTTTGTGCAAGTCTTTGGTAGCTAATTAATCGTGTCTGTGCAAATTGAGTGATCTCAACCCTATCGAGTGATTAGTGTGAATCTTAAAATTTCCTTCATGAGGTGTCATAGTTATGTGTCAATGCCTTTTAGCTATGAATTAATCTTGATACTATATCTCCACATTTACAACAAATAAAATTTTCCCGCTTTGATTGCTTGAGGGCAAGCGATAGCTAAGTGTGGAGGTATTTGATAACGCCTTAATTTTACATATTTTCGGGTATGATATTACATGTTTTATGATCATTTATTGTGAACTTTTGATACTTAATAGCATAAAATGTGTGCAGGTTCACTCTCAGATGCTCTGGAGCAAGAAACATCAAGAATGCAAGTATGTTAGCAAATAAAGCCAATAAATATGAAGTCTACAATATAAGTCCAAAGATTCCAGCTAAAGTGTGCCAATTTTCCTCTCTTGTATGCCGCACTTGATCGCTTGGTCAAGAAAGTCAGAGGAAGTTATTAATAAAAGCGTGCCGGTTTTGTATTCTATGTGCGTCGTACTTTCTCTGCATTTATAAAACTTTGGCGCCAAGAAAATAGCTAAGTGCGTTGCACTTACAATCGAAGTACGCCGTACTTTGCATATCAGAATGCTATATAAAGAGCCCATTTACAGGCATTTGAGCCTCTATACTCTCTAACTATTCTCCACTAAGTCAGTCCTCAGAAGTACAAAGTTAAGAATGTGTGCCAGAGCAAGAAGCAGGGGTAGAACAGATCAAGAAAGGTCAAATATACCTTTGGTTGTAGAACTTTTGGTTACTTGTGACACTAGTGTAATCCATTTGATCATTCCAATCCATATGTCTCTTGTTTACTTTTCTATCATTACTGTTATGACCAAGAAACACGTTCCGAAGGTCGCGGTTGATCGAAATACATCATGGTTCTAGAGAGAGAAATGTGGAGAATACTATGTGTTTATTAGATTGATAAATGAATGAAGCTTACACAATTTCCCACTCCCCCCATGGAGAGTCATGAGGGGTATTTATAGGCTCATCACACTACATGTTTGCCTAATCTACATAAGTAGTCCCTAAGGACACAACATGCTACATATCTAGTCCATTTCACTTGTGTGACGTTATCTTTATAAAAGAGCGAGGCTAACAATCTCCCTCCAAGATATCGTCACACGTGAATGGTTAGAATGAGACCTATAAACAAAATAGATTACAATGATAATAAACTATGTTGGCGTTGTTGAAGCACAGAGTCTCTGTAGTCTAGATACTAAGGCAAACTTGAAGTTCTATTCATCCGACGATCTCGGCATTTGATCTTTGGCACTGAAGGCACAGATCTTTGTAGCTCTGAACTTCAACTGTAACGGTCTAGTTAGGTTATTTCTCCCTCATAACTAGTGAGCCTTTATTTCTTTTTCCTGCTCCCTCCTGAACCGACAACTCTCTTTTCATCACGTAGCGGATAAAGTAGATTCAAAAGTGTAGGAACATGGTTGTCATTCGGGGAGCAACATAACAATATAACTCACATAACATTGCATCCAAGTTGGTAATAAGCCCTGATGTACACACACTACTTCTCCATTCACGATGTTAAGCACAATTCTCTCAGTCAATCCAATCACTGAAGACGAAACACTACTTCTTTTGGCATGTTCTTCTCCCTCCTGATGGTTGCGAGTTATCGGAATCATCATAATGTTGTGTACATGCCGTATAATCACCTTGTACTTGATGCAATTTAGAAGCCATAACAGCTCTTTGAAGCATATTCTGTGAGTATGTGTTGATAAGATATGACTCTCTTTTTCTACAATCTCATCTCTTCCCTTCAACCTACAAGCGACCTCTTCAAATTCCAACCAGCTAGTAAATGACCAATGACTAGAGAAACAACCCAATATAACCAATCTGAAAATGAAGTAAACATCCCTTAGATATGTGACTTAATCTTGTACGATGGTTTGACTAAGAACCTATACTGAGCACTACAACGTGACTCCTTAAAGCATAGGTAGAGCCATATACCCAAACCAACAAACAGTATATGAAATCCGCCTCTTGGACTATCCACAACTTCGTGTGACACTGAGTACTACAATGTAACTCCTTAAAGTGATAGCTATAACCTGAGTACTACAATGTAACTCCTTACATCGGGTATAACTAGATAAACAAAGTCTTAATCACTATCATTACCAATGAATGCACAAACAAGTATCTTCGAAAGTCATGCATCCATCCACCCCTAGACTTTGAGATAAATAAGTACACATGCCCTTGAAATGAACTTTAAACCCAGAAAAGTGATAAAGAATTATCCCCATAGTCAAAAAAATCGGATACTAGCCGTTTGTCATTTGATTGTGATTCTTGATCAGGATCTTTTAAGCTATACATGGTGTGTTTTTATTGTGATTGTGATTCTTACTCGATAAGACAGAAGCTTACTCGATACTACAACACTCTTACTCGATAAAACCCATTCCTTACTTGATAAACCCTAAAAATTCGCTTCCTAACTCGATAAAATATGTGACAACAGCTCAAAAAAACACGATTTTTTCACCAAAAAACACCACGATTCGCCCCTGGTTATCTCTGATACCACTTGTTATGACCAAGAAATACGTTCTGAAGGTCGTGGTTGATCGAAATACATCATGGTTCTAGAGAGAGAAAGTAGAGAGAGAAAGGTGGAGAATACTATGTGTTTATTAGATTGACAAATGAATGAAGCTTACCCAATTTCCCACACCCCTCATGGAGAGTCATGAGGGGTATTTATAGGCTCATCACACTACATGTTTGCCTAATCTACATAAGTAGTCCCTAAGGACACAACATGCTACATATCTAGTCCATTTCACTTGTGCAACGTTATCTTTATAAAAGAGCGAGGCTAACAATTATTGTTATCATGAACTCATTAGCCATTAGAGGCTAAACCTCTTGTGATTGCTTGGATATATAAATATAATAAAGTGATGTTATAATTATGCTTTGATTTCTATCAATTTCAAGTAAGTTGTGAACTATAGTCTTGTTATGTTTGTTTATCAAAACTGATTGAGTATAACTTGTTGGATAAGGTTGAAAGAACCAATTTTTTATAAACAATTCTAGAAACTTGTCGGCGTTTTTAGCCTTTGGTTAGAGGAATCCGCTTAGGAGAATTGGTAGTAATCTAGACTTGAGATACAATACTAATCTTGAGAGATATCACTTGGTTAGATAAACATGAATCTTGAATTGAACTCAACAATTTATGAAATTACTCTTTTGACGAAAATTGCTAAGTTATAAGTTGTGCACCACATCAATTATCAAACTGAGATCTAGCATAAGCATTGTTACTTAATTATATAAGCTATCCAAGCAATCATTTTTGTCTTATGATTGAATTTTCCCTATTCCACTATTTTGCTATTTGTTGAATTATTGTTTTGCTTTAACTACTCATTTCCTACTTAATCGAATGAACTAAATCCATGTGGATCTGACCTAGTCTTGCCTAAATTCTTATACTAAATACTTGGGTTATACTTTACCCATGTGTTTGGTATATTAAAAAACGGTGAAACTAGTATTATAAATTTAATGCTTTCCTTACACATCACTACATTAAATTTTTAAGGATTTTGTCTAAGTATGTACTTTGACTTAGACCTATCAGTCATTTAGATCTATCTTTACAGATTCTGATTCCAAGTGTTAATACAAATAATGTCAAAAACGTTATTCGCATTATTCGGTCTTCTCGTGTTTTGTTAATCACAAAATATAAAGACATGTTACGTAAAGTTACGATTCATAAGTTTTTAATCGAGGAAACTCGTTACTACTACGTAGCTGCTTCAACATCACTTCAGGTATGAACAAACTTTATACTGTCATTAGTTAAGTGATCAAAGAATTTTATTTTCACCTAAACTTACAATTTTAAGTTTGACAAAACATTTTGACAAAAGTATTTTTGTGTTTTAAAAAAAATGTTTTATTAAGAAAATAAATTCAAATTCAAACTTTATAACAGCTAGTTTTCCCCCTAAATCAGTTCAGCCTGAACCAGATAAGTTTTCACCACGTCAGGACAAAAAGGGAGCGTTTTGTCACGGCGGTCCCTTAAATAGGCTGACGGTCCCTTAGTGATAAAGGACCGTCTGGCATTTACGGGACCGTCCCTCTCCCTCCTGTCGCCTATAAATACTGAACTGTTACACTTCAGAAAACAGACTTTCACACACACAAAACTTTCTCGTCTCTGTTCATTTTGTTCTTTGATCACTATAACATGTCGGTATATGTTTATAAGTGAATTCCTCTTCCATCAAGTGCAAGAGAAGAACTCTCGACAACTATGAAGATTCGAGATGTTATAGGTGTCCACACACAAATGTAACAAGTGTTACGTGATAGGATATATATTATGTCATTGTTTTCTGACTTGTGTGTGAGTCGAGGATGGGGTTATTTGTGTAAACTTGGATTGTGATGTAGTTCCAAGTATTATGTTTTTGTGAGCTTGGATGATGATGTAGATCCAAGAAGTCTTGTAACTAGATTAGTTCATGTATTTTTTGTGAGGAGAGTGATGTCCTAAAGTGTAGGTTATGACTTGTTGAGTCATTATGTAAAGACTTGGATCGGGTGAAGATCAAGTGTGTCAAGTGTGTGAAGGTTTGATTCGGGTGAAGAATCAAGTGAGTCGTGTGTGTGAAGGCTTGGTTCGGGTGAAGAACCAAGTATGTCAAACAAGTGAAGACTTGGATCAGGTGAAGATTCAAGATGGACAAGAGTGCTTGTTCGTGTGGCCACGTGGGCCTTGTAATAGATTGGTTCTAGCTATAATTAGAACTCGACATTATGCTTAGTGTCGTTAAGCCTTGTGTAAGCATGTGTACGGATTGCTCCGCCTGAAGGAGTGTGTCGATATAGTGATTTCTTGAGTGTGGTACTCGGGGAGTGGAGTAGGACGGAGAGTGAGCTTCGTGCCGAACCACTATACATCGCCGCGTCTCTTGGTTGTGCTCTTTCTTTACTCTTTACTTTACTTGTTTATTTATGTATGCTAGTAACTAAATTGATATCACATAACTAGTAGAATTCAACAAGTTTATAAATGAAGACTAACCGAACCTAAAACGGTGAAACGCTTTAGAAAATTAAAAAGAAGTGGTGAAACTATTCAACCCCTTCTAGTTTCTACACTAAGGATAATTAAATCCTTCATAGCGAAATATTTTCCTTGCCAGGTTTTTACACCCTCAAGCATAGGAATATCATTTTCCATCAGTAATATGTCTTCTACATATAGGATTATGAAAACTACCTTATGTCCTTCAGTTCTAATGTAAACACATGGTTCTTCTATATTATGCTAAAAACCATATGTTTAATCTTCTCGTCAAACTTTAAGTTCTAGCTACATGATGCTTGCTTCAATCTATAAACAGATCTTTTAAGCTTGCACACTTTCTTAGGATACTTTGAATTGACAAAACTTTCGGATTGTTCTATGTAAACATATACATGTAGACGACCATTGAGAAAAGCTGTTTTGACATCCATTTGCCATATCTGATAATCGTATCATGCAACAACAGCAAAGATTATTCTAATAGTCTTACTGCTAGCAACTGGTGAAAAGGTCTCCTCATACTCAACTTCTTGAGTTTGAGTATATCCTTTCACCATCAGTCTAGGATTGAGCGTGTTTACCTTAACATCCATACCTATCTTCTTCTTGAAGACGCACTTGCAACCAACAGTTTTACTGCTAGATGGCAAATCAACCAAGTATGAGAAGAAAATGTGTAAAATACATTATATGTAGTTTAAATTATCACAACAAAAGTTTTTTGCCACTAAAAAGTAGTTAGCTATTTAAAATTATAACAACAAAAAAATTTGGCCACTCAAAAGTTTATAGCTCGTCAAAAATTTTAATTGCATTATAGCCCCACAATAATGCACGAGTACCTGTAAACTTTTGTACGGAAAAATCACCGCGAAGGAAATTTTTTTTCTGATCGAAAAGAGAAGCTATAAATATCAATTAAAAAGAAAGTACATAATCGGTTGCCCATATACATGCACAGTCTGAAACCAGTGGCGAAGCTAGAAAATTTTGAGTGGGGGGTCGGGATCTAAATTTTTTTCCTAACACTATTTTTCGGGTAATATGTTCGGGTCGGTGATTCGATTCGGGTCGGGTTAAAAATTAAATGCTATTATTATTAAAAAAAAAGTTTCAATCACTAAAAAACTAAACATTTGTCCAAGACAACTAAACATTAAAAAGGAGACAAACGGTTGGTACCTGGTTTGATTCATTGAAGAAATTAGAGTTCAGTCTTTCGACCTTTAACATAGAAAACAATAAGCCTTGTGTGTTGTTGGAGAATAATCTAACCAATTAGGGAACATACCAAACCAAGCAAATTTAAATCGACGAAGATTATTCTTTGGACCTCTAGGCTTATACTCTTCAAGCTTAGGTTGATACACTCATAATTTCTACAATTCTACTAAATCCCTAATTTCTACTAAATCCCTAAATAAAAGACAAGTAGATAATAGATTTAAAGACAACAAACCTGACCAGAAGGGCCGCTGAGGTGGTGGTCGGGCGTCGGCGGTGGTCAGTGGTGGCCGGCGAGACTGCAGGAGTGAGGAGCCAGGAGGTAGGAAGGAGGGACTGTGGGAGGAGATGAGGGTCGATTGGGGGAGGGTTTGTAAGTTTGTTCTGTTTTTGTTTTTTTTTTTTTTTTTTTTTTTTTTTTTTTTTTTTTTTTTTTTTTAATGGGCTATGTAAATAAGTAATGGATTTTAGTTTGACATTTGGTTTATTAATGGATTTTAGTTGGGTAGATGGGCTTATGTAAAGGGAAAATTACGATACTAGACTAGTAGCTCAAATTGACTACCTTTCTTGGTCCAAAAAAGTCTCTATTCACCAACTAGACCGAGTGACCGGCGACTTTTTTACTTTTGATAAAAATTCGACAAGTGGCAAAAAAAAGTAAGCGACTTTTTTTTTTGCTTTTGTACTTTTTGTACTAAATTAAGCGACTTTTGTACTTTTATGCGACTTTTTTTTGCCACTTGTCGAATTTTTATCAAAAGTAAAAAAGTCGCCAGTCGCTCGGTCTAATTTTGTAAAATCAACTTTTTTGGTCCAAGAAAGGTAGTCAATTTGAGCGACTGGTATAGTCTCGTAATTTTCCCTTATGTAAAATGTAATGGATCAAAATTTTATTGGTTAATGTATACAAAAAATTTCACAATTAAAATGGGAGGTCGAAACCGAATATAACGAAATTTTTTTACACGAAAACTATATACCCCCTACATCGCAAAAAAAATTTCGAGGGTCAGGCGCTCCTCCCCGCCCCTATATAGCTGCGCCTCTGTCTGAAACGCTACCTTCTAATATCAACTTACCGTTACATTCCAAAGCCTAAGAAGCTATACTATGCGTTCCCCTCTCTTTTGACAAAGACAAATTAGAATCACACATTCGGTAACTCTTTACTTGTTAGGAAATGATTTGCATTTTTTCCACAAATAATCTTTTTTCATTTTTATGTACATATATTTAAAAAAATTACATCACACCAATAGAGATGCCCATGTCTACTTTGTAAACAAAACCCCCAAAACCCTTGTTAAATCCTACCACCACCGGCTACAAACTCCCAACACACAACAACAAAAATGGCTCTCCGGCTAATCGGACGCTTGGGTAGAAAACAATCATCATTCATCTTTAATTCTCGTCCTATAACTACTTTAATTCAAAACCCAATTCTAAAAAACTCTCCTCAACAACAACAGCAATTAAAGAGAGGTTATGTAACTGAGATGAGGAAAACAGCTTTTGAGGATCGTATTTGTCGTCTCATCCGTAATGATGTTCAGTACGAACTCGACCGATCTCCTCTTACTCAGGTTTTGTGTTTTTACCTCTTTTTTTGGGTTTTCATTTTATGGGTCATTTTTATTAATTGGACATTTTGAGTTGATTATTTTGTTAGGATTGTTTGGTAGATATAGATTCTAAGTTTTTCTTTCTGCTTGTAAATAAATACTTGTAATTACAACACTAGATCCTAATGGTGGCGTACTCAAGAGATAAAGTTACTAGGCTCGTTTTGTTAAAACTAAAGAAACTTGTAAGACAAATTTTTGGGACATGGTGCATTTCAGAAAAATCACTACTTTTGATAAGATTTTACACTATGCAAAGAAATCTAGTTGGTTCACTCACAGGCACCCTGGAACCCCCTCGGTCCACCCTATGGGGTATGGGGGTAAAAAGAAACAGAATTTTGGTAGAAAAATTCTATTAAGTCTATTTGTAAAGGTTTAAGGTCAAATACGAAAGCAAAAAAGAAATAATAGTTTCGTGTTGTATATACGTAGATAAGTCTTGCATACCTAGAGTTTGTTATTTAGTAACCCAAGTTATCGATTTGATTGGCTATCGTGTAGTAACACATAGCCGACATAGCATATGATAAAGGTTGTCTATAGCAAGCTTTATGATCAGTAACAGAAGACTGGATCTTATATGGGTTCAGGGCATGTGTGTAAATATCCTAAAAACTAATTGGAATGTTTTGTATTGTAAAGTAAAAAGTATAAAAATGGTAATGAATGTTGGAATTATGTTTCTATTGACATAATATGCTTATAGTTTAGAACATTGGTAATGTGACAACGGTAGCAAGTACTAAGGCATATCCTTGCTCACAAACTTTTTCTGATTTATTAGTGAACATATGAGACTGTCACATATCTGAATGACTTCAGAATGAAGTTTTATGATCTATTTTCTAACATACTCTTCAAAGTCTTTACTTTAGTGACTTGGTTACCTTCTATGTGTTTGAATTTTTTAATTGAAGTATTTCAGCCTAAGGTATTTTGGTATGTACAAGTTGTGTAGAGCTTGGGATGTTTCAGTCTTAATTTAGTTGGGTTTATGATACTTGTAGTCAAGTACAGGACTTGAATTAGCATATCTGTAAAATGTTTCTTTCATATCAGTATGCATTTATGTGTATCTTTGTAGTGACTTGGAGCATACCAAAATGTTAGTTGCATACAGATAAAACAAGTAAAAAAATTATTACGCTTATTTGACATTCGTTCCAAATAAAAGAACCAGATAACAAAATGCTACATCTTGACTTCAGTTATCAAATAGGGTACTTCTTTAACTTCAAATATGATCTGAGTTATAAACTTATTCAGAGAAGTCACTAGTTAGAGAAACATGTTGGTATATGCTATGTGGGTTAAACTAAAACTGATTCTCGTATATACTTATTGGTGGATATCTGTGTAGCTTGTTCCAAAGTTCAAATCTTTTGCGATTGATGAGAGGTCTGGAGAGCAGTGGATCAGATTGAATAAGAAATTTGGAGACAATGAAGAGATCAAAGTAGAGGTCACCATGTTCCAAGTTTCTACTCCTCCTGCAAAAGATAGTGACGTTACCACAGCAAACGATCTGGAACTTTACATTTCAATGGTTGTCGACATCTTTAAGGATGAAGAAAATGGTATTTTGGAGTTTTTTTGCAATGTATGGCCTGACAGTGTAGAGATTGAAAATGTTTTCATGCGTGATCAAGATAGAATGACCGGTAAACCTTACGTGGGTCCTCCATTTGAGTAAGTTCTAATCTTCTTCTCACTTTTTTATAATTTTTTACCTTCAGTTATAGAAAACGATGTTGATATATGAAGGGACTCCCTTTTCACCCTCTTAAGGTGAAATACATGAAAATGTTATCATGTTTTTTAGAAATATTATAAATTGGGTTGATTGTTGATTCGGTCTTGTTCTGAGAATATTATAATATGTGTTGGGTAAACCGTAAACCTGCTTATTACAATTTCAAATTGCAAAAATATACGCAAATACTTTTTCCTGCAACCTGTAGGGTAAATGGGAAGTGATGGCTATTTATCTGATTTTGATTATTCAATGCCCCATAATCCTTTCAATGCATACATCCAAACACCCTCTTAACTGTTGGTAGAAAACATTTGCTTATGTTTTTATTTCTATAAGCTGCCTCATTTCACCTTTTTATAATTGTAAACATGGTTTTGAATTTTTATGTTCTCTTTTTTCAGTGATTTAGATGACGAGCTTCAGACTTCACTGTATGATTTCCTTGAGGAAAGGGGTATAAATGATGAACTAGCTGCCTTCTTGCATAAATGTATGCAGCACAAAAGTAAGAACGAGTATATTCGTTGGATGGGAAGCATCGAGTCTTTTGTAGCACGGAAAAAGTAAGGCCAAGTTCGTTTGCTTCCGGCTGCTGCTTAAAGTTGACTTTTCTTGAAGAGGTTTAGTTGATTTTTAGGTTGCTGTTCCAATTATTTCTATTTATCTACGCTTATTCTCTTGGTCTTCAGAATTTGTAGCCACTAGAAAGTCAGGACTATGATTGAATACTCGCTTGAGCATTCTCTTCTGTTTAACTGAAGCTTGTTGGATCGGCTTCATTTTGAATATAAAGCTAATAGTATCTGGTTCTGAAGTCAAAATTATTATGCCATCTTCTTAACTTCACATTTCCATGTGCACACTCTTATATCATAATTTAACAGTTCACACTTTGATTTAAGTTTCACCTGTTTGCCTGCTTAGAGCGAGAGGTGTGGGCTCGCCGTTCGTCCTCGTCGTCCGACGTGGAGCTCGCCGTAGCTCGCCACCACACCCTCTCTTGCTCGCTGTGGCTCGCCATTGAAGATCTCCTCGTCTGCGTGACGAGGGAGATGGACCGCAAAATCTGTCCTTTTTTTTTTTTTTTTTTTTTTTTTTTTTTTTTTTTTTTGTAGTATTTTGTAGAAAATGTTTTGTTTGAAATTTTAAAAATATCCCGCCCTCTGTTTTGAAATTTGAAAATTTAAAAACACACTCCTATATAAAGCATACATTATCATACAATTTTGCACACACTTCACTTTCTAAAAAATTCACAATGGCAAATCGTTGGTCTATTGAAGAAGAATGCTGGCTAGCCGAGATGTGGCAAAACGTTAGCGAATTCCATGCCAGCGAAGGACCTTTTTGGCAAGTCGTAACAGACAAGTTCAATGAAGATGCATTGAACGTTTACAAAGAACGCAATGGTGGGAAAGATTTCAAATATTTTCAAGTGTGGTTGATTTTGAAGGACAACGTCAACTGGAACAGATATATGAATTAATGGCCTTTGTATTCCTGTATCGTGTGTTGGTTTATGTTAAGTATTTCCGTTTCGTTTATGATGTTTTGTCAGTGTAAGTTTCAGTTTGAATAAAAGGCTTAACGGCTAGTTTCTCTAATAAAATTATCTAACGGCTAGTTTCAGTATAAATACCAACATTACTCAACTTCTTATTATCAAACAACTGAAACTAAATTCCACACACACACTATGGCTAACCAACCAGCTGAGGTGCAAAGAAGAATACTTACCCGATTGCGCAATGAACAAGAAAATGAACTTAAGTTGATTAACAACTTGTTTGGTGAGATAGCGCATATTATTCGACAGAGGGAGTCTCGTGCTTCAGAGGTAGAAAGGTTACGTGAGCTGCCTCAAGACCATCCAATAGTCATGGTCGGTCTACAAACCCTTTTAAGAAATGATGAAACTGATGTGGAACTTCAAGTCGCATTGAAAATGGTCAGAGAACAAGTGTTGCAATTTTGGGAAGAAAAATCACAACTCATCGATAATTACAAGTCGATATAAATTCTTGAAGATGTTTCATATTGTATTTATCCGTTTCGTTATTTTCGTATCGTATTTTTTTTCTTCATATCGTATGGGTTTTTTTCGTATTGTATCTTTTTTATTTGAATGAATTAAAAATTAGTATGTTGTATTATTTTGTATAATTTGTTAAATGAATTTAGTTTAGTTAGTGAAATGAATTAAAAAAAATGTAAGTGGTGGGCCCCAAATGAGTAAGTTGAGGTTAGTTATGAGTGAGTAGGGATTAGTTGTGAAGAGATGTTGGGGTGATGTGGCACCCGTGGGCCTCAAATGAGGAGGTAAAACCTTGTCACCACACCTCTTGCTATTAGGTCCTGTCCCCATGTTTGCCTGCTTAGGACGTGTCCCCATGATCACTTTTAGTATCAGGCCTTATACTTTTTGTAGCGGCTGCTTTCAAATTTGTTAAATCTTTTAATAGATGCATTCAGTCTTTGAGAATGTCATTCCCTTGATTTTGGTCCCTCATTACTTGGTTCGTCACTATCATCATATTGCAGATTGAAAAGAGGGTCTTGTTCTGACTCTTTAAATGATTCTTCCCCAATCTCAAGGTCATCTGTTACGTTTGTTCTATCCTTTTTGTTGTAGTCAGAAGAGCTCTGTATTCTGGATCTCGAATATCCTCAAGTTAACTTCGTCAATCAGATGGCCGATGATGTTTTTTAACTTGTTTGATGAGATAATCCTCTTCTATGCATGCTCTATAACTAAACGATGTGATGTCTAATGTGCATTTTGGTTGGAGATGTACGAGATTCATCGCTATTGCACTTTGACTATCCCAGAAGATTGTTTAAACATCTTTGCAACGAAAACAGTCAGCCAACGGCTATCTTTCCGAAAGGAGCTCTATATTGCAGCTTTGAGTAGCAATGTATTCCCGTCATCTATGGAAAGAACCACATAACTATTTCTTCCATTGTACCATAAGTCCTGATTGTTGCATATGTAAAAAAAAGCAGCCTCCTAGAAGCCCCTTTCTATCATCAAAACTTCCTCCCCTTCTTCGCCACCGTGAGATCATTTTTGCTTTGTAGTATCGTAAAATCGTAAGATCCTAAGATTAGGATCAAGAATTTAACAAACATACAAGTAGCATTGGTATCTAAGAGTGTAAGGTATGACAACATGTCATTTGGGCCCCACCCAATGCCATATGAACATCCTCACTTTCAACACTCACACCCGAAAACACTCATTGACTCACAACATGTCATTTGAGCCCACTCACCCACAATTTTATTTTCTTTTCCATTTTTCCAAACAAACTATATTTCATTAATTCAAATATATTACAATACGAAACTTTAAAAAAATTACACGAACACTCAAATACATATTGGATTTTTTTATAGGATATTTATAAAAGCCAAATGAAATGAAGGACGGATCATTTCCTACTTCATTTCGTTTGATTTCTAATAAATATCTTAAAAAAAAACTCGACATTGAAATAAAAATATAAATTACGATACGATGCGAAAACACAAATCATCCTATTTGTTTTCTTTGTGCATCCACGGATTTTGTGACTATATTATCTTGTATTTGTGACACACATATTTACAACGTGGCCTTAACCTCGTAATCTTTATAGCCTTCATCGCCCAAAAATTTCTCAATCAGAGCACGTCTTTCTGGCGAAATGTCTTTACATTCTATGTATTGATTCCTCAAATATTCTTTTGCGTCCCTTACTTGCTCAAACAGCTTGATTACGCCGATAATAGCTTCCTGACGAGCCGCATCGTCTCATTGTTTTTGAACATACGTTTGATTTCTTCAACGGTATAAGGGAGAGAACAAACCATTTTTGGAATAAAGAATGTGTTTTCAGTATAGAAGTGTGTGAAAATTTTAGTTAAAATGGGTTTTATTTATAGAGTGTAATTTTAAAAAGGGGTTTAATTTAATAAGAGAAAAAAAATATATATTTTGGAACTAATCGTTGCATTCAACGGTTTGTTTTTAGAGAGGGCTTGTGGGAAAATCAAATCATTTTCAACTTTTTGAGACTCTTTTTAAGGCCCGTTTGTTTGAGAGGTGTGGAATCAAAAGAATAAAATGATTCATCATATAATTGTTTGGTTGAATATGGATCTACCACAATGGAATCAAAAGTTATTTTGATACCCTTAGAGGGGGAGGTACTGTGGTACCAAAGCTGGAGCCAAACCCACCGGCCGAAAACAAGAACGGTGCACGGTTACCATGGTGGCGTCGTTCCCTCTTGAGTCAAAATAAAAGGCCGACACCTTTTTTTTTTTTTTTTTTTTTTTTTTTTTTTTTTTTTTTTTTTTTTTTTTGGTGTGTGCGTGTGTGTTTTGTAGGTGGCTGAAGGAAGAAGACAACCCATATCATTAAGTTGAGTTCTTGTATGGTGGGCCTTATATTTTATATTTGTTTGGTCCTATTTGTAGTATCTAAATTTTTTGAGTGTTAACACTTAGTAACATTTAGGCCAATTCTTTTGATATCCAAATTTTGTTGATGTGTTTAAGATTAGTTAATTGTGTGTATAAGATTTTTATTTTTTTATTTTTTTTTTTTTTAAAAGGCCAACGGCTCCACATTTTTTTGTGCCAACGGTAACGACACAAAATGTGATGCCAAAGGGTTTTTGGTGACGTTCTTTATTTTGATGACGTGACAATATTTTTGGAGAACAGCACCACGACACCTGCTCTTTGCCTCATAGTAAGCAAAAAGGGTGACTTTTATTACTTTTTTTGTTTTCTACTCTTTTTAGTGGGTTTCAACTCATTATTATGTATTTATTTTATATTTTAAAATTAATAATTTCAATTTCAATTTCAATGTAATTTATTTTGTTACATATTTTATTTCTTTTAATTTTCTTTCTCTCTCTTATATTAAATCCAAATTCAAATCTAAATTCTAAACCAACTTACAAACCAAACGGTGCCTTAGTTGTATGTTCTTAACCAAGATGGGATTTTGGGACTACTCTAAGCTAGATTTACTGGAAATTGTATTGATCACCTCTTTGGCAATATCTTGTAGCTCATGGCCTGAATTTTCCTAGCCCACTTACATATATGATGGGTACGATTTTGGTCAACTCGAAACACACATATGAAGACGACTAAGTGTAAATACTGTTTCTCCCTTACCGCTCATTTTGAAATGCCAAAAGCACGTACAAGGACCACAGAGTGGTTAAAATTGGCATGCCCAAACCAAAGACATATTAGTAAAGCCCAACTCTAATAACGGACCAGTTACATGATTCTTCGGGGACCTTGTTTCATCCTACAATGCAAGTTGTACATTCTTCTGTTTTTATGTGGGTATTACATGTGAAAACATCACGACTATTGTGAGAATAACAATTAACAAACACCCGAATTTAAATGTGACAACTTTTTTGGTACGTAGTAATGATGACCTTAACTTGAGGTTGATTTCAAGGCTGCAGTTTTGGATGGTTCTTGGCTTTTATTTCATGCAACAAAAAAGCCTATATTTAGTATTTTTATCATGATTACATCGGACACAAACGTCATGTGGAAAGACTTCAATAAATTTTTGGAAACTGTTGAGGTCATGTTACTTTGATGCGTGTGGGAGTCTCCAAAGAGGTGATAAAAAGCTATTTATATGATATGGCTTGTTACTTTTTTGTTTGCTTAATAACAAGATGAAGGTACATTAATTAATAAAATCAGACGAATACTCGCGTAAAGCGTCAGTGTATAACGCGCGACAAATAATTATATTTGCGAAATCGTGATTTGGGTTTGACGATTGATACAAAACTTACAGGTTTAATTGGTAGTCCATTCTTCTTAATTTAGTGATAGATCTTGTTATCATTTATAATTAAAAGTATAATAGTCTTTTAAAATTACTCAATTTTAAGTCATTTTAAGTTTCGAGAATGAACATACATTCTTTATAAGTAGTAGAGATTAGATGATTACTCGCGAATAATGGCGACACTGTATATTTCCATCAATTTTTATGTGCATTTTTTTTATGTATATATTTGTGGAGTAAGTGAGTAAAGAAAATTAGTTGATTAAATTGCAATTATTATTTAAATAATATGTAATATATTGCATTGAATTTTATAATTAAAAATATCTAATTAGTCTCACAACGTTATTTAGTTTTTAAGTTTTAAACAAATATGTTTACTTTTATACTTTAGATACAAGTTAAACAAATATGTTTACTTTGATTTTGCTAGAAATATTTCTGTAAGTTAAAAGCCTAAAGAAAACTTTTTGGTTTTTGTTTTTGTTTTTTTTTTTTTTTTTTCTTTTTCTTTAATTAATCAATAATATACTTTCTCATTTCTTCTTAAAACAGGTAACAAATTTAATATTGATGTCAATGGTTTATCGTGGTCAATTGGTCATGGGTTAGCTTAAGCGGGAAACTTAATTAATAACCTTTTTCTTTATAACCAAAAAAAGTAACACACGATAAAGTGATTTTCTTTGCTTAATTTGTAGGGTCCTTTTTCCACAAACAGACCTATTACTTTTTTTCTTTGAGTAAACTGCAAAATACATCCATGTGATTTACACATTTTGGCATCTTACATCCCTGTCAGAAACTTTTAGCAAAATACATCACCCGTTAGGCAAACGTTTGCTACCCTACATCCCTAGTTAACCATGAGGACTAACGATGCAAAAAAAAAACTACAAAAAATGGTTAAAACGTATAAAAAACGGATAAGATCGTTAAAAAATGATAAAAGATACAAAAAACGGAAAAAATGACAAAAAACGGATAAAACGTACAAAAATTGAATAAAAACGTACAAAAAATGGAGATAACGTAAAAAAAGAACTAACGGTGCAAATACCGTTAGTCCTGAAGGCTAACGGTGTAACATTATCAATCTCGTTAAGAGATAACGGAGAAAAATTTTGCATCGTTAGTCCCCATGGGTAACGAGGATGTAGGGTGGCAAACGTTTGCTTAACGGGTGATGTATTTTGCCAAAAGTTTCTGACAGAGATGTAAGATGTCAAAATGTGTAAACCACATAAATGTATTTTGCAGTTTACTTTTTCTCTTTCTTTCTTTATTTCTTTTTCTCTTTTCTCTCTCTCGCGCGCTCTCTCTAAATAAATGTTTTGTTTCAATATTCATAAAGTTAAAAAAAAAAATAAAATAAAATAAAAAAAAAAAATCTCACTAACTATACTATAATCATATATCATTTCTATACACTAAACTCCATTTTGATTAATTAAAACACAAAGTGGATATTTATTTTGAAACATCTCAAAATAAACATATAAACATTTATTTTGAGACGAGGGATTATATTTTGTCACTAATTTATTATTATTTTTCATGCACCAATATTAATAGTTATAATCGATGATTTTCACAATGATTTTAAGGCAGCTATCTATGGTGTGCGGTGCATCGCTACTACATCACCCTTCCACACGTGATCCTCGTAGGTGATGATGATAGAAGGTAAAGGTGATGGATTTAATCGTATGCTAACTGATGATGTCCGCTGATGTGAATGTGGTGATGACGGGGAGTATAACAATTAGCCTAGGTCTTGTGTTACTTGACCCTTACACACTTTATTAATCAAGCAATTTGATTTAATAAATTAACGTTGCATTTAGTCCTCCCTAAAAGAAATGAAGTTATATACACACACTAAAAATGACTGAAAACTTAATTTGACCACCTGTATGTGATGATACAACAATGGGATTTTCATAGCATTAACTTCATTTTGGATGGTAACCTAACTTTTAATATTTGGTGATTTCCGCCCAACTAACATCAATATTATTAATTACATACCCTTTGATAAAAAATATATATAAAAAAAAAAGTTTAATACTTTTATGTACTTTAATCACGATATTCATCGGCTATATTTTTTAATAAACAAATTCTCATTATGGAATATACATAATTTTGTTATCATTACAGCTAAGGACTTATTGATATATAGCTAGGTTTTTCTAATAAATATACATAAATTTACTTGATGAAATTACTCCACACAAGAATGTTTATTCCCATTGGGAGCTATATATTTTTACATATTCTATCTTTTTATGTTCTATGATCTCGATCAAATGAATTAAAACTTCATAATCACAAATATTAGAATAAAATAAAAATGCAAATTCTGCTTTTAATTCAGTAGATATCTTCTTTTTCTTCCTCTCTTTTGACTTCCAAGCAATACACATGTCTCTTACCTTCTTCTTGATCAAAATCAAATTTAGAAGTTGCAAATTTGCATGTTTCATAGAAGATACAACCACTGATGGTGTCAAGCGTGATGATTATGGAATATAAATATGCTATCAACAACCCTTCTAACACCATATAAATACTTGGAGTACTTGTTCTCCAATTTGCATAAGTACTTGCCACCCGATATTGGAAAAGCGCTTCGATTCCTGCTAAGGTTATATTCGTATAAATTGCTAATGAAAGAGCCGTTGATGTTCATCTTTTGATCATAACACATGCTTTAAGAATAGAAATGAAACCACCTTTGGATTCCATTCCTGAGAGCACTAGTGCCATGTTGCATATGATCATGGAATTCGCTATAACTACAGAATATACAATCCCACCCATAATGAAAAACAATATGATCACGGTGGAAGATGATACATTTAGGTTTCCAAAGCAGTTGTATGCAATAAAAAGCATCCAAAATGAAGTGGCGTTTGCTGAGATGATAAGGGATGAGTTCCATAGCTGTGTTTGGAGGATGGAATTGAAGATTCCGATGAAAGATGGTGGTTTTTTGTTTTTTGTGTTTAGGGATTGAATTATGAAAGATTTTGTGATAAGAAGGAATGAAAAAGTAAATGGTAGGAGTAGGATTGAGGAGGTGATAGTTTGGGAGAGTTTAAGGTTGAATATCGCAAAGGAATGCTGCGAAACCGGGAATCCAATGGTATCGAAAAGAGACCGAAGGCGGGATTGGATTTTGTTTTGTAAGGAGATGGAATCAGGTGAAAGAAATGATGAGAGGAGGATTGAGGCTGAGAATGGAAGTGCTAAAAGGGATACATTTGTGAAGTAATTGTAGTTTTTGAGGAATGTATGTATTGATTTTCTAATGATTTTGATTGTTGCTGTTCTCCCCATTTTGATTGATTTAGCTAGCTCTGGAATTGATGATTCCAGATGTATATTTATATAGAATTGCATAAGAAATGAGGGATTTTGGTATATAAATGGAACTAGAAAGTGGTATACATGCATGACATCATGTGACTGAATACTTATGATCTTTTTATTTTTTTCTTTCTTATTTAGTACAACACTCATTGAATTTTCTTATTCTGTTGTTATCCCTTCAATGTATACCATAATCTTTACATTTCTTTATTTATTTGACAATATGATACTATCTCCGTTTCAAAATATAAGTTTATTTTTTATTTTTCAAAGTCTTTTTTTTTTCACTTTGACTTTAACTATTTTTTTTTCGTGTTATATAATATTTGATGAAAAATATACCAATGAAAATGCATTAAAACACAAGTCCATTTATTTATTTTGCATCAAATATTATATAACACGAAACAAAATAACTAAAGTCAAAGTTTGAATAAAAAGACTTCGAAAAATTTAAAATTAACTTATATTTTGAGAAAAATGGAGTATTTATTTCCATAATATACATATAAAGGCGATTAATAATATGACAATCGTAGTTGGAACATTAATTTATTTCTAGATATGTTACGAAATTTGCAACGTCTTCAAGTTGTTGAATGTCCACTACCATTAATTCAAACTTATAGACTAGTTACAAGGTTCTTAACTTTATTTTGAAGTTTGATTCAATAATAAATATGTAAAAGTTATAAGATTTGGAGAGACGGAACTTGACAATATCATGTTGTTGTGTGGTCAATTTGAAAAATATTTATTTTAGGGGTCGATATATACTATGTTAAAATTTTTGTATTAAAAAAAAATACAGTATATAAAAGGGTATAAATGTATATAGGATCAAATATTTTGGAGAGTCACAGCCCCCTTCGGTCCCTTCTAAGTTTCATCCATGAAGTAAAATACGATGAGCCCTTATATTAAAAACAAATTATGCAATAATACTAAATACGATATGTGTTTTGTAGCATCCACTATGGTGGTTTAAAAATAGGTCTAAGAAATTTTGAAGAGGTCCAAAAAAATTTACACCATAGTGAGCAACTATTTCAAGTCTAGTTGACATGAAAAGGTCTAGTATTTTGAAGATTTAAGAATTAATGACATTGTATTAGATGACAAGTTTATAAACCACCAAAAGCTTTATCTATAGTGGAATGAGGTTTATAACATAAAAAACTTTGAAAATTAATGAAATTACATGAGGTGTCAACTTTATAAACCTTTTAATAGGTTTATCATAATTGATGCCCTAATTTCTAAAACTTTTCATGTTATGAACCTATTGTTACTATGGATAAACCTTTTGAGGTTTATAAAATTTCTTCAATTTTTTTAGAAAGGCATATAAAATTTCTTCAATATTTGAATGTCATTTATTATTTAATTGAAAAGAAAAGGAAATAAACATTTTTTGGACCTCTCCAAGATCCTATACCTTTTCATGACACATAAACATAAAATGGTTCCTCACTATGGTATACAATTGCCCATGTACTTTTTCTATATATATAGTGTGCGATTGTTTAATTTATACATAGTCAATCAAAGTATCAAACATATATATTTTGTGTTGTTGAGACCAACAACAAAAGCCAAGATGTTTGGTTGCTTAGTTTTTACCAACGCTTTGAAATCATCTGTACAGATGGTGCTTACTAGCCAACAATACACACTATATACATAATTATAAAACATGTGAATATATTATCAACAGTAAAGGTATAAAGTTGGTGCCTCGCAAAAAAACGCATAAAGTTGGTGCCTCACATTTTTCATGTCCAACATAGGGGACTGATATACATAATACAACGAGGAAACTGCAAAAGCAACCTTTTTCATTTAAATTACAAAGTTTTGACGCAGTTTCTGCAATTTCAAAAGTGTATTAATAGTTTTTATAGAAACTTTTGTTTGAAATTATCGTCTTTACCAGAGATTGCACTTGTAGTATTGAAGTTTCATATCTTCCATGTTAAGGACGATTATTGCATACCAAAGTCCCATGAAAGGACTACTACACGTCTGCATTTTAAATTTGTAAGGACTGCCTCTATAATTTGATCGAATCAAGGGGATGGTATATGCGATTTACTCTTATGGAAATTTTAAACGATCAAATGTTAATTATTTAATGGATAATTCCAAAAATATTCCGGTTGTTAAAGGCTTGAGACTATCTATAGACATAATCTTTTGTGTTTACTTTACTAGACCAGTTGCCTTGGCAACTTGAATTTAGCCAACCATATGCCGCCACTTGTCCGTCATGAAGGCCGTCAGTTGCACAAAAAGTACACCAGTTGTCCAAAAGTACACAAGTTGCCCTACCTTGTAATCCGTAAAGTCACACTGCTTGTCACTTGCAGATTTTAGTTGCCCAAAAAGTACTGGTTGCCTTGGTCAATAAAAGCAAGCACAAAAGATTCCGTCTAGATAGTCTCACGTCTTGGTCAACCGAGGCATTTTTAGGATTATCCCATTATTTAATTACATAAATCGACCTTATTATGGTTAGGCCAAAGTTGCAGGTTTCGTCCTTAACTCTTAATAATTGCACCAACCGTCCCTTTAGTTGTCCATTTTACGTTGACCCGTCCTTTGACTGGACGGGCATTAGTTTGGACCATTAACTCGAGGGAAGTTTCGTCTTTCAGCCCCAACCTATATAATCCTTAACCCCGGTTTATCTCCACCCTACCTAGCTTTGGTTAGGCCATTTCCCGCCCAACCCCACACCCACCTTATCCCTAGAAAAACGCCACACCGGTTCATTCAAATATACCCAAATCCTCGCAACTAAAACCCGATGTGTGTGTGTGCGCGTGCGCCAATAAGAATTGAGGAACCATAAATACCTTTTCTTTCTACAAACCCCCACTACTAAAACTGGATGGTATTTTGCGATTGTAGGAATGCGGGAGCAATTCGAACCTCATAGACAAACGCTAATCCCGGTCGTAGGTTCTACAATTGTCCCCAAATTGTAAGTTCTTTTAACATAGTTTTAGTTTTTTGTACTAAATGATCCATAACTGATATTTGATAATTGGTTGCAGGGTTGTTCAAGTTGTCAGTTTTTTCTTTTCTTTGATCCCCTGATGTGTGTTAGATCCGTGATGATAATCTCAGGTTTGTGAAGGGCAAGAAATAGGTTGGAACAGTCTGCCATGGAGCTTGTGCAAGCAAACAGAAGGTTGAAGATGTTCTTGATATGTAGTTGGTTGGTTTTTGGTGTTTATGTACTTTTATCTTAGTTGGATGGTTGTTGATACTTAGTTGGTAGTCTTTTGGATGTTGAAGTACTTTTGTCCTAGAAGGCTAGAATGGTGTAAAAAGGAGTTGCTATGTAGTTGGTTCTTTGTCTTTGATCATATATGATATAATGACCAGTTGGTTTTGGTATATAAGTAATGAAAACTGGTCTTTCGTATGGACAATATTGATGCATGTTTCTTGATGTTAGTTGTTCAAAGTCATGATAATTTGTAAAAGTGTTTGACTTTTGATGGTCAAACTCAGCTAAATGACCCAAACAAATGACCAAAGCTAAGATCAAGATTATGTTACAACCTTAACAAACAAAGCAACATGCAAATAATACATCTAGACCAATAAACCAGCTAACTTATAATGGTCTAAGCTATCAAAATGACCAAATACATCAGTTGACTTTTGATGGTCGAACTCAGGAAAATGACCCAAGACAAATGACCATATTTATGACCAAGATTATGATACAACCTTAGCAAACAAAGCAACATGAAAATTAAACATTTAGACCAATAAACCAACTGACTTATGGTGGTCTAAACTATCAAAATGACCAAATACATCAGTTGACTTTTGATGGTCAAACTCAACAAATAAATTACCAATACTATGGTATAAAGTAAGCAAACAAAACATGATAAAAAAAACTTACACAAACATGATGCTTAAACCACATTTACCATACATTAGACATTACCAAAGTTGTTACAACAAAATTATGCATGGTAATGATGTTATGAAACTACTAGTGTTTATGGTACTTCTACCCAAATAAATGAAAGGAAACATAATTTATACTGTTTTAGGTACTGTATAACAACTGAACTAAAGGGGTTTAAATGGATATAGTTTGTTGAAGATTTATTAGAAAATCTTAGTGGTTTTGGAACTGCATTTGGACTGCACTTGGAGTTGAACTTGAAGCCACACACGTTGAACTTGGAGCTGCACTTGTAGCTTGTCTTGGTGCTTACAAATCTTGCCTAGGTCCTTGATTTTGCCCTTGACTAGCTTGACTTGTTCCTTGTGTAGCTTGGTTTGCTCCTTGGTTACCGTGGCTTGCTCCTGCACTCCGTTGACTTGCACCAGCAGCAGCTTCACTTGACCTATTTCTTGCAGTAGAGCTTCATGTACGTTGATTAGGACCACATTGACTTTTACATCCTTTCCTGTTATGACCCTTGTTTCCACACAACCATGACTTACCCTTCCTTAAAAGCTTGCCTATTGAAACACTTTGACTTGCAATCTCATCAGCTGACTTCTTCCTCTTCTTCCTTGGCCTCCCAACTTATTTTTTATAGAGAGGTGGTATTAATGTTGTTGGAGACTTAATAGGTTTCCACATCTCCTTTCCATCACTTGGATTTACCTTGAATGAGTAAACATGTCTCCATGTTTCAAGTCTATAAGCAACATGAACTCAATCTTTAGGTACACCAACTATCATACCATTCTCAGTCATGAGATGGTGTTGGATGGAAATTGGATATGGCCTGTTAGTTGGTATGATAAATACCCATTCCTTATACAAGCTTAAGTGTTGTTGATTACTGATGATTCTACTGACTTTGTTCTATGGGTGATGTTCATAATAATTGAAATAGTTCTAGGTTTCGTTGGTTTGGCAATGTGTTCGATCTCTGGATATTGAAGTAAAATGCTATAACGTTGTTTGGTTTCCTCAATGTATCCCGAGACATGCTTTTCACATGTGGCTCGTTATTAATCAGAAGTTGAAGACACAAGATCGCTTGAAGCAATGGGATGGTAGTCCTGAGACTAACTTAAACCTGCTTCGGTGCCCGTTATGTAACCTTGTTTCAGATTCTCATACTCATTTGTTCTTTGAGTGTTCATTTTCCATGTAGGTCTGGCTTATGGTACGAACGCTATTGGGTATAGATCATGTTCCTCCATGTCTTGTTAATGCGGTTGATTTTTTTATTCCAACTCTAAGGGTCGGTCTGCAAGAAGTATTATTTCACAGATTGTTTTAGCTGCCACATGTTACTTCATTTGGCAAGAGAGGAATGCAAGGCTTTTCAAGAAGAAAACTAAGTCTTATGTGGTGCTCTATGATACTATTATCATCAGTGTTCTCCTCAAGCTAGTGTCACTCCGATTTAAGAAGTATACTGCTCATGTTCATGAGATGCTGGCTACATGGAAGCTGCCAAGTTCTCTTGTGATTTATGATGATTCTACATATTTTTAGCAGTCTGGTGTAGTTTCATGGTTATGGACTAGGTTCGGAGCTCCATTTTTTAGAGTTGTACTCTTTTGTCCTTCTCCAAGGTTTTTCCCACTGGATTTTACTAGGGAAGGTTTTTAAGGAGGGAATCTCATTTGGTACTATCATATTATATGCTCCCCATATGTTGCTGCTGGTTTGGCTTAGAGGCCTTTGATTTGATGCATGATGGTGCCACGATGGATTTTATGTCTCTAGCTCATTTGGTATTGGTTATGTAGCAGGTAGCTAGAGTTGTTAGTGTTTATGGCATGGCATACATATTTTTTAGTGGTCCGTATCAAGCTTTTGCTTGAGGTTAATGTGGTGCTTCTGCGATATTCCATTTGTAATTTAACCTTTTTTGTGATTCATATATTTTACCAAGGTAACCCTTTATAAATAAATAAAGTCCTGCCATGGTGGAATTTAAAGGAAAAGATATTTTGTTGCCTATATGTAAAAACAACAACAACAACAACAACAACAACAACAACAACAACAACAAATAAATAAATAAAGCTACACCATAACCCAGTTTAACCGCTATGAAGTATTTTTAAAAAACCTAAAAAGTTTAAGAACAAACCCTAAAAACATATCCTTATCGTATCTTTGTACCGGATCAAATTCTGAACGTGCCCCACAAACATCCCAAAAATTAGTTTGTGAAACCATGGCGATTTCGAGCTATCAGAAGGATGAATGGAAGATAAAGGATTGCATGTGAAATTTAAGTGAACTATTATGAGTTGAAGTGAATGGAGTTTGGTGGAGATGAACCAGGGTTAAGGATTGTATAGGTTGGGATTGAAAAGAAGAAATAGCCCTCAAGTTAATGGTCCAAACTAATGCCCGTCCGGTCAAATGACTGGTCAACGCAAAATAGATAACCACAAGGACGATTTGTGTAATTATTGAGAGTTAAAGATGACGATTTATGGTGTAAGAAGCTCTTCAACCTAATATTTGTGACAGGAGCTGAGCCAGGAATTCAAACTAAGGGAGGCGTTTTTTTTTTTTTTTTTTTTTTTTTTTTTTTTTTTTTTTTTGCCACATAACGATAACTTTTGCTTTTGAACAACGTAGAAGGTCATTATATATGAATGATGCAAGATCCTATAATTTCTAAATGGAAGAATATTATCAGCTTCGCCAAATCGATTTTCCATACCATTATCACCTTCTAGTTGTTTTTGTTGTTCATTAACATTTTTAATTTTTTGGCTTAGAATAGAAGGCTAGAAAGTTAGACTTCAATTCTGAAATGGCTCATTTATTATTAGACGTCATACTTGGTAAACGTTCAAACAAAAAATATAACCCAATTATAAACCGTATTAAATTTCAATTAACTAACTTAATTATAAATGTATGCTAATTTACAAGACAATATCAATATTTCATTTATTGTTTACCAACTAAGTAATTCACGCTTACGTGTTTCTTAAAATATTTAAGACAATGAAATGTCTAGATTAATCATTAATGGAATATCACCTCTTTAACTATCAAATACGGACCATTGGCAGAGAAAAATAAACTAAATGAGATTGGCCTACCATGCAAGAAACCAGTTGGGGGAGGCTCAACATCCACCCCCACCCCATTAGCTCCGCCTCGGGTTGTGAGTTTAAGTACTTGTTAAAACATGTGAGATGACGTTGTGATGTATTTATTTATTGTGAGATAGATGTTGCCGTTAAGAAAAATGAGTCTGATGTTCAAAGCCACCTAGGTAAATGTCTTGAAGTAGCCCAGAACATGATTCAAAAATAGTCATCGAAATATTCCAGTTAAACCGTGTACATCTTAGTCGAACACTTGCCCTCTCCAAGTTACCTAAACAGCCACCACAGTGAAATTAAACATCCTCCATTCATCTGTTAGTTTGTATATACTGGCTAGGATCGATGATGAATGCACGTGTAAAACAACCTTCAAAATGCTCTCTTTGTCAATGTAACAACTTTGTACTTTTAATTTGCTGTGATTGTTCTCATTAATTCTCAATAAATCAGTTTGTTCTCACATATATTTGTTTATATATGTGTGGGTTATAGACAGAGAAGGATGGATAGAGACAGATACTAATTTCTTTGTCATTTTATATAGAATAATCAATATAATAAATGAATACGAGAATAATACGATATCTAAAATCCTGTTGAAGTTGAAGTACTATCCGAATAATTGTATTAATCATGCTACAATAAATTAATCTTCACATCCACACCTCTTGTACCGACAGTTTACTGTTCTTATTTTTTAAAACCAAATCAATAGTACATGCTAAAAACATGCATAATGGTATAAAAGAGATATATACTTGTATTTTCCTAATCAAAATCAAATTAAGTGATTCATCTAAGAGCAAATACATGCATTCTATGTTTGTCGATGATTTCTGTTTTGTTATCTATCAAAATTATGTTAAAATACCTTTGTTATTATGTTTTGTATAGATTTATGGTCAAATGAGAAATGTCTTTAAAAAGCTTAAAAGAGTAACAAAATATATTAGGGTATTTGATGCGTGCGATATGTTAGTGTAGCATAGGGTGTTTAAGCCTTTTCAAGTTTTATATTTATATTTAGCCGAATTATTACTAACACACACACTTAACGAGCAGTGTACCCGATCAATATGCATATAGTGGTAAGTAGAGTGTCGAACACTAAAAATGGAACGTAATATCTAGTTGATTTAATCAATATTTTAATATCTAAGTTAGTTTTATAATCCTAATCTAATAAAAAGGGGTTTCAGCCTGAGAGGCTGGCACGGATTTAGTAAATAATAAAAAGTAAAACTAATGAGAACGAATCAGCGAATAGCAATCACGTACACAGATAGATAATAGAAACACGTAAGAAGACCTGCCCTTATAATTAAGTAGCTTGTCACTTTTTATATTGCTAGTTTTATATGATGAGTATCGTAATCTAATCTGTCTCGTTGGATCCTATATATCAGCGAGTTAACCTTTAATGATTACTTATGTTTATCCAACCTTCTAGACACTAGATAAGTAGGCGAGGAGCAGGTATAGTAGCCCAGAAGACTCAACTAACCAAAGAGGTTATCAAAGCACAAATATAATTCACCAAAAACATCAATCATATAAACTTTAACCGATGGGAAAGCAATTTTAAGGGGAGCAGTATGGTGGCCACAAGCCCATCAATCCTGATGGATTAAAGCTTACTAATACAATAAACAAAACTACTTAATGAATTATGCACATGCAGGACCTTCTTACGGCTCTAAGATCTTCGTTTGAGGCGTGTCTTGTGATGCTTCTTCGACTGAATTCGTCTCCTTAGGGTTTTTCTGCACACAAAACTCGTATCTATCTTGGGGTATTTATAGGTTCTGTCTAAAGGGTCGATGCGGCGCATGTTGATGATAGATGCGGCGCATCTACTTAACTTCCGTGTGGGGTCCAAGATTATTAAATTCTGAAATATTCGTACACCGCCTTTAGATGCGGCGTAACTTCTTTCTCAATGCGGTGCATGTTCTTTAACGTCTTGGATAGTTTCTGGTGAAGTCTTTAGCTGATACGCCGCATGTTGTAAATGAGATGCGGCGTATTTTGGAGTAGATCAAGTTGATTATTCTTCGTTGACCAAAGTTTCATATGCGGCGCATGTTGTAATTGGATGCGGCGCATTCTTCAAAGTCAGGCAATGGTCTTCGAATTCATCTAAGTATGATGTTGCGACGTATCTGTTGAGAGAGATACGGCGCATCTCTTGAATTTCAGTAGACTTTTCAAATCTTGATCATTTAGCTTCATAATTCGTCCAATATCATTAACTTTCACCTATTGCTTGTTTTTACCTGAGAATCACTAAAGTAAACATAAAGGCACCAATTCTCATACAAAATAATATAAAACAAGTCAATTAAATAGGATAAATGATGCTTATAATAAATGTACTTATTTGATCTCACCAGTATTGTTAGCTATAGCCCAATTGTATTTGTATGAGCTAAGGCCCGAGTGTTAGTTATTAGGTATTATGCACTATATATGTAATATGGATTTATGAATAAGAAAACAAAACACTTTATCCTTCATGGTATCACGAGCAAACACATTTTCTTTTCTGCTGCTATTTTCCATCAGATTATAAGTCGATTGTTGGTGTTCTATCACCAGTCGACATGTATTCTTCTTTTTTTGTTTAAAATTTAAAGTCGAACGTTGGTATTCTGATTACCAGTCGACAGCTATGGAGATTTTGGAGCGTGCACATATGGTTGGTTGTAACCCTTCTCGGACTCCTTTTAACACTGAGTCTAAATTGGGTAATGATGGTGATCCGGTTTCTGATCCTAAGTTATATCGGAGTCTTGCTGGTTCTCTACAGTATTCTACTTTTACTAGGCCTGATATCTCTTATTCAGTGCAGCAGGTTTGTCTTTTTATGCATGATCTTCGCAAACCTTATTTCTCAGCTCTTAAGAGGATTTTGAGGTATGTTCGGGGTACTTTGGACTACGGATTACAATTGTTTTCATCTTCTACTACTTCCTTGGTTGCTTACTCGGATGCAGATTGGGCGGGTTGCCCAACTACTCGGCGCTCTACTTCTGGTTATTATGTTTTTCTTTGCAACAACTTACTTTCGTGGTCCTCAAAGCGTCAACCAATGCTTTCTTGTTCTAGCTCTAAGGCCGAGTATCGCGGTGTTGCTAATGCGGTTGTTGAGACACGTTGGTTACAGAATTACTACGTGAGCTGCATACTCTATTATCTTCTGCTACGCTTGTCTACTGTGACAATATCAGTGTTGTCTATTTGTCTTCTAATCCGGTTCAGCATCAATGTACGAAGCATATAGAGATTGATATTCATTTTGTATGGGATTTGGTTGCTGATGGTCAAGTTAGAGTTCTTCATGTCCCATCACGTTATCAATATGCAGATATTTTTACCAAAGGTTTACATTCAGCTTTATTTGAGGAGTATCATACCAATTTGAGTGTCCAGTGTTCTCCCGTTCAAACTGCGGGGGAGTGTTAGCCGTATACTTATCATAGCCCAATTGTATTTGTATGGGCTATGGCCCGAGTGTTAGTTATTAGGTATTATGCACTATATATGTAATCCGGATTTATGAATAAAAACACAAAACACTTTATCCTTTTGGTATAGGCTATGAAATGATGATGTACATTAGATTCATCAATCTCGGGATCAGGTGTTTTGAAAAATGACATCGGATTGAAGTAATATCACAACTAAATATGAAAATACAATAAAATATGACACACTTAAGGTGGAAAAAGCCCAACAGGGTAAAAACTACACCAAAGAATATTATGCTGATGAAAAAACGGTGGTGAAACAGAGTAGTACTATCATGTTTTTCGGTACATTGTTATTTCGCCACTCAGACCGCGATGTGTATTAGATTTTAAATTGGTTGAACCAAGTCCGATTGTGAGATTAAGCTACGGTTTCGTGTTATTTGTACTTAATAAATAAATCTCCTTTATAATACTTATAATACAATACACTTACGCGGTTTCATTATCTAAGAGGCTAGTTGTTCAAAAGTATGCTAATGAGGCCCTACAAGTGAAACCATTAGCTGATAAGGATGTAGCTAGTCTTAAAAATGATTGCGACTCTTAATGTCGTATTGGTCAACTGTCCACTGAATGTATCAACAGCTGATAGTCTCTTAATTGGCCTCAAACTGATTCGGTAAGTAATAATGGTTGTTTGACAAATTTACTTTTTTCTCTTAGTCGTTCAATTGAATGTCGAGTCGGTCGGTGTTAAACTCATGCAAAATGATTCAGCAATGGAAGTTATCTAAATATATAACATATTAGAGGTGTTCAAATATAATAGTTTATTGTTTATTTGTTAAGACAAAACATGCATCTCGATACCAACTTTAGTATTTATCTCCTTACTTTTTTATCTTTTCGACGTCAAGCATATTTATGTTATTCGTATACTGTTGTGAGTATTATTGGAAATAAAAGAATTAAAAAAATACATCTAACCATAAAAACTGAACAATACTACCAAATATTAATCTCCAAGAGTGAACCTATCAGTGAATTCTATAAATCATAAAAGTTTTAAAAATAAAAACACAAATAATATTGTAGCATTTTAATCATTTATACAATATATAATTGTGGTTTATGACATCGAAAAATATCTATTCAGAACAGCTAAAAAACAACATGTTTTCATTCAGATGCAGTTTCACTCAGACACTATGAGTCATTCAGAACCTTTAAATCATTAAGTACTAAATCATTTTGTTTTATCAAACAGCCCAATATATAAAAGATCAAATACTTTTCATTATATTGTCTTAAGAGAAGATTACATAATAACAGTTGTTTTTATTTTTTGCCAAAGCAATCTAGTTTTGCAACCCCTTAAAGTAGTATCATTCTTAAAGGTACTGACTGCCTGGCATAATAGGATCGTCCAGGAGGATGTCGAGGATGCTAAGTCTGCTATAGTTGAAATTGACAGGGTTGTATAAGAGCTAAAGGACCAAATTTGAACAACACTTCAGTAAGTGACTATTTTACAGTGCTGCAACTAACCATGACATAAACGTTGAAAAAAGGAAAAACAACCGCAATCACATAAAATTTTAGCCACTGGCTATTGCAATTCAGCTATTAACACACTTAAACATTAAGGTAAGGTTGTCAAGATCGAGATCCTACTATGAGCTATTTTTCTCTTTGCAAGATCGGAATCATAAGATAAGATCGAGATCGGAAAATCCTACTTAAATGTTCAAATGTCTTATATGTCTAGTAATTCGTATTCGAAGCTGATTGTATAGAAAATTCATGAAGAAAAAAGAGTTCTCAAAGTTATAATAAGGCGAAAATGCAATGAGTAATGGTTTAAAATACTCAAATCGGTGATTAAGGAAGTTGAATTTTTAAATCTAAATATCCATATATTTTACTCTTATAAAACATTTATTATTAGTAACTCCTATTTTATTGTTTTACTTTAATAAATTCATTATTGTAGTTTATTAGTTAGTTAATTAAAGGGAAGTATGATTGAATTGAATCGAGATCTTACGATCATAAAGAAAGATTGAGATCTTACTTAATATTGCCTTTTAAGATCTTATGAAAGATTGACTCGTTTTTACTTAGTGAGATCATACAATCAGAAGATATTAAGAGATAATTGCATAAATCGTCCATGTAGGTTACACACATTTTCACATGTCATCCTAAAACTTAAGTAATTACCCAGTCGTCCTTGTAAATAATAAGTTCTTTGACCAAATGGTTGTTAGTTTTTTTTCATTAAGTTGAGTCATGCGCTAGTCATATGGGGCATTTGGACTTTTTGATCTCCTTCGTTTTCAACCTCTTTATTGTTCTTGCATTTTCAAATGAAAACTTAATAGATTCCTTTATTTATTTGTTATACACATTTTTTCTATCTTCTTCTTTACCAAATGATTCATCACAAAACAACCTCCATCATCTTTTTCTTATTAAAACATCTACTAATTTGTTTTTAACAAATACACACATCCTCAATATGTATTCAATCTGATGTGTGGGAATCGCAACAGGCTTTACCTCTCAAGGGATCTCGAGAAGCTTACAACCCCTACCAGGCAGTGTACCTGATCGTTGTAGTATAGTATAGTGACAAGTACCGGGGGATTGATCGTTCAGCTTAGGAATAGTGTCGCTAGGATTAGAAAGCCTAAATACTAGTTCTAAAGGTGAGGGATGATTATTTTTTGTGTTTTTATATTTTATGGAAAGCAAATTAAAATCTCGGGTTTTAAGGATTTGGGCGGAATTAGTTGCTAAACAACTAACCCAATACTAAGATGCAATCAAAATAAAATACTAGAAAAGAAAATAAACTAATTTATACTAAGGTTGTGAGCAGTAATTGGAGAAAACGTGTTTACTTAGATTTCACTACTCCCTAGATATCTTTTACACGTTAATTACTTGTTATAATTGCATGGATGACGGATCGTATTCCATAATACCATTCATAGGGTGGCACACATAACTCCCCAATTCTATGAGCTTTTATCTCCTCCTACACCATGCCCAGCACAACTATAGGGATTGTAAATAGTGGCTCATGCATTAAATACAACCAATAAAGACCTAGTGCGCGTTGGTTCATGTTTCTTAAGACGTTCAAGCATGTTACCAATTGGAGATCTGCCAGTTTTCTTAAGCCTAACATATAAATCATTCATCCAAGACAAGAATAAACAAGTAATCAACACATAATCAATATCTAGGTTTCATTAGATCTAAGCAAACACAAGATAGATCTAGCCTAACATGATAGAATTAAGACAAGAACATGATATAGACAACCAACACATAGACATATTGATTGAATTAGAAGAACACTTATCTTGATTAATCATGCAAGGTATCAAGGGGTTGGAACCCTTGAAAAACCTGTAAAGTTACACCAAAATCGTACTTAGGGTTTCTCCCAAAACTTCTCTCCTTAAATGTGAAAAATTAGAAAACTATATATAGAAAAAGGGGTCTGACGGCGTCAAGACCAATTAGGTGACGCCGTCACCTCGCCGCCAAAACAATCCTCGGACTGCCTAGATCTACATCTGACGCCGTCAAGTACAAAACATTTCCAGGCCGTCATGACTTTTACTCTTGACGCCCTGCCTTCATGACGCCGTCAAAACTCTTCTGGGTCGTCATGGAATTTTACTCTTGACGCCGTCAGGGAACTCCTCTTGACGCCGTCATGCACTGTTCCAAGCATGGAAAATTAAGACTTTGGCGTTTTCTTCACTTTTATGCTCCAAAAACGTCTGAATTGCTTCCTTTTCCAGATTTCACTCCCAAAGTACCTAAAATCACAAAAGGAACGATTTAGGGCAATATTTGATCAAATAAATTCGGATTCGGGCTTAAATGACCCCCTAAAAACGGATCATTTTTCGCCTCATCACAATCCTCCTTTATATTATCAAATCTTCCATGGTATATTTCCTTTCACATTAAAACGTTTCACTCCAAAAAACCCCTTTCACATTAAAACGTTTCAATCCAAAACCACGTTAAAGACAACAGATTTGAAATTATCGTAGTTCAGGTCTTGCAAAATCACGTTTATTAGTTCGAATTTGTGTGAAAATGTGCGAATCTCGGTAGCCTTTTCCACAATTTGGGTGAAAATGTGCGAATCTCGGTCATCCCTTAGTTTTAGGAGTTTCCACTTCACTTTGTGGTCCCAACCAAGATTTACAACACCAATCTCGGTCTCAAACTCAGCTATAATCTCGGTCATTTGGAAAGCTTTATACAAACTAGGCCATACACTAAAATCTCGGTCAAACGGCAAATCTCAGTTCCCTTTTATCCATATCCGCTAAGATCCTACAAACCCTAGTTCACCAAGATTCATCCACCCCATCCACAGATACATTAGGGTTTGTTCTACTAATATTTTACGGCTCCTAACTTACCAAGATTATGTGTTTCAAGTCTCTACCGAGATTCAGTTCTAATGACAAAACTAAGATACTCTAGGGTTTTTATGTTCACCGAGATTCACAACCCTAGATTCTACCAAGATTCTAGGGCTCCTAATCTCACCGAGATTACACCAAAAACTACCGAGTTTCACACCTTTAGTTCTACCAAGATTTAGGGTTTTTGGACAAAACCGAGAACTATTCCAAGACATAACCGAGCAAACGTATAAACCTTAAACCGAATTACAACCAAAAAACACTTTAACAACCTCATATGATCAATCCATTATCATGAATCATTCATTTCACACGACAAGGTTAGATTTGGTATTTTAACTACTTTGTGACTACGGGGTTTATTCTTTACTGCTTATTTGGGATTGAAGTGGCATTTTACAGGTGCATGTACTTATTTATCTTAGAGTCAAGCTGGTTGGTTGGTTGTATGTCTCAAGATACTTTGTTGGCCTTTCAATGGCCGTGATTAGGACTTGACTTTATAGTTATCTTTGTTTAAGGAATTATGTTGTAGTGTTCACAAAGTATAGCTCACTTTAAGGAGTTACGTTGTAGTGCTCACTGTACTAAATATAATTTTGATGGTTGATATAAAGTATTAAGTGACTCATGTGGCTTCTACAAAAAGTCACATCGCCATTCTTAGTCACAAGAATAGCACAAGCTTAAGTCATAAGTTTGGGTAATCTACTTCATTCTCAAGTTCGTCATACTTGGTTTTCTCCACAAGTGGTCACTACAGTTAGCCGGTGAATTAATACAGAGGTTTGTAAGAGATAGGTTTGAGGGGAAATGTAAAGAGAGTTTTTTTTATCAACATCTTCTCACGGGTTAGTGTGTAGGCTTACACGGATTTATGATGCTTCTAGTTGATCTTATTTTGGGATTTATGATGATACTTGTAGATCGTAACCATCATGGGGTAGAAATGTGTACTTGTAGGGGTATTTATCATATCACTGAACCTTAGTTGGGTGGATTCGTGTCAGGCATTATCATTTCTAAGTGTATGAATGGTTATTATGAAGTATTCAACAAAGTGAGAAGATATCAGTAATATTACGCCCCCCAAACGAATAGTCATCGTCATCAAGACAACAGACAAAGAAGCTTGCATGTGTGGTTTACTGTGTCTTCTAAATTATTTGTTGTGCATAAGAAGACAACGATAGAAGATACTTCTATGACATCAATTAGCTATATATTCTATCCTATTTTACAAAACTTTAATTTTGTTTCTATTCTATTTTGGGAGGAGTAAAACCCAATTAGATATCACTACAGTGTTTTGTTTAAAAGTAGAAAAGAGCAAAGTTGGGTACAAAAGAAGAAAGGAGCTACGATGACATCCTCAGAATCGAGGTACAAGAAGAAAAGAGCTCCGACCACATCCTCAGAATTGGGGTACAAGAAGAAAATAGTTACAAAGACATCCTCAGCTAACAAAAAAAAATCGTAGTTAGTTGATGAGGCGAAAAATAAACCATTTTTAGGGGGTCATTTAAGCCCGGAATTGAATTTATTTGATCAAATATTGCCCTAAATCGTTCCTTTTGTGATTTTAGGTACTTTGGGAGTGAATTCTGGAAAAGGAAGCATTTTGGACGTTTTTGGAGCATAAAAGTGAAGAAAACGGCAAAGACTTAATTTTTCATGCTGGGAACAGTACTTGACGGCGTCAAGAAGGAAAGTGTGACGACGTCAGGATCAAAATCCATGACGACCCAGAGAAAACCTGAAGGCGTCAGATGAAGGGCGTCAAGAGTTATTTTGGTGAAGGCCTGAAGATGGATTACACGTGACGGCGTCAGCTCCAGATCTAGGCAGTCCAAGAACTTTTTTGGCGGCGAGATGACGGCGTCAAACATTTACTCTTGACGCCGTCACCTAACAAAATCTATATATAGTTTTCTATTTTTCATTCATTAAAAGAGGAACTTGTGTGGAGAATACTAGGGTCGAACCTAATAAACCCTAGGTCGTTTGTAACAGTATTTTCAAGGGTTTTTACCCCTTGAAACCTTTCATGTTCAATTAAGATAAGTCCTCTTTCAATTCATTCAATATGTCTATGTGTTGTTTGAATATATCTTATGCTTGTCTTGATTATAACATGCTAGGCTAGATCTTTTGTGTGTTTGCTTAGATGTAATGAAACCTAGATGTTGATTATAGGTTGATTGCTTGTTTATAGTTGTAATGGATGAATGATTTCAATGTTAGGCTTAAGAAAACTGGCAGATCTCCATTGTGTAACTTGCTTGAACGTCTTAAGAAACATGAACCAATGTGTACTAGGTTTTTATAATTGTATTTAATGCATGAGCGAATTCTAGTGATCCCATGTTAGGAGCTTCTTAGCCGGCTCGACATAGGAGTGAAGTAGGAGCTTATAGAATTGGGGAAGTAAGTACGCCACCCCATGAATGGTATTAAGGAATACAATCCGTCATCCACGCAACTGTAACAAGTAATTAACCTGTAAAAGATATCTAGGGAGTAGTGAAATCTAAGTAAACACAATTCTCTCATATATTGCTCACACCACTATCTTAAATTAGTTTATTTTCATTTTTATTATTTTATTTGATTGCATCTTAGTAATTGGGTTAGTCGACTAGCAACTAATTCCGCCCATCTTCCAAAAACCCGAGATTTTATTTGCTTTTCTAAAAACATAAAAATACAAAAAGAATCATCCCTCACCTCTAGACCTAGTTTTTAGGTTTTCTAATCTTAGCGACACTATTCCTAAGTTGAACGATCAATCCCCCGGTACTTGTCACTATACTATACTACAACGATCAGGTACACTGCCTGGTGGGGGTTGTAAGCTTCTCGAGATCCCTCAAGAGGTAAAGCCTGGTGCAATTCCCACGCATCAAGTTTTTGGCGCCGCTGCCGGGGAATAGTTATTGTCTAGGTTAAAATTTCTTTTTATTAGGTCTACTTGCTAGATTCCTTTCTAGTAAGACTTTATTTTTATTTCTAGGTTTTCCTTTGTGTATCTCATTTCTTCGTATTTTTGTTCGTAACTCTTTACTATCCGACATCATGGAAGGTGGTAACATCTTTGAACCCATCAACCCACCATAACAAGACCACCTACAAAACCCACCACTAGCTAAGCGACCTCTTAGGCCCCGAACCCTAGGAGAGTATTCCCGACCTAGCCACCAAGGCTATCGAAACACCATTGAGCTCACCGGAGCCTATGTGTCTCCCTTGTGATCCGACACCATCCGGTTGGTGCAAAGCGGATGTGCATTCCATTGACTTCATTCCGAAGATCCAAATCAACATCTCAAGGACTTCCTTAAAATCGTAGATTCTATAGATCTTGATGTTACAACTAGAGAGTCAACCCGATTACGCCTATTACAATTCTCTCTACGTGATCAAGCTAGTCAATGGCTTGAACGTTTACCCGCGGGATCCATCACCTCATGGGGTGATCTCACCACTCGTTTCCTTGCTCAATTTTTCCCACCGGGGAGAACTACCAAGCTTAGAAATGATATCTTGATGTTCCAACAACGTCAAGGTGAAACTCTATATGAAGCATGGACTCGTTTCAAGGACTTACTCCAAAAAGTCCCTCATCATGGCATAGATCTTTGGCTCTAAGTCCAAATCTTCTATGACCATATCGATCTCTCCACAAGGCGAACCATTGACCAATCGGCTGGTGGCAAGCTACGTGATCTAACTGTGGAAGAATCATGGGAACTCATAGAAGATCTTACTCTTTATGGCAACGAAAGTTGGAATGATCCCCGTGATTTGAACAAAACGGTCAAGGCAATATCTTTGCCTTCGAACAATTCGAGCGCTCCCGACCGTAGGATCATGGAACTTGAGGACCAAGTCAAGTTTCTCATGAAATCTTACGAAGCTCCTAAGCCTACAAGCCAAGTGAACAAAATCACTTCTTCATGCGAATTATGTAGTGGTCCCCATGACACTAATGATTGTGTGGAACTCCCCGGAACAGCTTTTGCGGACTACGCATCCTCGCGTACTGACGAAGTGGGAGATAAGTGGTACACTTTCAAACCCGAGCCAAACCCTTACGGTGATTCCTACAACCCTTCTTGGAAAAATCACCCAAACCTTAGGTGGAAACAACACCAAACCAATTCTTTCAATCCGCCTAATCGTTACCAACCAAACGGTCCACCCTCCAACCGTACTTTCAACAACAATCCTTCTAACAACTATGGTAGTACCAACAATCTTGAAGGATTGATGTCTGATGCGTAGTGATTGCACCAGGCTTTACCTCTCAAGGGATCTTGAGAAGCTTACAACCCCCACCAGGCAGTGTACCTGATCGTTGTAGTATAGTATAGTGACAAGTACCGGGGGATTGATCGTTCAGCTAGGAATAGTGTCGCTAGGATTAGAAACCCTAAATACTAGTTCTAGAGATGAAGGATGATTATTTTTGTATTTTTATATTTTTTAGAAAGCAAGTAAAAATCTCAGGTTTTGAAGGATATGGGTGGAATTAGTTGCTAGTCAACTAACCCAATACTAAGATGCAATCAAAATAAAATACTAGAAATGAAAATAAAACTAAATTAAACTAAGGTTGTGAGCAACAAGTGGAGAAATGTGTTTACTTAGATTTCACTACTCCCTAGATATCTTTTACACGTTAATTACTTGTTATAGTTGTATGGATGACGGATTGTATTCCTTAATACCATTCATGGGGTGGCGTACTTAACTCCCCAATCCTATGAGTGCCTACTTCACTCCTATGTCGAGCCGGCTAAGAAGCTCCTAACATGGGATCATTAGAATTTACTCATGCATTAAATACAATCTATAAAACCTAGTACACATCGGTTCATGTTTCCTACGACGTTCAAGCATGTTACCATTTGGAGATCTGCCTGTTTTCTTAAGCCTAACATTGAAATCGTTCATCCAATACAACCATAAATAAGTAATCAACACATAATCAACATCTAGGTTTCATTAGATCTAAGCAAACACAAGATAAATTTACCCTAGCATGGTGGAATCATGACAAGCACAAGATATAGACAACCAACACATAGACATATTGATTGAATTAAAAAAACACTTATCTCAATAGCACATGTAAGCATTCAAGGGCTGAAAACCCTTGAAAAAGCTATAAAATTCGTATATTTATCGGTCTTAGGGTTTCTCCAAACTTGTTCCTCTTAATGAATGAAAATTAGAAAACTATATTAGAAAATAGAGGCTGACGGCGTCAAGAACAATCTTGTGACGCCGTCATCTCGCCGCCAAAAGAATCTTCGGACTGCCTTGATCTACATCTGACGCCTTCATGTTATACACTTTTCCAGGCCGTCACACATTTAACTCTTGACGCTCTACCTTGTGACGCCTTCATTTCTGTACTGGGCCGTCATGATTTTCACTCTTGATGCCGTCAGGAAAATGCTCTTGACGCCGTCACACACTGTTCCCAGCTTGGAAAATTAAGTCTTTGGCGTTTTCTTCACTTTTATGCTCCAAAAACGTCTGAATTGCTTCCTTTTCCAGATTTCACTCCCAAAGTACCTAAAATCACAAAAGGAACGATTTAGGGCAATATTTGATAAAATAAATTCAATTCCGGGCTTAAATGACCCCCTAAAAGTGGTTCATTTTTCGCCTCATCATATACCCTTACACTTGAGATTTGCTTGTCCTCAAGCAAATGCGCTTTTATTCTAATCAAAATACAAGTTAGGGGTCATTTAACACTAATATAAACGTAATTACAACAAATAATCGTTCCACTAAAGACCAAAGACAAGCACGGAGGTCATACACTAGCACCTCACAAATAGTGTTTAGATACTCACATCTCTCGGGTGTAATAAAGTATAAATTACAATATGGAAACGGAAGATATCTCTCACTACCTGTCATAGCAAAATAGATTACCATAGGCTTGGGAAAGGATCAAACCTCCACCACATGGCGTAAGCACCTAGGATAAACTATCAAAGAGGTCATTCAAAGGGTTATAACGTTAGGTGTAGGGATATGAAATACACGGTTTTGTTGGATATAGGCAGTCTTTACTGGTGGCGAGTTAACAATCTTGGTCAATTACATGTACAATATGGCGTTGCTAAGCCAAGAATAGACTCGAATTAAGCTAATAAATGAAAAATAACCAAAACATAAAATAAACGTAGAATGAAACGGGGATGGTAGTCCGTATGTTTTTTCTCTTTTCTTTTTTCTATTTTTTTTTTCTTTTTCATAATTTTTTTTTTTTTTTTTCTTTTTTTTTTTTTTTTTTTTTTTTTTTTTTGCATACACTCTTACCCTACCATCCCAAATAATAAATCATAGGGATTGAAAATTCCCCTTACACTTGAATCTTTACATACTTTACAATAAACTAATCTAATGACTCGAATTAAGAAAATCAAAACACTTGGAGTACTTTTAAGATTAACGTACATATGGGGGTAATAATATGATGTTCTTCCCCATTACTCCATAAATAAGTACTTTACCCATGAGTCCCAATCGTCCCAAAACAATATGTACAAGGATATGACTCGACTTAGCAACCATGTAATCAATTAGATAGTTAACTTAGGGTTTAACAAATAACAATAATGCACTAAAAATGAGCGCATACACGGAAGGCTAAGGCGATTTGGATGTACATTTAAGTGGGGTGTAACAAATTCTTCCTTTAAGTAAGATGCTTAAAGTTAGAAACGAAAAGATAGGCTCGGAGGGGTGTACTAGGGGTTTCGTGTACTAAAAATGAGTACAACGCTAAGGTGTGGGAAAAATTAGTTGACTTAACTAGCCAAGTAATATGACTTAAATGGTCAAGTAATTATGATACGGGTTTAACACAAGGGTGATCCTAATGCCTCTTATCATGTAGTAAATCCTACTACACGAATGTAGTCTCACTAGCGGTCTCGGGATGCATCACTAACGCAAGTTCTAAAATCTAAATGCTACCGGTACACTCATAAGCAATAATAGTAAATGCTTTTCCTATCAAATCTAAAGACGAACCTCACATATTTAGGTGGAAAATTTTTCTGAAAGTACGGTTATGTACTAGTCATACAATCTCCTATCCATGAGACGCTTGCTATGGCTAAAGTTTCACTCCTAAATGTTGTAAAAAAATTTAAATTTGGCGCTACAATTGCACTAACAAGTATTTCTCATAGTTTTATTACACATCTACTATCAAACAAACAAACTCAAGCGAAAGTGTATTTGTAAGGTATCATCATTTTACCCTCCCCTTACACTTAAGATGAACATTGTCCCCAATGTTCAAGTAAAGAATGTAAAAGTGAAATAAGTAAAATGAATGAAATCAAATACTCCCCTGATTTGCTCGGTATGGATAATAAGGTGTCCAGGTTAGATCTTCCTCCAAGAAAATGAACAATCAAAGCTTCCCTTCCAGAATATAAATCATCTTCTTGTCATACATAACCTGTAAATCCTGAGAAAACAAACAAAGCAACCTCGCATAAAATCGGCGGCAATCTACATAAGTTACTAAATCCTGGAAAACAAAGTAAGATATAATGCTTGTGGAATGAAGTTTGTAGATTTCCTGGAGATTATAAAACTTAATAATTTAACAAAAACTTTAAGACTCCGTTAGAAAACAAAATTGGTAAAATTTCCAGATTTTTACACGTGACGCCGTCAAGAGTAAACTCATGACGCCGTCAGAAGTGACCTGTAGAAATTCTTATGTTAAGTTTCCGGAAAATTTCTGGAAAAACTTGGTCCTACTTCCTGAAAAATCCTGTAAAACTTCATTATGACTCAATACAAGCATTTGACTCTAACAAATACGAATATACATGTTCATTTACTATTGTGGAGAATCATGATCTGTTTGTTTCTTAAAAACATATTTGGGGCTTCCCCTTACACTTATCTTTTGCAAAAATACCTTTAGGTGAAGTTAAGACTAGGCCAAAACAACAAAGTAAAGTATTTCCACTTTTTAGTTTAGAAACATGATCTACCAACAATAAAAATAAAGCATGCATACGGAAGCAAATAACAAACAATCAAAATAAAATCACACAAAGCATGGGTTGCCTCCCAAGAAGCGTTTTTCTTTATTTACGAATCTTGTAGCTAGACTCAAGGTCATGGGTTACTACGTGACCTCATCATTGGTTCCACTCTCTAGGTCGTCTTCTAAGCCAGTTTTGTATTCCGGGCCTAGTTGCAAGCATTCTTTATAGAAACCAAGCATCCCATTCTTCACATACTCAACTCCTCTACGTCTATCCTCATCATTCCTATAATAAGCCGTTTGCTTGTGTTCCTTTTCTATATTAGAGAGAAAGCGGTATTGCTCAATTTTGTAGGGCATTTGGTAGGCAATCTCATCATTCTCTTCCTTGAATCTAACTATCCCTGGGTCGGATCATAACTCATCCTAGTGGCCTCAACAAATGGTTTTCCGAATATTATCTGGCTTAGGCAATCATCTATCACCGGACGAATGTCTTCTACTATCATAAAATCGATCTCATAAGTGAAATTGCCTATAATCACATGCAATCCCTTCACTCTTCCTACAAAATTACTTATCAAATTCTTATTGGGCATCATCCTAAAATCAAGTTGCTTCTTCATTACCCAATTGTAATAAGTCCTAGCCCGATGTTGCATGGTATGTTGATGTTAGAGGGGTCTCCTATTTTGATAAGGGGTGTGCCAAGGATATATGGTCTCTCGGGACTATCGAATAAATCCTTATGGTATTCCCGTTCTTCCTTGGTGGGCAACTTATCAAAGTAATTCTCTATAGTTTCTACTTCCTCTAACCCCTTTTCCTTATTAACCTCAACTTCCCTACTTTCATCCCTAGTTTCGGTTTCTACTCCAACTTCGTCCTTGTCACTTTCTTCTATCTCCTTATCTATTGGCTTAATGGTGACAACATTGACAAAGTGGACATGTTTAAATGATGAGGGGTCCTTAATTTGGATTCCATTATTAGTGTCCCTAGTGTCCTTCCTAGGTGTAGTTAACGCTTGGTTGTTGAGGGCTTTCAACAAATTGTCTATCTTGTTGGTCATCTCCGTTTGTTGTTGGTTGAATTCGGTTTCAAACCTAGCTATGCGAGCTTCTTGAGATGCCATGAACTTAGACATCAATCCTTCAAGATTGTTGGTACTACCATAGTTGTTAGAAGGATTGTTGTTGAAAGTACGGTTGGAGGGTGGACCGTTTGGTTGGTAACGATTAGGCGGATTGGAAGAAGTGGGTTGATTTTGCTTCCACCTAAGGTTTGGGTGATTTTTCCAAGAGGGGTTGTAGGAATCACCGTAAGGGTTTGGCTTGGGTTTGAAATTGTACCACTTATCTCCCGCTTCGTCGGTACGCGAGGATGCGTAGTCCGCAAAAGCTGTTCCGGGGAGTTCCACACAATCACGAGTGTCATGGGGACCACTACATAATTTGCATGAAGAAGTGATTTTGTTCACTTGGCATGAAGGCTTAGGAGCTTCGTAGGATTTCATGAGAAACTTGACTTGGTCCTCAAGTTCCATGATCCTACGGTCGGGAGTGCTAGAGTTGTTCGAAGGCAAAGATATTGCCTTGACCGTTTTGTTCAAATCACGGGGATCATTCCAACTTTCGTTGTCATAGAGAGCAAGATCTTCTATAAGTTCCCATGATTGTTCCGTACTTAGATCACGTAGCTTACCACCGACCGATTGTTCAATGGCTCGCCTCGTGGAGAGATCGATATGGTAATAAAAGATTTGGACGTGGAGCCAAAGATCTATGCCATGATGAGGGACTTTTTGGAGTAAGTCTTTGAAACGAGTCCATGCTTCATAAAGAGATTCATTTTGACGTTGTTGGAACATCAAGATGTCATTTCTAAGCTTAGTAGTTCTCCCCGGTGGGAAAAATTGAGCAAAGAAACGAGTGGTGAGATCATCCCATGTGGTGATGGATCCCGCGGGTAAACGCTCAAGCCATTGACTAGCTTGATCCCGTAGAGAGAATTGGAATAGGCGTAATCGGGTTGTCTCTCTAGTTTCAACATCTAGGTCTATGGAGTCTACGATTTTAAGGAAGTCCTTAAGATGTTAGTTTGGATCTTCGGAACAAAGTCCATGAAATGCACATCCGCTTTGCAGCAACCGGATGGTGTCGGATCGCAAGGGGGTCACATTGGCTCCGGTGAGCTCAATGGTGTTTCGGTAGCCTTGGTGGCTAGGTCGGGAATACTCTCCTAAGGTTCGGGGCCTAAGAGGTTCTAGTGGTGGGTTTTGTTGTGGTGGGATGATGGGTTCAAAGATGTTCCCATCGTCCATGATGTCGGGTGGTGAAAAGTTACGAACAAAAACACAAAGAATTAAGATAGACTAAAGAAAACCTAAAAATAAAAATGAAATCTTACCAGAAAGGAATCTAGCAAGTAGACCTAATAAAAAGAGATTCTAACCTAGACAATAACTATTCCCCGAGCTGCGGCGCCAAAAACTTGATGCGTAGGGATTGCACCAGGCTTTACCTCTCAAGGGATCTTGAGAAGCTTACAACCCCCACCAGGCAGTGTACCTGATCGTTGTAGTATAGTATAGTGACAAGTACCGGGGGATTGATCGTTCAGCTAGGAATAGTGTCGCTAGGATTAGAAAACCTAAATACTAGTTCTAGAGATGAAGGATGATTATTTTTGTATTTTTATATTTTTTAGAAAGCAAGTAAAAATCTCGGGTTTTGAAGGATATGGGCGGAATTAGTTGCTAGTCAACTAACCCAATACTAAGATGCAATCAAAATAAAATACTAGAAATGAAAATAAAACTAAATTAAACTAAGGTTGTGAGCAATAAGTGGAGAAATGTGTTTACTTAGATTTCACTACTCCCTAGATATCTTTTGCACGTTAATTACTTGTTATAGTTGCGTGGATGATGGATTGTATTCCTTAATACCATTCATGGGGTGGCGTACTTAACTCCCCAATCCTATGAGTGCCTACTTCACTCCTATGTCGAGCCGGCTAAGAAGCTCCTAACATGGGATCATTAGAATTTACTCATGCATTAAATACAATCAATAAAAGCTAGTACACATTGGTTCATGTTTCCTAAGACGTTCAAGCATGTTACCATTTGGAGATCTGCCAGTTTTCTTAAGCCTAACATTGAAATCATTCATCCAATACAACCATAAACAAGTAATCAACACATAATCAACATCTAGGTTTCATTAGATCTAAGCAAACACAAGATAAATTTACCCCAGCATGGTGGAATCAAGACAAGCACAAGATATAGACAACCAACACATAGACATATTGATTAAATTAAAAGAACACTTATCTCAATAGCACATGTAAGCATTCAAGGGCAGAAAACCCTTGAAAAAGCTGTAAAATTCGTATATGGTTCGGCCTTAGGGTTTCTCCAAACTTGTTCCTCTTAATGAATGAAAATTAGAAAACTATATATAGAAAATAGAGGCTGACGGCGTCAAGAACAATCTTGTGACGCCATCATCTCGCCGCCAAAAGAATCTTCGGACTGCCTTGATCTACATCTGACGCCGTCGTGTTATACACTTTTCCAGGCCGTCACACATTTAACTCTTGATGCTCTACCTTGTGACACCTTCATTTCTGTACTGGGCCGTCATGATTTTTACTCTTGACGTCGTCAGGAAAATGCTCTTGACGTCGTTACACACTGTTCCCAGCTTGGAAAATTAAGTCTTTGGCGTTTTCTTCACTTTTATGCTCCAAAAACGTCCGAATTGCTTCCTTTTCCAGATTTCACTCCCAAAGTACCTAAAATCACAAAAGGAACAATTTAGGGCAATATTTGATAAAATAAATTCAATTCCGGGCTTAAATGACCCCCTAAAAGTGGTTCATTTTTCGCCTCATCAATGTCCAAGTTTATGGCATCTCAAGAAGCTCGCATAGCTATGCTTGAAACCGAATTCAACCAACAACAAACGGAGATGGCCAATAAGATTGATAACTTGTTGAAAGCCCTCAGCAACAAAGCGTTAACTACACCTAGGAAGGATACTAGGGACACCAATAGCGGAATCCAAACTAAGGACCCCTCGTCATCCAAACACGTCCACTTTGTCAAAGTTGTCACCATTAAGCCAATAGATAAGGAGATAGAAGAAAGTGACAAGGATGAAGTTGAAATTAGGGAAGTTGAGGTTAATAAGGGAGAAGAGTTGGAGGAAGTAGAGACTGTAGAAGAGTACTTTGATAAGTTGCCTACCAAGGAAGAACGGGAATATCATAAGGATTTATTCAATGACCCCGAGACACCATATATCCTTGGCTCAACCCTTATCAAAATGGGAGACCCCTCTAACATCAACATACCATGCAACATTGGGCATATGCATATATGGAAAGCTTATATCGATCCTACATCTCCTATAAACATCATGACTAGGACTTATTATAATTGGGTGATGAAGAAACAACTTGGTTATAAGATGATGCCCAATAAAAATTTGATTAGTAATTTTGTAGGAAGAGTGAAGGGATTGCATGTGATTGTCGGAAATTTCACCTATGAGATCGATTTTATGATAGTAGAGGATACTCGTCCGGTGATAGATGCTTGCCTAAGTCAAGTAGTGTTTGGAAAACCATTCGTTGAGGCAACTAAGATGAGTTATGATCCGACTTTAGGGATAGTTAGGTTCAAGGAAGAGAATGATGAGATTGCCTACCAAATGCCCTATAAAATTGAGCAGTACCGCCTCCTGTCAAACATAGAAAAGGAACACAAACAAGTGGCTTACTATAGGAATGATGAGGATAGACGTAGAGGAGTAGAGTATGTGATGAATAGGATGCTTGGTTTCCATAAATAATGCTTGTAACTAGGTTCGGAATACAAAACTGGTATAGGAGATGACCTAGAGAGTGAAACCAACGATGAGGTCACATAGTAACCCATGACCTTGAGTCTAGCAACAAGACTCGTAAATAAAGAAAAGCGCTTCTTGGGAGGCAACCCATGTTTTGTGTGATTTATATTTTGTTTGATTGTTATTTATTTCCGTATGCATGCTTTATTTTTTATTGTTGGTTGATCATGTTTCATACTAAAATGGTGAACATACTTTACTTTGTTGTTTGGCCTAGTCTTAACTTCATCCAAAGGTATTTCGCAAAAGATTAGTGTAAGGGGAAACCCCAAATATGTTTTTAAGAAACAAACTCGATCATGATTCTCCACAATATTAAGTGAACATGTATATTCGTATTTGTTAGAGTCAAATGCTTGTACCAAGTCATAATGATGTTTTGCAGGATTTTCCAGGAAGTAGGACCAAGTTTTTCCAGAAAATTTCCAGAAACTTAACATAAGAATTTCTGCAGGTCACTTCTGACGGCGTCAGGAAGAAATTCCTGACGGCGTCACATGTAAAATTCTGGAAATTTTACCAGTTTTGTTTTTCTAACGGAGTCTTAAAGTTTTTGTTGGATCTTTAGTTTTATAATCTCCATGAAATCTGCAAACATCATTCCACAAGCATTATATCTTATTTTGTTTTCTAGGATTTATTAGTATATATAAATTGCCGCCGATTTTACGCGAGGTTGCCTTGTTTGTTTTCTCAGATTTAACAGGTTATATATGACAAGAAGATGATTTATATTCTGGAAGGGAAGCTTTGATTGTTCATTTTCTTGGAGGAAGATCTAACCTGGCTACCTTATTATCCATACCGAGCAAATCAGGGGAGTATTTGATTTCATTCTTTTTACTTATTTCACTTTTACATTCTTTACTTGAACATTGGGGACAATGTTCATCCTAAGTGTAAGGGGAGGGTAAAATGATGATACCTTACAGATACACTTTCACTTCAGTTTGTTTGTTTGATAGTAGATGTGTAATAAAACTATGAGAAATACTTGTTAGTGTAATTTTAGCGCCAAATTTAAAATTTTTTACAACATTTAGGAGTGAAACTTTAACCATAGCAAGCGTCTCATGGATAGGAGTCGTATGACTAGCACAAAACCGTACTATTCAGAAAAATTTTCCACCCAAATATGTGAGGTTCGCCTTTAGATTTGATAGGAAAAGCATTTACTATTAGTGCTTATGAGTGTACCGGTAGCATTTAGATTCTAGAACTTGCGTTAGTGATGCATCCCGAGACCGCTAGTGAGACTACATTCGTGTAGTAGGATTTACTACATGATAAGAGGCATTAGGATCACCCTTGTGTTAAACCCGTATCATAATTACTTGACCATTTAAGTCATACTATTTGGCTAGTTAAGTCAACTAATTTTTCCCACACCTTAGCGTTGTACTCATTTTTAGTACACGAAACCCCTAGTACACCCCTCAGAGCCTATCTTTTCGTTTCTAACTTTAAGCATCTTACTTAAAGGAAGAATTTGTTACACCCCACTTAAATGTACAACCAAATCGCCTTAGCCTTCCGTGTATGCACTCATCTTTAGTGCATTATTGTTATTTGTTTAAACCCTTAGTTAATTATATAATTGATTACATGGTTGCTAAGTCGAGTCATATCCTTGTACATATTGTTTTGGGACTCATGGGTAAAGTACTAATTTATGGAGTAATGGGGAAGAACATCATTTATTACCCTCATATGTACGTTAATCTTAAAAGTACTCCAAGTGTTTTGATTATCTTAATTCGAGTCATTAGATTAGTTTATTGTAAAGTATGTAAAAATTCAAGTGTAAGGGGAATGTTCATTCCCTATGATATATTATTTTGGATGGTAGGGTAAGAGTGTATGCAAAAAAAAAAAAAAAAAAAAAAAAGAATCGAAAAAATCAAGAAAAAGAAAAAAAAAAAAAAAAAAAAAGAGAAAAAACTTACAGACTACCATCCCGTTTCATTCTATGTTCATTTTATATTTTTGTTATTTTTCATTTATTAGCTTAAGTCGAGTCTAGTCTTGGCTTAGCAACGCCATATTGTACATGTAATTAACCAAGATTATTAACTCGCCACCAGTAAAGACTGCCTATATCCAACAAAACCGTGTATTCCATATCCCTACACCTAATGTTCCAACCCTTTAAAAGACCTCTTTGATAGTTTATCCTAGGTGCTTACGCCATGTGGTGGAGGTTTGATCCTTTCCCAAGCCTATGGTAATCTATTTTGCTATGACAGGTAGTGAGAGATGTTTTCCATTTCCATATTGTGATATTACTTTATTACACCCGAGAGATGTGAGTATCAAAACACTATTTGTGAGGTGCTAGTGTATGACCTCCGTGTTTGTTTTTGGTCTTTAGTGGAACGATTATTTGTTGTAATTACTTTTATATTAGTGTTAAATGACCCCTAACTTGTATTTTGATTAGAATAAAAGCGCACTTGCTTGAGGACAAGCAAATCTCAAGTGTAAGGGTATATGATGAGGCGAAAAATGAACCGTTTTTAGGGGGTCATTTAAGCCCGGAATTGAATTTATTTGATCAAATATTGCCCTAAATCGTTCCTTTTATGATTTTAGGTACTTTGGGAGTGAATTCTGGAAAAGGAAGCATTTTGGACGTTTTTGGAGCATAAAAGTGAAGAAAACGGCAAAGACTTAATTTTTCATGCTGGGAACAGTACCTGTCAACGTCAAGAAGGAAAGTGTGACGGCGTCAGGAGCAAAATCCATGACAACCCAGAGAAAACCTGAAGGCGTCAGATGAAGGGCGTCAAGAGTTATTTTGCTGACGGCCTGAAGATGGATTACACGTGACAGCGTCAGCACCAGATCTAGGCAATCCGAGACCTTTACTGGCGGCGAGATGATGGCGTCATACATTTACTCTTGACGCCGTCACCTCACAAAATCTATATATAGTTTTCTATTTTTCATTCATTAAAAGAGGAACTTGTGTGGAGAATACTAGGGTCGAACCTAATAAACCCTAGGTCATTTGTAACAGTATTTTCAAGGGTTTTCACCCCTTGAAACCTTTCATGTTCAATTAAGATAAGTCCTCTTTCAATTCATTCAATATGTCTATGTGTTGTTTGAATATATCTTATGCTTGTCTTGATTATAACATGCTAGGCTAGATCTTTTGTGTGTTTGCTTAGATGTAATGAAACCTAGATGTTGATTATAGGTTGATTGCTTGTTTATAGTTGTAATGGATGAATGATTTCAATGTTAGGCTTAAGAAAACTGGCAGATCTCCATTGTGTAACTTGCTTGAACGTCTTAAGAAACATGAACCGATGTGTACTGGGTTTTTATGATTGTATTTAATGCATGAGCGAATTCTAGTGATCCCATGTTAGGAGATTCTTAGCCGGCTCGACATAGGAGTGAAGTAGGAGCTTATAGAATTGGGGAAGTAAGTACGCCACCCCATGAATGGTATTAAGGAATACAATCCGTCATCCACGCAACTGTAACAAGTAATTAACCTGTAAAAGATATCTAGGGAGTAGTGAAATCTAAGTAAACACAATTCTCTCATATATTGCTCACACCACTATCTTAAATTAGTTTATTTTCATTTTTATTATTTTATTTTGATTGCATCTTAGTAATTGGGTTAGTTGACTAGCAACTAATTCCGCCCATCTTCCAAAAACCCGAGATTTTATTTGCTTTTCTAGAAACATAAAAATACAAAAAGAATCATCCCTCGCCTCTAGACCTGGTTTTTAGGTTTTCTAATCCTAGCGACACTATTCCTAAGTTGAACGATCAATCCCCCGGTACTTGTCACTATACTATACTACAACGATCAGGTACACTGCCTGGTGGGGGTTGTAAGCTTCTCGAGATCCCTCGAGAGGTAAAGCCTGGTGCAATTCCCACGCATCATTAGTTGAGTACATTAACTAGGCGGCTAACACCTATTTGGGCTATTGACATCTTACAAAGTCAGCTCACACTAACTTGATTAGAAGAACTTCTACTCTTGGTTGCTTGAGATACAAGTAGATATGTTAAAGATGTAGAAGAGAAACCAATTAGCCAATGAATGCAGTAGTGGTAATTGCATGAGGCCTGCGACAGGCACACATAGGAAGTGGGTAAGAAAAGAAAACTCAGATGACTTGCAACCAAATGAGATTACTGAACTCAAATTGAAGTGAGCATGGAAAGCTAGATCTGATCCACTTAACCCATCATAAGAAATATTTGAATGTGTGTAGGGAAATCAAGATAGGGGGAAGTTAGTATAGGGGCAATGAGCCAATGATGAATGCCCATATAGACTGGATGTAACACCCCGTTAATTGACTACAAGAACAAAGCTTGTCACGGAGTCACTTTTAGTGGTCACTTGATCAACAGGTGGGTATGCTGTGATTTAGGATGGTACGATCACTTTCAGAGGATTTGCTAATTTTATACTTCTTATGCCATAAATAACTAGGTGTAAGTTATTTTAGTGACTAATTATGATGCTGAGATTATGCAAAACTGCATTCACAATACGTGATAGGAAATCTACAGGTGTCTACATCCGCCTTATCCATCATCCACTGAATCTGCTAATTCTTAGTTGTTTGGGAAATTCTTAAGCCTTCATGTCTGTCTGGCTTCTCATATAAATGCATGTGGATCCTCTTGTTGTTTTTCAATATATTTCGTTTTATAAAAAATTTGGTGCATAAACCTGCTTTCGTTGCTTCCAAGCATCATGTACCTGGTGCGTCTTTATTATTATCTAGAGTCTAGAGTTGTAGGGACTCAAAATATAAGTGACCGCCATCTTTCCATTCCGGTTGTAAACAATAGAAATTGTAGCACGATGCCCCACACCAAGTTTACACTCATCTCTCCCTGAGCGAGGCTAAAAGCAGTCTCATACCGACAAATTCCTGTGGAGAGCATTATCATATCAAGTTATCAACTAAACCATGGCATACAACCTGATGCGTGGTTTTGCAACCTTGTAAAAGGTTTTACTTCTTATGGGATCTTGAGAATCTTGCAATCCTCACCAGGCAGTGTACCTGACCGATGTAGTATAGTGAGTGGCAAGTACCGGGGGATTGATCGTTCTCTAGGGGAATAGTGTCGTTAGGATTGAAAGATACGTAAACTAGGTCTAAAGGTGAGGGATGATTCTTTTTGTATTTTTGTATTTTATGAAAGCAAAGTAAAGATCTCGGGTATTGAAAGAGTGGGCGGAATTAGTTGCTAGTCAACTAACCCAAAATTACTACTAATGCAAATAAAATTAAATCACAAGAAAAGTAAATGTGGTGAACTTCTTATAATAAGAAAATGTGTTTACTTAGATTTCACTACTCCCTAGCTATCTTTAACTAATTAATTGGTTTGTTATAGTTTTTTGGATGAAGGGTTGTTTTCCTTAATACCAGTCGTAGGGGCGTGTACGTCCTTCCCCATCTCTATAAGCTTCTATCTCTTACTATGAAGACACGTTTAGTATCCTATCATGGCCTCCTTAATAGTCACTTATGCATTAAAAATAACCAATAACATTGGTGTACACAATCGAATACGTTTCTTAAGACGTTCAAGCTTGTTACATTATAGAAGATTAGCCAGTTTTCTTAAGCCTAACGCGAAATCAATCACCCAATCCAATCAAACAAACCAACAATCAATAATTAATAGCTAGGTTTCATTAGGTCTAAGCAAACACTAAAAAACCTAAGCTAGCATGTTAAAAGAAAGACAAGCATAAAAGATAATCAAACAACACATAGACATATTGAATGATTAAAAAGATTAACTTATCTTCAATTGAACATGGATGAAAGAAGGGTATGAAAACCCTAAGTTTACTGGAAAATTCGTCTAGGGTTTTTCTCCCAAGAGTTACACCCTAAAAAGTTACACATAATGAATGAAAAATCAATATATATATATATATATATATATATATATATATATATATATATATATATATATATATATATATATATATATATATATATATATATATATATACACACACAATTATGACAGCGTCAAGTTTTAGCCTCTGACGTCGTCAGGTCGCCGTGTCTTAAGGTTTCGTATCGCCTAAGAGATCTCTGACGCCGTCCCTTTATAAAGGTTCTGGGTCGTCTCGTGCTTAGTTAAAGGGAGATGGCCTTGCTCCAGAAACACCTGACGCCGTCAGGTGTTAACCTGAAAAATTCTTCCAGGGCGTCTCAGAATAAAAATCCATGGCATCTCGTCATAAGGTGACGGCGTCAGCTCCAAAGCGTGACGCCGTCAGGTGTTAAATCCTAACTTTCTTGAGCATAAAAACGTCTGAAAAGCTCCAAAATTCTCCATTTTCCAGAATTCATGTCCCAAGTACTTAAAATGACAAAAGAAATGATTTGAGTTAATATTTGATCATATAAACATGATTTAGGGCTTAAATAACTCTCTAAAAATGTAACAAATATTTCCTTATCACAACCACCTCATGAAGCCTACAAATAGACCATTAAATGACATGCTAGCTCAGATAAAAAGCCATCCAAAAGATTTTCCTCAACATTAGCCGTGGCCATCCTACCCAGTTCCGGAACCGAAACCAAAAAAAAAAAAAAAAAAAAAAAAAAAAAAAAAAAAAAAAAAAAAAAAAAAGACTGAATCCGGTTCTTCCCGGTTCTTGCAAAATCCGCCGGTTCGTGTCTGGTTCTTTGTTTTTTACCGTTAGAACTGGTTCCGACGGTCATATGGTGAAAAATAGCAGCAGCAGACTAGTAGGCTGCAAAAGGGACGTTGGGCCATTTTTTTGCCCGTTTTCTAACGGCTAGAACCATCAATATTCACCAAATTGACCTCCTAAACATTCCTATAAATACCATTGATGATTTTGGTTGAATCATAACAATCAAACACTCTAAAAACACTCAAAAATCGCTCACAAACTTGATCAAAAATGCTCACGATGTCTAGAAGAAACCAAGCTTCTCAATCTCAACCAACATCATCAAATAATACCGCTTCTCAAGCTCAAGGCTCTACAAACCAACCGTGTGAAGTTGGGATTGAAGCAACAACCCGAAACCAAGAAATTTGGTGTCATTTTGACTTGGTTAGGTTTTCGGATGGTTCAAAAAATGCTCGTTGTAAAGCTTGTAACACTTTTATCAATTCCGATGGGAATTCTACGTTGAAGAAGCACACGAAAACCATTGTAAAGCAACAAAAGGCGTTGCGGCATCAGAACAAAGTGTTATGGGACGAGATGGGAGTATTTTTGTATATGACGAGAGGGCGCTTCGTCAAGATTTAGCTCACTTTGTGATTCAAGAGGGTTTGCCGTTCAACCACTTCGACAACCCTTGGTTAACGAGGTTGATTCAAAAAAGGCTTCAACCACGCTACACTCATGTAAGTCGTCAAACTCTTAAACGTGATTGTATTAAATCTTGGGTAAAGGTTAAAAATGAATTAATACTTGGTTTTAATGCTTTAAAAACTAGTGTAAACTTAACAACCGATGTTTGGTCGGCAGGTCATGGTTTGCCGAATAAGAATAAATAGTCAAAATGTATTAAATTTGTGATTCAAGTACTTTATGTGTGACGTTTATTAGTTTTTTTTTAATAAAAGTCAAAGTTTATTAAGTTTATTGTGTGAAAAACGCGAACGAAAAAAAAAAAAAAACCCGGAAACGCAAAATTTAGCATGCCCACTGTTAAGGAATTGTCGACCGGTTCTTGGGAACCAGTTCGGCCGGATTTTATTTTTGAACCGGATAAGGAACCGATCCGGAACCTGGAATACCGGTCCCGGATTTTAGACCCCGGATCCGAAAATATCCGAACCGGTTTGGAACCGGAACCGGAACCTTTGACTTTGACTATGAACCGGACAGGATTGGAACCGGATCCGGGTTTTGTCTGAACCGGGAAATGTGCACCTCTACTCAACATCATCAGTGTACAAAAAGAAAGGGAGATTTGGGCCAAAGATTTGTTAAGCTTACTAGCGGGTGAGTATGGAGCCAGCTTTTGCTTTACAACCAAAACTTAAAAAGGAAAGGAAAAAAAGAAAATCGATCGTGCTATTTCTTCACCATTTGTGTGCATTTATCCGCCATTGGAGCCTCTATATCAGAATAAAAGAATATTGAATTGCCACCAAAATAAAACTATACTGCATGAATTAATGAATACAATAATATCTTTATGTTCATCAAAATCCACATCATCGTTCCTCTCTTTTCATGAAGAGATACCCTCTTCTTAACCTCTGCAACCAAGAATTACATGTTAGCTAGAGACAAAGAGACCAGAGTTAAGATGGAATGTAGTAAGAGTTGAATAATGGATCGTCACCCTTAATAGATATTTAACTTGAATTTTTACGACTATATTGCATCATTATGGTCAATTATCAAATATAATTTAGGATCATATATATAGAAATAAATTAAACACGGCGTGGTGACGATTTGTTGCAAATTGAAATATATGTTCATTTATGTGAACAAAATTTCCATTGTAGCACAAAGAGTGAATTTATTAACTAAATCAAATTCATATAGGATGATGCTCTAGAATATGATCAATCACAAAAAGCTAACAATTAGAGGTGGCAAATTAGCTTGGGCAGGTTGTGCAACATGTCAATACAACTATTGTCTAAACGCAGTTTTATCCATTTTATCTAAATAATGTGCTATATATGATTACAAAAACTATATTATCCAAAAAATTCATTGCACCTTTTTTAACTGACAAAAATTACATATAACTTTGTCTTTTAACTGTGAATACATTTTTGATTTTTCAAGCAATTAAAATACATTGTAGATGATTTATAACCCATTCAAATTTTTGGCTCTTTGAACATAAACCGGAATTGACCCATTTATAAATACAAGTGTCATAATTACTACGTCTAGTAACAAGTTTTACCTCTCTTGTATCTCTAAGGCGAAGGAGAGATAGCCTGTCCAGTGGTCTCACATTTGTTAGTGTGGCAAGCTGCACAATGAGTTCTTAAGATAAAAAATTGGTTCTTGTTAACTATTAGAAAGATAAGAAGACGGCATGCAAGATAATATACCCAAAAACTGAAGGATTCAGGATCGCTTGGTGAAGGCCTCAGACCTTCTGCTCGATGCAGTTCCATAAGTCTTGTTTGGTCTGCATGAAAAATACTAATGCAATTCAAAAGTGTGCCCCTAGATAAATCGAGATTCACGTGATCAAATTGTCATAGTCAAATGCATTGATAATTATACCCATTACAAATGTACTCTTTCAAAGTATAATTTTACTAACATAACAAGATTAAGTAACCTGTTTGTGCAGCCTCTTGAGCCACCTTCATCCATGATCGAGCATATGCTGCTACTTTACCAGTCATATCCCGCAACTGTATGCAATGACAATCACTTGGAATTAAAATAGTACTTCCATGTAAATAAAATATGGTTATAGAAGAACTAAGTGGTTACACTGGTGTACAGTACCACTATCAGGTGACAAAATGGGCGGGTTGCGTAAACATTCCAACTGTGTACGGGTTGGAACGGGTAAATTCTGGTAATGGGCCTGGTTGGGTCGCAAAAAATTTTTTGTCCATATAAAAAAAAGTTTATAATGCGTCAAGTATGATTACAAAGCAATTCTATTACAATAATAATATTAAACCTTCCAAAATTCATTCAAGTGGTTGTCTCGTATGCATTAAAATAAATTTTGGGTGACATTTGACCCATTCGACCGATTGAACCCGTTCTCTTTTTTGAATTGTTTGAGATAAAACAAAAACAAAATCAACTAATTCACAAGTAAATGAGTCGAACTTTTCACTTCCACACCACAGGTACCAGGCTTCAAAAGTGTAAGAATAAACCAGTGATGTATGTTTCAACAAATATCACAACAATGAAATTTTGTATATCAGATAAAAGGAAACCAAAAAACTGATCAAATAATGCAAATACAGAGACATCCGTTTGTGGATAATTAGTTACGAACAGAATAGCGGGGTCAAGATATAAATAAAGATCCAAGACATTCAAAAAATTAATAATAATAATAATAATAATAATAATAATAATAATAATAATAATAATAATAATAATAATAATAATAATAATAATAATAATAATAATAATAATAATAATAATAATAATAATAATAATAATAATAATAATAATAATAATAATAATAATAATAATAATAATAATAATAATAATAATAATAATAATAATAATAATAATAATAATAATAATAATAATAATAATAATAAATAAATAAATAAATAAATACTGTAAATAAATAAAGTCAAGATCCAAGTATACTTACATCATATGCTTCTTTTGTTCCTTCAAGTGGAGAGATATCTTGGACCCATTCAACCTCAGCCACCCGGTACCTTCATAGAAAAAATACATAAATACAAAATTTTATAAACAACTTCGTGAACCAATTATGACAAATGATTCAATAATGTTACTAACCCATCTTGATCCCAGTTTCTAAGGATGCGACATCTCCGCCGACTCTCAACCTGCATTAGTTTGATCTATTAACATGAGTGGAACTATCTACAAGAACCTCCTAATTTCCTTTAATTAGAGAACTAGAGCATTTTTGCCAGATTTTACTTTTAGTAATCATATTTAAAACACTACTAATACAATTCATGAGGAAAACAAATAGAGCACAAAGGTGTTTTGGGTCAACATGACTCAACCCACTTTTTGGTACTATAAAACCACTTCTATTTGGACCCGTTACCAACCCATATTACCACTTCTATCATTTCTCATACAAAAGATACGAGCAAGAAAATCTGAAACTAATCACCTCCAGGAAGAAACGCCCATCAGGAAGAGGCTCACAGCTGCAAGAAAAGAAAAAGAATATTAACCCCATTAAATTTAACAACATAAACTCGTGTGCCCCAGCAACAAATTTAATCATGACAAAAACCAAAGCATACTCTGTAATTTCCACTTCGCAAGCATAATCAGCTACAGATCCTTCTGCGGCAGGGTCAAGTGCAACCTACACATATTTAAACAAACACCACCCTCAATAACAGTGAGGCGTAGCTGGTATACCAACCTATCTTAATAAAACGTAAGATTATATCTACCATTCCCATTCGGTGATTTCCTTCCATAATCCTCCTCACCTGTTATTTACCACAAAGGTTGAACATGATTAATATAGTAACAGACATCACCAACACTGGCTATTTAATCTAGGTCATTTATGATTTACTTTAAAGATAAAAGAAATTTTGATACAAATGCATATCCAGTCTTTCGAATCCATGATGTACAACATAAGAACTTCTAGATACGTCTATCTGCACTATATTTGAGTGACACTGGATGTTCTCTATAACAGTTAACTAGTATTCCCATAGTAAGTTTAGTATAACCATATCTAATTAGCTATATTTCAATACGTAATTGACCATATTATTTATGTGCTACTCGTATAAGAGAAAAGTAGCAACTAGAGTTTCAGCATAATGAATTACCTTTATATACAAGACATGGTAAGCAGATAATAGATTAAATGCTTGATTTATTTATTGATTTATTGATGCTTCGTTTGTATCCCATTTTATTTTCAATAATAATATCATTTTGGTCGTATTAAAAGCAGGTGTACAGACAGGTGTTAAGGCTCACCATAAGTCTGTAACGAGCTTCAAAAATGTTCAGGTGTAACTTCTGGCAAGGCATTACAACATCCATGACAAAAAGAGGTAATAAATCAGGACCCATGTTTGTCAAAATCTCATGCTCCAACTTCCTTTCTGCATATTCTTGTGGAAAGTTTCTTTCTATTATGCTATTCAGCGTCACACTGAAACCACAGAATAAATAGAATAAACATGCTAGATCAGTCTATCGGAATTTTAAACTCACGTAGAAATAAACAATCGATGAACTGGTGGTAATCATTAAAGTAGAATAAGCCCACCTTATTGCACAAGTTCTAGGACTAATGAACAGAACCGTTCGGCACAAAGGGCATCTGTTCCCTAGCATTCATCCAACGTTTAGAAAGGAATTAGTAACTCAAACGAAATGGGGATATAATTATGAATAAGATAACGGAGGAGACCAACCTCGGTCCATAGACTGGAAAAGGCAAGAGCGACAAAAAGTGTGCCCACACGGAGTTGTAATTGGCTCATATAGTAATTTTAAGCAAAGTGTGCAATCAAAATCATCAGTTCGTGCTGGTCTCCCATGCTGTCTCCTCCCAAATATGTCGGTTGTGATTCTTTCTAAGTTCTGTAAAGCAATGCTGTGTTGCACCAGAAACACACAAAAAGTCGTATTATTATGTGTTTGACTTCATACTAGGAGAAAAAGTGACAAGACATAGTCATACACTAAATTTACAATTATGAACATAAAACTGAAAAAAGAAAACAAGACATAACTGTTCAAAAGATCATGAAACATGTACGGCGAAACACTTAAGTGGCCAAGTATAATGTACTATATTACCTTGAAGCATCAAGCCGAAGACCGGAAACAATTGCATCACGCGCTAGCTCGAACCTCTCTAACTGCCAACATTTTATAATCAAAGAAGGTGACGTGTCTTGAAAGGCAACTAAGAGACTCAAGAAAACAATTGATGTTCCTATGGAATCTACTATCTCTTATCAAATGATTTGTGCTACCAAACAAGAATTCATTATAAGGGGATCTCACCAAAATGAGTGCATCAGCCTTCAATATGTATGGAGTTATAGATTGACTTCGCATGTTCATAAATTGCTCAGCATCCCTCAATGCAAGCTAAAAAAGGAAGTTGAAATATAAAGAGGTAATTCCCAGCGATTTACTAAATTAAGAAGCAACAAAGGGATGAGCTCGATCATACAAAATAAAAAAATTTCACATACGCCAGCATGTATTGTAGGATCAAGCCCACTTAATGGTCTGTGTTCCGATGCAGAAGGTGGCCTGTTTTTCAGGAATTGACTGATCCTGGATACCAAATCAAGGAGATGGATTGGTGTCAATGTAAAATGTAAAGGAAACACGTGCCTTTATTAGTAATTCCACAAATAGACATAACGACCAGAAGAGCACATGGTGACTGTTAAGGATTTTACCTGAGATAAGCAGCACATCGGTTGCTAAGAATAATAGGATCATCAGGTTTTATACTATGAGCTCTCGAGAAACAATTGACTGCCTGATTGATAAGAAATATTGTTAGAATAGAAGTAAACTATGATGTTTGCAAGAAATATGTTAGAGAAACATAAAAACAACCACCATGACAAATTAGAACTTCTATGTACCAAACTTTTAAAACTAATCAACACTATACTTCAGGGTTGTGTGCGCCCTGTTCTAAATTCAGCATACTCCAAATACCAGGTATGTGTCAATGCAAGTTTACAACAAAATCATTATGTCTTGCAATATATGTCCAAACATGACCACTTGGCAGAAACAAAGCCAGTGGCAAATCGGTAACCTTGAATTCAATACGTCAACATAAATAAACCAATGTTATATAATATTACCTCTTCGAATCGATTTTCTCTAAATGCTTTGTTGCCCATATCCATCAGATCATAAACATGACTAAATCTCCCTAACGACATCGAAGCTGACTCTACTTGATCCCCCTGCATTATTCCCAACAACACATTTCATTTAAAACTCCAGAAGTCCAAAAAACGAATACGTAAAATCTCGAACATCCTGGTTCTTGCTTTCCGATAGGCTACTATGTTAAAGTTATATAAATTCAAAAGAGCTTATTTCACTCGCATATATTCATACAACCAGTTTAAATAACCAATTGCAGACACCCTCAAAACTATTCACCTACTACATCATTTAATGTCACATTTTTTATTTCATCATCAACAACCTAAAAATCCATATAAACTTTGGCGTTAACACCTAAACTCAAATTATTTAATTCACAAACAATAAACTTTAAAAACCAGAAACAAATCACAAACAAGCCGGCTTATACAATATTTATTTTAACTAACTCACCATTTGCCAAAACTAATGATACTTACAACATTTTAACCATAATAAAAGCAATAAAAAAAAAAAGAAAAAAAAGAAAAAAAAAAAGAACAAAAACAAAACCCTTAAAAAACATAAGAGCAAAATCCTTAAAAATGAAAAACTAAATCATCATTTGCCAAAACTAATGATATATACAACATTTTAACCATCATAAAAAATAAATAAATAAAAATAATTAAAAAAAAAATCAAAAACATAAACAAAAACGAAAACCTTAAAAAAAACATATGTAACTCACCCAAACAAAATCTTCAACATCATCAACTCCTTCCAACCTTAACACAGATGAGGATGATAACTCATGTCTATCAACATCCATTTTTTAATACAAAAACACTTCAAAAAAAAACAATCCAAAAACACTATTTTTTTTTTGTATAAAAATTATGTAAAGAATGAAAAAAACGATCAAAAGAATATTATGCTGAAGAAAAAACAGTGGTAAAAAAGAGTAGTAGTATCGTGTTCTTTGGTGCATCCTTCACTTGACACATGGACGACATTCATTTACGTGTTCAACTATTTTTTTTCCTTTTTTTGAAAAAAAAAGACATGTTAGTGTTTGTACAGGTTTTTGTGCATGAAGTACAATGTGGGTTTTAGAGCTTTCGTTCTCAGAAAAGTTGGATTTGATGGAATGGGAAAAACGTACGAATTTTTTTACGGTTATACTATAGGGTATTTATATATGCTGTGGTATAGGGGAGTTAAGGTTTGGACAGCTGGTTTTTGTCTTGTTTGATGGATTGATTGTTTTAGGAATTTGTAATGTAAGGGCCGTTTTTGGTTTTTTGGGAAGTGATTTGCATAATTTTAAAAGTTATTGGGACACTTTTTCTAATGCTTTAGTTAGTTGTACAAAACTCACATTTTGTTTTATTCACTTGTATTATTAGTGTCTCAATCAATTATTTAAGTGTGTCAATCATTTCTCTTATGGGTATGTTTGTCAAAATAGGCGGGGTTAGGCTTATATTATATTTTTTGTCTCAAAATTATATATATATATATATTTGATGTCTCAAAATGATTGTGCATTTTTTTTAAAGTAAAAACAAAAGAATTTACTAGATAGGTATTACAATTTACACTATAATTCAAATAGTGAAACCCGCTAACAAAATCTTCAACCAAAGATAAACTTAAGGCCTGTTTGGTTTGTAGGTGATTTAGAATTATGATTTAGATTTAGATTTGAATTTGGTTTATGATTTGGATTTGAAAAGAAAGAAACGTAAAATGTTGTTTGTTTTATATATTTAAATATAATTATTTAAGGAATAAATATATATTAGTTAATGAATTAGGCCCACCACTAATAAAACGTTTTGTACAAATAGAAGAAGGTGACAAAAAAAATAGTGATAAAAAATAATAAAAAATTAAAAAGAATAGTGAAAAGAGGGATGTTGTCATAAAACCAAGCTACTACATGAGGATTTTGTGTATCTCCACTGACATGGGTCTCAACCCAAATTTTAATCATTTACTTTTAAACCAAACATGCAATTTCTACTTTAATCCCAAACCTTATAAAAAAACCCGCACACCAAACAGCCCCTTAATATTAAATCAAATCAAAACCCTAAAACCAAACAGGCCCTAGGGTTTATTAATTGATTTTCAAAGATTAACTGTTGATTGAAACATCATAATTTATGCATTAGATATTTATACATTGTTAATATTTTGTTTTAACTGTTTGTATATTTAAGTGTGCAAATAAAGAGATAAGATGTACAAATCATTTCTCTTTATTTTATATAGTAAAGAAATGAAATTGAAAATAGAAGTGAAAGATTTAGTTTGATGTTGAGACATTTTTATGACATAGTAAAGAAATGGAAGTGAAAGATTTAGTTTATGTGTAAAAAGGTTTATATAGAATGAAAAATGGTTGTGTAAAAGTAAAGTGTATAAACTTTTTTTTCTTTGTTAAAAAAAGTAACCGTTGCAACATGCAACAGTCGAAAAATGCAAAAGTTCCTTCATCTGGCGCAAGCCAAATTGGTCACTCACGTCTTGGCACCTAGTTGGGTTGGGCGGGGTGGGGGGGATCATTTTGGCTTGGTTCCGTACTAGCTCGGCTTGGCATGGATCTCTCAAGACCATACCCAGGGTTCTTAGAATAATCAAAATCTTGTTCATTTACGATGACACTATCCTGTAACAACATGGGGTGTTTGTTTCAGCTTATATGGCCGACTTATGGCTTATTTAGTTCTGTCCTTACGTTACATAAGCTTACTTTTGTGGCTTACTTTGAAACATTTCGGCTTATATGAGCTTATTGTGTCATAATAAACTTATCTAAGCCCCAAAATTTCAAAATAAACCAGAAAAAGTGAGCTTATGAAACACAAGCCTAAAATCAAATAAGTCATAAGCCGACTATATAAGCCGAAACAAACACTCCTATAGACTAGTTCCAGACATTCGGAAAGTTACGCAAACTTATTATAGGTCCCATAATGTATTATTAAGTCGAAAATTACCTGTTTGACCACTTTATCTCACATTACCTATTTGGCCTACTTGTTCGCTGCTTCTAAGTAAAGAAATAAAAACATACAAAGTATTCGGTCCAGATTTAGCCAAAATAAAAAATATAAAAATAAAAGGCCACATCACTATTTCGCTGACAACAAGGAGCGAATTCCTTTAATAAAAAATAAAAAAATAAAAAATTAATAAAAAAAAACCCTCTGAATTAGATAAAGAGAATATCACCATTTCACACTGCCAAGTCACCATTTCACATACATATGGTCGTGAAATGCATTTCCATTTTTCTAATTAAATAAAGAAAATATCAAAAGTGCAAAATTCACCCTTCAACTTTTGGATATTTATAACTTTTTTATATGACAAACATTATTCGTCAAATATCTAGCTAATTCGCTAATAAAAAATATACCGTTGCGAAGAACTCTGAATTACGAACAAAACGAGCCCATTATCGATATGCTTTTGACGTACGTACGATTTTAAAAAATGTTGAAGTTTTAAAGATAAAAATAAATAATAATAATAATAATAATAATAATAATAATAATAATAATAATAATAATAATAATAATAATAATAATAATAATAATCAAAACACACTCTTAAATCACAAGGACCAAAGACATGCAATTTTATGAAAGAGGAAAATCGTTTGGAATGACCGGAATATCGTTTAGAAATAAAAATGTAAACATTTACTATAGGATATTTCCCAAATGATATTTCTGTCATTCCAAACGATTTTCCTCTTTCATAGAAATTGTATGTCTTTGGTCCTTTTGATTTAAGAGTGTGTTTTGAAAGGGTTTTTTTTTCTTTTTTTTTCTTTTTTTTTTTTTTTTTTTTTTTTAATGTCTAAAACTTCAATATTTTGTTTACATCATACGTACATTAAAAAGATATCGATATTGGGCTTGTTTTGTTTGTAATCTAGTGCTCTTCGCAACGTATATTTTTTATCAGCGAATTAGCCAGACATTTGATAGATATTCGATGAATAAAGTTTGTTATATAAAAAAGTTATAAATATCCAAAAGTTGAAGGTGAATTTTGCACTCTTTGATACTCTTTATTTAATTAGAAAAATGGAAATGCATTTCACGACCATATGTATGTGAAATAGTGACTTGTCAGTGTGAAATGGTGATTTTTGTTAATACAAATAATGTCAAAAACGTTATTTACATTACGGTCTCTATACGTTTTGATAATCACAAAATATAAAAACACGTTACGTAAACACTCAATAAGTTTTTAATCTAGAAAACTTGTTTCGACAACATTTCGACTACAACATCACTTAAGGTATGAACAAACACTATACCAATCTAGTTAAGTGATCAAAGAATTTATTTTTCCTAAAACCCCACATTTTTATTTGACAAAACATTTTTTACAAATTATTTTTATAATTATAAAGAAATTTTTTAATATGAAAAATAAATTTGAATTTGAAATTCTCCAACAGCTATCTTTTCCGCCTAATCAGATAAAATTTTCACCATATAATACGCGACTGTCCAAGGTTTAAGGGACCGTCCCCCGCTCCTCCTGGTGCCTATAAATACTTCACTATTCCTGCGGAAAAGTTAATCCCTTTTGGAACAAAAACATTATGTTCTTTCTTCTTTCTTCTTTGATCACTATAACGTAGTGATTTGTGTTTATAAGTGATCCCGTCCTCTATCTCCAAGTGCAAGAGAAGAACGCTCGTATTCGTCAAGAAACAAAGTGTTATATATTAGTCATCACACATACGTAACTTGTGTTGTGATTCTATTCTTACTCCAAACTCTCTCATTTGTATATATTGTATATTAGTGTATCCGACTTGTATGTGAGTCGAGATTAGGTGTGTTAGTGTAGACTTGGACAAAGTGTATGTCCATGTTTGTCCAAGTAGTGGTGTATGTAAAGTAGGACTTGGTGTGAGTCCGTGTGTAAGTTTGTTGGACTTGGTATGAGTTCGTGTGTAGGTGTGTTGGACTTGGAGTAAGTCTGCGCTTATGTGTGTTGGACTTGGTGTGAGTCCGTATATCTGTGAGCGAAGACTAGGACTTGGTGTGAGTATAGGTGTATGAAGACTTGGAATTGGTGCGAGTCTGTGTATTGGTGTGAAGATTAGGACTAGGTGAAAGTCCGTGAAGGTGTATGTCCGTGTAGATTAGTCCTAGCTATAATTAGAACTCGACATTCCGCTTAGTGTCATAAATTGGTATAAGCATTGGTGTACGGTTTGCTATGCATGAAGGGAGTTTGTTGACATAGTGATTGCGAACTTTCGAGTATGATACTTAAGGAGTGGAGTAGGGCAAAGAGTGAGCTTCGTACTGAACCACTATAAATCTCCGTGTCTCGGTTTGGTTGTTCCTATTGATGTGTGCTTTTTCACACATCCTTTTTAGCCTTAAATCAGACCAAATACACCAAATACTAACCAAATATGACAAGAGAATGTATGTTTTTGTATTTGTGTATGTGCAGGTACGGATATGTGAAAAATGAATAAAAACAAAGCCAAAACCGACAAAAACGAGCACGAGATTGGAAAAAGGGTCAAAAGCCGGAGCCGGGGAAGCAAAATGATCAAAGAAAGCTCATAATTGCATAAGAAGTCCTCAGAGATTCATCAAAGTACAAATTTAGTCCCTGATCAAAGTTTGGAAGAAATGTCATATTCAGTCCCTACACTTTCAGGAATTTACAAAAATAGTCCTTTGAGAAATATTTCAAGTAAAGTCAACAAGTGGTCCTCCAAGAATCAGAGAAAGTCAACATTAGCCCTTGGAATACAAGTTTGGAAAATTACAGCTTTGGTCCCTAGGATTTTCAAGCTTACAAATTTGGTCCTAAATACTACTAATACTAAAAATCATAAACCACTAATAAACCACACCGGATCCAATCTTTTTACTAACCTAAACCTTACCCAAGCCCAACCTTCCAAGGCCCAATCCCCTTTCTATACTTACCCGACCCAACTTACACTTACCCCGGTCAAACCCTTCAAACAACCCGGTCAACGCAACTATAATAAAAACACCCCAATCCCATTTTACCGCCCCCCAAATATTACCCCATTCCCAGAAAAATCACTATTCCATGAACCCTAAATTCCCAATTACCCTCAATTACCATGATTGGGTAATAATTACCCAATCATATTAGCTTCTAGAAGCTGACAGCTGGTGCCAGGGTTGGCAGGGACACGTGGTCCAATAGAATGACACACGGAAGATTCACAAAGAGTATGCACATGATCCAAGGGACAGGAATTGTACTTACATATGAAGCTGGGATCAAAGGACACGATTAAATCAAAGAAGCACACCTCTAGAAGGATCCTCAAACCCTAGCAGCTTCACCCTCAGCTATATATACCCCCTCCTCATATCACAGTTGTGTGTAGTATTTTGTGTAGGTTTATCAATATTTTAGTTTTATGTTTCAAAGTTTTTATTGTAATTTTTCCAAAGCCTTGTAATCATTTTATTTTTATTAATATAATTCGAATTTCAGTTTTATGTTATTGTTTTAATTTCAATTTATCCTCTTAATTGCTTGTTATTAGTTTAAATCATAATCAGTAGTTTGTTTTAAATCCAGTATTAAGTTTCTGTTATTGTTTTTCACTTATATAAAAAATTCAAAAAAATGATAAAAATCAGAATAAAATAAAAAAAAACAATAGTTTTAATTCTCAAGTTAAGCTTCAATATAGCTCTTTCTGTTTCTGTTAAGCTCATATAAGCTGTCTTATAGCTTACTGTGATCTTATTCATTCATTCTCTCTTATTATTCTAAAAGTCAAATAAAGTCAACCATCAGCTTATTACAATAAGCAACTTATATTGGAGTATAAGGTAGCCATAAGGTGACCATTGGCCTGTCAAAAGACATGCAAGCTTAGTGAATCCCCCTTTGTTTGGCAGAGGGGGAATTAGCTTTGTAAGTTCTACTCATTTTCATTTTTATTGCATAAGTAGTATAACAGTAGTATAGATCTTTACAATTTGCTTATTTCTGAGTATTAGTTGCATAATATTATTGATTCATTAAGTTTAGTTCATCACTTGTTAGAATAGAATTGGTTACATACTGTTGCATTAATCTGTCTATCTGTGGATCTGTGTTAATTTTCTCTATTGGTAGTCATAGTCTGAGATCTGTGTTTCTGAGTGTATAAAGAGGTATTTGATCCATTTTAGTTCTGAGGTTGTAGTTTGGTTTGCATAGGATTGGATTTGAGTGTAATTCTGTGGAGACTATCACCATATAAGGGTGTTTGGCATAGTGTGGTTTGCTGATATTAAGGTTGCACCAGAGGTTGTGCTTGCTTAAGTCTATTCAAGTAGGTTGAATTAGGTATAGTTAAGTTTAAATTAGTAGGTCATTTCAACTAAAAGTCAAATTAGCCTATCATTTACATCACAATTAATTATATAGGTTAAATTAGGTTGCATAATCATAAAAATAGTTGCATTAGTTATATCTTTAATCACTCACTAGCATAATAATACATTTTCAGTAAAATTTAAGGATTCAAAATTCATATTAGTCAAAGTTCTTTCATAATCAAAAAGTCAAATCAGTTTTCAACTCAGTTTCTTTTACAAACCTTTGAGAACATCTGTTGATTTTAATTTTCTTGTGGAAAGTGGATTTGGAAAGTTTAACAGTAAGGGAATCAACATTTAGAAGAAAATTTCAGTTTGAAATACATTTGCTTACTGAAAACTTGCCCTAAAGTTGACTGTTGTGCTTAATTGTCCCCTGCATCTCAGGTTGTGTTCATAAGTTTGAGGACCTAGTTTAGATAGCAAATAGGTTTTGTAGTGATATCTCTTGGGTTATCTGTGATTTCAGCTGGTCAATAGACAATTTGCCCCCCTGAGGTTTTACTCTAGAGCTTATTTGATCATTGGAAATAAGCTACAAAGTTGTGTGGTTTAAGCCAGGGTCTGCCTTAAGTTTTAGGGCTGCAACTTTGTTTATTTGATCATTATCTGTGATTATTGATCATTTTGAGCTCATTTGCACCTATATTTGTGGTTTCCATTTAGATTTCATCAATAGCTTATCTGCTTGTGCTAACTGCTTATTTCAAATTGCTTATTGGTACCTGTTTGCGCCTTATCCTGTGTTTCTGAGTATAAATTGGTTCATAATTTGTTTATCTGAGCTTATTTAAGTCTGAAATCATTTGGTCAAGATTTGGTCAACCCTGGTCAACACTGCTTATTAATAAGTACTTTTCTTTAAGTTATTTTCAAAGCAAGTAGTACCTATTGTGCTTATTTTTCATTTTTTATATTTTTTTCAAGTTTAGAATAATATTTTAGAATTTCCCTGAATTTTTCATATTTTTCTGCCTTTATTTGCTATTTTTCTTATTTTATTTTCATTTTTAATCAATTTTTAATACAATTTAATTACCAAAAAATTCCAAAAAAATCAGAAAAAGCTTAGAAAAATCCAAAAATATTTTAGAAATTTATTTTCATTTATTTTAGAATTTTAGAAATTTATTTTGCATTTTTCCCATTTATTTTGCATTTTCTTTTAATTTTTAATTAGATTAATTAGTTTTTATTTCATAAAAAATAAATAAAAAGTCAAAAAAAATATTTTTCTTTTTCTTAAAATTTTCTTTCATCATTTTTAACTTTTCAAAATTATTTTCAAGTCCGTAGGAGTAGTGTAGCTTAAATTTCACGTTTTATTTCGTACGTTAACGTTTATTTTACGTTTAAGCTTACGTTTTCGATTGTACGTTACGTTTTTAGTTTGTTTACTTGAAATACGTGCTTAAGTGATTATTTGTGCTTCATTTGTTATTTCATTAGTATAATCTCATCAAAATCACTTTTTACCACTTTCACGACACGTTTCACGAATCGGGAATTGGAGAATTCCATTCATCCTTCACACGGACTACGACCTCGGGTTATCCGTATTTCTTTGCGGATTTATTGAGTAATACTTATAATATAATATAACTTGATTTTCACGAATCACCTATCCTTTATCTCTTGTTTATATCTTGTTTACTTTACGTGTTATTATTGTGTTCAAATACATTTGATAAGATATCATATAACTTTGAATCAAATGATTTTCAAAGAAAAAAAATCTTTTTCTTTTTATTTTTATTTTATTTTATTACTATTATTTTATTAATTTTTATTTTTATTTTTTTTTGCAAAAAAGGAATTTGCTGCTTATTGGCAACGAAATGGTGATGTAGCCATTTAATGTTTTATTTTTTCTTTGGGCTAAATCTGGACCAAACACTTGGTGTGTTTTTACTTCGAGTTAACTACATTATTGGTCCTCTTGGTTTACCGGGTATAACGGTTTTGGTCCAATAGTTTGAAATGTAACAGATCTTGTCCAGAATCCGCTGACCCGTAACACTTTTGGTCCATCTTTACTATCACCGTCAGTTGATTAATGTTTGACCGTTAATTAAAAGGGTATTTTGGTCTTTTCACACACCAAACAGCACAAATCACCCCCTCACCCACAACTCACAATCTGTGTTAAAAGGGGTCCATTCGCACACCAAACACCAAATATTATCTCTCTCTCTACTTTTATCACCATCAACCAACAAACACCCCTGCCACGACATCATCACCGAACCACCACCACCACCAAACCACCACGACGCCACCACAAACCAAACATGCAAAACATAGTTCTTCATTTCTGCAAACCCAAGCTCTTTCTTCTTTTTAAAAACCGAACCCAACTACAAAACCAAGTTCTTTCTTCTTCTTTTAAAAACACGAACGTGAATGGTCTTTAAGATCTTGATTGATCTCAGGTAGGTTCTTGTTTTTTGTTTTTGTTGTTTTTCGTTTTTGATTAGAAAAGATTCAATATGATAAAAGGTGTTCGGTTCATTTTTGGGAATTGGTGATGATGGATTTTGTGGTAGCGAAAATCGGGAGGGGGGGGGAGGTTAAAGAAGAAGATGAACAAGAGACAAGGAAGGTCTGAGTTTGTATTCGGTTTGGGTTAAAGAATAAGAAAGAATTGGGTAAAGTGTTTTTGTGTGCGGTTTGGGTTAAAAAAGAAGAAATAAATCATATAAAGGATTTTAGTTCTTGATGGGTTTTGGATCTTGAGTTCTTATAGGTTAGAGAAAAGGGAAATGGTTGGATCTGTGTTCGTATGTTTGATTTTTTTTTTTTTTTTTTTTTTTTTTTTTTTTTTTTTTTTTTTTTGATACTGTAAATGTATATGTTTTGTGTGTAAATAATAATAGTAGTAATAATAATAATAATAAAAGAAAAAGAATAAGGAAAAGTAGAGTGAAAGGATGGTATATTAGTCATTTCACATAATAAGACGAGGGTATTTTAGCCATTTTACATATTTTAACTAGTCAAATTAACGGTCAACAAAAAAATGGACCAAAAGTGTTACGGGTCAGCGGATTGTAGACAAGATCCGTTACATTTCAAACTATTGAACCAAAACCGTTATACCCGGTAAACCACGAGGACCAAAAATGTAGTTAACTCTTTTACTTCTCTGCTTAGAAGCAGCGAACAAGTATGCCAAATAGGTAATCTCCTCTGCAGGGCCAAACTTGTAATTTTCGCATTATTAACTACTGTCATATGAATACCTGTAAGGATTGATGGTACTCCAATAATAAAGTATTTATTTCTTCAATAAGTTTTAACATAAGGTATGTTTCATGACCTGGTCTAAGATTTAAGGGGCCGTCTACAATTTAGATTCGATAAAAACGGTGCCCGTTAAAATTCAAGCAAACCACAAGAAACAAACACCATGATACAAGTACTGGTAGATTTTAGACAAAAAACTTGGTTTTATTATCTTGTTTTTATAGTAAATTCTTTTCCATATTAGTTCAAGAAAGAGTTATTTTTATTTAAAAAGTCAAAAGTAAAGTTTTCGTTATGACTTATATATCGAGGTAAACAAAAAGAATGAGACATTTCTATAAGAGAAAGGATTTAAAAATATGGCCAAACATTTTGTTTAAGCATTTTAAATTTAAAAAAAAATGATAATTAATAAGCTCATATATTCTATAATTATATATACTTCTAATCTATTTTAAAAATGATAAGTGGTGTCAACTCTGAAATGTTTGTTGTTTATTAAATGTTAATTATGTACAATTTTTCATAAAAATAATACTATAGCAAACTAGCAGCTTATTGATGGTCAATGTGGCATTAAGTTATATTCTAAATGATTAAATCGTATAATATTTTTAGTTGTTATACTCTATATTAGTTATAATACCCGCGTACGCGAGGATTTTTAAGTTTTTTTTAATGATATATTTTTATTTATTAAAAACCAAATAATTTAATCTTTGTTTTGTTTGATTTATGATTTTTAATTATAGTTTTTTATTATTAAAAATAATCATTTAAAAAGTTTAATCCTATTGTTAGTTTCATCTTATCTATATTTTTTGTAGAGAGAACTGCAAAATACATCCCTGTGGTTTACAGATTTTGCCATCTTACAACCCTGTCAGAAACTTTTAGCTAGATACATCACCCGTTAGGCAAACGTTTGCCACCATACATCCCTCGTTTACAATGAGGACTAACGGTGCAAATTTTTTCTCCGTTATCTCTTAACGAGACTGAAAATATTACACCGTTAGCCTTCGTTAGCCAAACATTTGCACCGTTAGTCCTCTTTTTGAGTTTTTTTTTTCTTCTGTTTTTTACGTTTTATCCGTTTTTTGTCAGTTTTTTTTCCGTTTTTGTACGTTTTATCAGCTTTTTTATGTTTTTATCAACTTTTTGTACGTTTTATCCGTTTTTGTCAATTTTTTTTTTACTTTTTATCCGTTTGTACGTTTTATCCATTTTCTGCTATTTTTTTTTATGTTTTGTCCATTTTTTGAACATTTTTTTTACGTTTTATCCGTTTTTTTCAATTTTTTGTCAGTTTTCCCCTTTTTTGTACGTTTTATCAGTTTTTTTTTTTTCCGTTTTTTGTACGTTTTATCCGTTTTTATCAGTTTTTTTTACGTTTTTATCAGTTTTTTGTATGTTTTATCTGTTTTTTGTAAGTTTTTTTTTTACGTTTTATCCGTTTTTTGAACGTTTTATCGTTTTTTACGCTTTACTCCGTTTTTTGTACGTTTTATTCATTTTTTGTCAGTTTTGTTTACATTTTGTCCGTTTTTTGTACGTTTATATCAGTATTTTGTACGTTTATATATATATATATATATATATATATATATATATATATATATATATATATATATTTTTTTTTTAAATACGAAAATTCCTACTTGTGTTTTTGTTTTATTATATAAAAGATTAGTGTTAATGTTTGTGCAACAACTAACAACTATATTTAAAATATATTTTTTCGTTGAGAACTCATATATATTATTATTGATAAGTTTGATTATAATTCTATAACATATATTTGAAGACACAAAGAAATAGATTAGTTTAGTTAATGATCAAGATTGTGTTGAGAACGTGAGTACTTATCAACTTGATGTGAAAAATGTCTTTTTACAAGATACATTGTCCAAGACGATCTATATACGTCAACCATCCGATTTTTAGGATATGTGTCGTTCTGATCACGTTTGTCTTTACAGACATCGTTATATGGTCTTAAGCAGGTACCTTCTTGGTTGAGAGGTTTACGATTCATGCTACTCATATTGTTTTTATCACAGCAGATGTGACTCGTCCCTGTTTATTTATAAACAGGGTTTCGATGTTGGTTAGTAATTCTTTATGTGGATAATATTTTGTTGACTGCTTCTTTTATAACATTTTTACAGCGGATTATTACCTTTTTACATCAGGAATTTTCATGACGGACATTGGTCCGCTGAATTATTTTCTGGGCATCTCTGTCTTTCGCACCGATAAGGTGATGTTTCTTTGTCAGAAAAAAAAGTATGCAACAGAGGTTCTTGAGCGCGTTGGTATGCGCCATTGTCACTCTTGCCGAACCCCGATTGACTCGGAGTCCAAGTTAGGGGTTGATTGTACCCCGGTTTCGGATCCGACTCTCTACCGAAGCCTCGTTGGGGATCTCCAGTATCTCACCTTAACCAGACCTGATTTGTCTTATGTTGTCTAGAAGCTTTGTCCAATCCTTGTAAGTAGTCGTGGTTAAATAACCCAAGGCCGTATCGGGCATGGAGTATGTTTCTTTATGTGGCATGTATTATGACACGTTTAGATGACACCTACCAAATTTGGGCAAACTTTTACATAATTTCATGATGGATTGTTTTCATCTTAAAAGGGGTTTTGGTTAAAAATGGTTCAGCGAATCACCAGGAGGTAAAAATATAGGAATTATAATCATTAGAGTGAGGCCGTGACATGAGGATCTCAATTACGAATTTTATTTGGTGTAATAATTTTGAAATAGTTGACTGGTTGTAGTAACCCAAGAGCAATGAGTATGGTGATATTGGCATGCTCGCCGTTCAGACACAGCAAGCTAGCCGAGCTCGCCGTTTGATCGCCGCCACACCGGCCCACCTCGCCGTTTGCTCGCCACTTGCTGCTCACCGGGAAAGTGAAGCACAAAAGACAAAACACTTTGCAGATACGTCCGTTGAAGAGGTTATTTTGTGTGGGTAGGTGGGGCCCAAATGAAAATGTTGTTTTTGTTAGATAATAAAGGCCTAGGCCTGGTCTGTCGGGCTTGACCCATTTAGTAGCAAGGGTTTTGATTAGTTTCTAGTCTATTTAATATATCTTGTAAACTTCATTATTTAGTGAATCTGATCAATATTTTGTTAATTTTTACTCTAATTTTTACAGTTTTGTGTTATGATAAAGGAGGTATTTTGAAGTGGAAGTGTTGATCTAAAATGACACCTGGTGAAACCCAAATGATAAGCTTTGGATAATATTCACTATACCCCTTGCTCTAAAACAAAAGAGGTATCAAAAGATATAATAAGAGCTATACCGAGTTCGAGTATCTGTGACGGTTTAAACTTCATGGACACGTGCTTTGGCAAAAGACTAAAAATAAGGTATATTGAGAATTTAGGATAGCCACAATCACACACATCGAGCCATAAGGATGAATCAAGTTTAGATTAATATAATACATTAGTGGGGTTGACTTAGTTAAACAATTCAAAGTCGAAGATGCTATTTGGAAGGTTCATGCCGTTCGTTTGATAGATAAATATATGCTCACTTTCGGTTCGAATAATTTAACATTTGAATTTCTGCTGGGATTTGGATCTATTTTAGGGCGATGATAACAAATATATATATCTACATGCAAATGTAGACGTAGTACTAGAATATTCTAATATATATTAAATGGCAAGGGTTGCGACGTCGTTTTGCCTGCCGTTTTTCCCGCCAAAAAGAGGTGGGCTACTAAGGCCCAGTATAACTATGCGAAACAGGCCAAAAGACCCGATCTACCTATGCCAAACCCAATCTATTAGTATATCGGAGTGTAGATTTCCAGATTCATCCACACACACCAATCCAGAACCTTCATAACAAACCGTCTCTATCTCAATCCACCATGTTCAGAATGTGTTGTTTGATCTCATGGTTTTTGGGTTGTGTTTTTTTTCCCCAAATATAAGGATAAATATTTTACTACCTTCCATAACATTTCACACCACACAAATTTGGCAATAACAGTGAGGATCGGTGATGGGTAGAGCTACGAAAATTAGGAGATGGTCGTGGTTTTGATTAAGGAGATGGTCAGGGACACCTACGAAAATTAAAAAAAAAAAAAAAAAGGTATGTACTCTGATTATTGTTCGAGGTTTTAGATTATTATTTTTTTGGTTTGATTATTGATATGATTTGTGGGGTTTTGATGATTTGTGAAAAAAAATGATGAAACTATTTGCTTATTTGATAACAAAGATCATACGATGTTTAAAAGCTTTTTATTTTTTGGTTTTTTTTAATTATTATTATTATTAGCTTATTGATTAGGCCGAAAACAAGAAGATCCAGTGGTGAGAAAGAAGCTTTTCGGTTGAATACAACTAATTGGCCTATTGATGGGAAGCGGTGGAGAACTGAAGAGAAAAAAGTCGAATTGTTAATTCCAAGTTTCGTCGGTAAGTATGGTGTGCGAAACTGATTTCGGTGTCTTTGGAATTGGGGATTAGTCATGAGGATCATGTTTTGTCGCAACATGTTGAGTAGTTGTTCCTACTATAATAATGTAGCAGCTAACTCTATTAATCCTTTATTTTCTGCAATTCCATTTTGCGTATCAAAGTTAAGGATAGGCATTGTTGGCGTGTGTGCTCTTATATGGTATGTGCACTAATACTTGCTAAATTTTGTTACATATAACGCAGCCGTAACATATGGATGACAACATAGGAGGGTTGGGCAACACGTTTGAAAGATAAATATTAAGTGCAGGTAGGCAACAACAAGTTGAGAATGGGCGATTAGTAATCCTTGCTGCCGCGAATAAGGTAAAATTTAGATTTTTACTTACGTCATTTAACTTTCGTGTATCGTGTGTTATAATTGTGGTCAAACTAGGTAAATTTATAAGGCAAGTTAAACGGGTCAACACAATATTGGTAAATCAGGTTGCTTTTAGTCTTCATTTTTCTTTTTAGACTCATAATTTAGAAAACTCATTGTAAGACAATAGTAGGTGAATTAACTATTCCAATTACAAAAAATCAAAACCGGTATGTATCATGCATTAAACTTGGCGCCAAAAGTCTATAACACGTTACAAAGGGAGTGTTTGCCATAGCTTATTTTCCCGGTTTATGAGCTTATTTGATTTGGGGAAAGCTCATAATCTCACTTTCTTTGGTATATGAGGTTGCTTAGTTGAGCTTATGACTTATTCATAATCCATAAGTTGAAGATAATAAGCTCATAAAAAAAAAGTTAGCTGATAAGGATTTTCAAATTCAAATAAGCCCTTAAGCCGGAAAAATAAGCTCACATTAATATAGTCTCATAAGACATTTAATATAATCTCACTACGATTCTTATAATTCATTTATTTATTACCAAATGTTGGATTATTTGCAGCCACTTTTGGATGCACGTACCATTTCTTGCATTGTTTAAATACGGTCAACATTCTATATTTTCTTGCATTGCAGAAGTCTCTCATGATTACAAGTTGTTTAGGCTTTGCCAGTTACTACACCTTTTTGTTCTCCACGTGCAGAAGAATGTTTTGGGCTCTCCTTTACCGCCGCCTACTATTGTAACAAATAGTAGTAAGTGTTTATCTTATTTTTGGATGAAAATCATTACACGAAAACAAGAGACATGGTACAGTTGGTTTAGCCTTAACTGTATATCTTATCATTTTTCGCAGCTGCAATTGGTCAGTATTATAGTGTTTCGTTTGTCCCTGTGGTGCAGCCTGCTTTCCGCAAAAACGGTATGTGTCTACCATTGTTTGGTTTTTGTTCTAACGTTGCTTGCTGGTACGCTACGCGTAATTGTTTTCTCAATAGTTGCAGGAACATCAAACTCGCCCTTTAGCCTAGATTTTCAGTCCGGACAGGCCTTGCCAGTTACTGAAAATTTTTTGTTCTGCACGTGCAGACGAATGTTTGGGCCATTCTTTACCGGGACACCCTGTTGTAACAAATGGTGGTAAGCATTTATGTTATTTTCGAAAGAAATTTGGTTGCCAAAATACGGGGCATATAACAGTTGGTTCAACCTTAACTATATCCCTTATCGTTTTTTCAGTTGAAATTGGTTGTTTTCATAACGTTTCGTGTACCGCTGCGGCACGGCATGTTCCTCGCCAAAATGGTACGCGCCAAACTTTTTCCGGTTTAGGTTTCAGCATTAACTTTTTCCGTACATGTTGCTAAACGGATGGCACCGTCTATTTCATGATTCCAACAAGTATCAGCACTTCTTCGATAATATGAGGTTTGAGGAGCTAATACACCCTTTTATTTGCAATTGTCCTTAAAGAAATTCTATGATAGTTGCTTAAAAGTCTAAGAGTACCCTTAGTGCACGCTTTATTGTCTTAAGCAGTGAGGTTTAATAGTATTGTTTTTGCTGGAATGTGCAAAATGTTTGAGGGTTCAGGATCAGTATTACTGGATGGTGCAAATAGCTATGTGATGGTAAACTAAGTTGCAATTAAGCTGTGTAAAATCCGTGCTCATAAGCCGTGTATAACCTGTCGTCGTAAGTGTATAAAATGATTTTATAAATTCCTATAAATGACGTCGTTCCCACATAAAGTGGGATGAAAATAGTTAATAAAAGTGTCGTGACTCAAGGTAACTTGATTGCTTATTTTCAGTCATATTTATTTCCCGTTGTTCGCCTGCGTTCGACAACAGTAACAACACATATAATCAGTTTAATATGTTGCCTTTTGTTGTTTACCTACCTCTTCTGTTACGTGCTCATAGGTGCACCAGCAGAGTATATATATTTTGGCTGATGTGATCAAATATGCACCCATTGCCATGCTCTTTTTTGGCTAGAGGAGAAGATTACGAGTTTCCCACGCAGTGCTCCTCCGCAACACCACAGATGCTGCGCTGCTGGTCGTGCAGTTTTACGCACTCATCAGCGATATCCCCCATACATTAGGCGTTTGTTTTCGGACAGACATTTCATGGAAAACATTCGCGCCTATAATCGGATGCTCGCAATGACATCATTCAGGGCTACCATCGATAACTCAATTAACACAGGTCGAGGCCCATACGTTTTTAGAGTTTTGGGTCAAATATACCACTTGATTGGGTTTTAGTCAAATATTCCTACGACAACAAACTATGCAACTTCTTTTTTGGGCAATGGTACCGTGTCTGCAAACAAGGTGCTGCCTTTTATGATTACTAGCTGGTAGACTAAGTTTCCATGTAAAATTTAAAGGCATACCAACTGGATGAATTCTAAGTGTATAGTTTAGTTTCTATTGCATATGTGATGGTAAACTATATTGCGAATTTTACATGTGTATGATAATTAGTTGGTTACTTTAGTGCGATGCATATTATCTACATGTATAAAATACTTGGTTACTTGGTTATTATTTTAACATTTGAAGTTATGTTTGTTGTGAAGAATGACAACGTCTCATATATGCGATCATGCATATGTTCATTTTTTTAATGCATAATACTGTTAGCCGTTTTAAACTATGTTATTTTATGTCGTTTTAGACTTGGTTTACCGAATCGTTATATTCTTTGATAAACAACATTATAAACCAAATACAACGAAAAAAACCCCGTTAGGCCGCAACGCGGCCGACCGCCGCCATACTAGTTATAACAATATACTAAGGAGAGGGCTTTGTTGCTACAGTGCCCCCATTTTGTTACTACCACACTTTGTGGTACATACCATTAAGCACGCATTACTTCCCAAAATTTCTCCCACCCCACTTTTTTTATCTTGCTACAGTTGTTTGTGTGCGGGTATACAGGGTTAACAACAGTGAATTGCTACCCCTCAATCTTCTTCTCCCAGTCTCTCACATATAACAAAAGTGGCTTCATCTCTTATTTTGAGATGGTTCTTGAAGATCATCAAAGCTAAAAACACACGCACGCACACACTGGATCTATTGTTTTCCTACAGATCTAAACTTACCAATATCCACAAAGAAAACCCTTAATTACGATCTGAGATGGAGGATAAGCAAATCCCATAAACTTAAACGAAGGTAAAATAGGGTTTTGTTTTAATTTGGGGTTTTTATTAATTTAGGGTTTTTATTAATTTGAAGTTTTCTTACAAATTTTAGATTGCTTATGTTGACAACCTTAGGGTTTTCATAAGGTTAGCGTAAATCTTTGGTCTCGAACTTCTGCATTTTGGTTGACAGTTTTAATTGGTATGGATTGCAATTGTGATAATATTTAATTAGGTGTTGGTATTGGTTTCATTTTATTTAATTTATAATTTTTTTTTCCTTTTTTGTAGATTAGGATTTTGGAATATGCATGTAATATGTTATAGTTTTGCGATGTTGAAGTTGTGAAAATACGGTATTCTTTAGTTCGTTAATCATGTAAGTGGGATGGATGTGGGGTCGAGCGAAAAAGGGGATGTAAGGTTTATATGCTGCTGATGTGCTAATAGATAAGCAGTTACACAGAAGTGGGATGGATGTGGGATGAACACTTTAAACGGCTGATGTGCTAATAGATAAGCATTTGCAAAAGTACTTATTTGCATTGTCGATATATATGTCTAATAATCAATATACTTTCTCATGAATATTAATCAATATAATAAAAATAAGTGATATTTAGTACAAATACTATATAAGTAGTAACAAAATTATGATAAAATCATAATCAGATATATGTACAATTAGATTAAACAGAATGCATATGCTTAGGTCACATGTAAGTTCAAATAAGAAATGATGACTTTATCATTGATTTATTTGTAGCAAACTTTGGTTATTTGTTGGTTTTCATTAATATTTGTTTTCTTTGGCAGGCTCCACTTGGGTGTATCGCTTTTGGCTCGATACGAGAAGATGCTTTAAAGGGAAATGACAATGCAGTTCTCTGATTGACAGAAAATTCTATGATGATTAGTTTAATAATCACAGGTCAGTCACTTATGCTATGTTGTTTCAGGGCACTTCTGTTAATCCATTCAAGAAACACTCCTATTTGATCATGTAATGGTGTTCCGTTATGTGGTAGTGGGCAAGCCATTATTTTCATATAGAGACCCGCTGTATGTTTTAGTGTTGCTTATATCAGTGGTTATTTAGACCACTTGCCATGCCCATCTAATGAAAAAAACCCCATTCTTCTTTTTTGACCGATGAGGTTACCATTGAATTATAACACTGTCTGTAATAATATTTTTCGACCAGTGTGGGCAATGCTTATTATCTCTCATTTAGTGAAAGTCAAATACCGAACATAATTGCATCATCATTAGTTATGAATAGATTTCATGCTATTTAACTTATACCATAATATAACAAAATGGTGTTTCAGGTCCTAAAGATAAGCCACTGGGTGAAAGTGAGGATGAGAAACGACGCACAATTTTCGTTGAGATTAGGGTTTCGTTAATTTGGGGGGTTTTGGGATTTTTATGAAGATTTTAACTAGAGTTTGAAGTGAAACATTGAGACATGGTAGCTGAAAAAACATTTACACATGTTTGTAGTGGTGGGCGGAAGTCTTGGGGATGACAGTCGAGGAAGTACAAAAGACGATAAAGGAGTATATGCCGAGGCCTATGATCCAGGTAATTCCTCATCATAGTTTTGTTATATTTTGTACTATATGCAACGAATGCGATATGGTTTTTGTTGAAATAATTTATTGGACAAAATTGGATCCACAGAAAACACAAAATGTATGCTAATCATCCACATATAAGTTAGCAGGAAACAAATTCTTTTTATAAACTTATGCCCACAAAACTCGATTCACCAATATTGGATCAAACAAAGTATTTTAACTGATTCAATCAACTTATAAGGCACAAAACAAATATGATAGTGTGTCATGAAGTTTATAGATATAAGTAAATGCCTATTCAGAAATGTGCAGGGTACTTACAGAGTACTTAAAACTGCTACTCGGCTTAAATAAGCACAAAAGCAGAAAAACATATCCTTATAAAATGTATTTTCAGCGTTGGTTTTTAGATATGACGAATAGGGGTGTTTGGATTTAGAGCTAAAAATAATGTTGCCGCCTGTAAATAAAGAAAATGATCTGCCTAATAAAGCTCCAGCCATATTAGAAAGATCACTTAAAGATTTATCGACTTATTGATATTTGTAGAATCAAGAAGCTCACTTTTTCCAGATTATGAACTTATTAGTTTAGGCTTTTAACGAACTTATGTTTCTTTCAGTTTCATGCAGATCACAACATTTCTTTCAGTTCCTATATTGTGTAATAGCCCTTGAATTAGATGAAGTTATGTTATTAGGGTCGGGTCAAAGTAATATGGATTTAGGGAACAACAAGTCGAGGGACATAAATAAAAGAAAGACTTTTAACTACGCTGTTTGATTTAAGGAGTTTGGGTCAAGCTTTAATCTATAGTGTTTTTATGTGACAGATAACACTGTGGCTCTCGACAAACACAAGCACAGCCAGAAAAAATAATGTATATTTCCTAAATATAATATAAAATATGTCAAAGAAGATAACAGTTAAAACTATAAGTATCGATGAATAAAAGAAAAGATTAGTAGCGTCGGTCACCAAAAAAATTTATAAGAAGAATACACTAAATGGTCTTACTTATTAATGGTATGTTAATGGAGCGGGAAAAAAGTTATAGGAAGAATGCACTAAATGTTTGTTAGATATGTGGCGATAAATCTGTTTTAAGAGGTGTTTGGAATTGAATTTTAAAACTGTTATCAGATTTCAGCTTGCTACTTTGTGCTATAACAAATGTATTTTGTATATTTTTATGACTTTCAAAGGTATTGCAGGTCGCTACTGATGATGGCAGCTTGGCCATGATTGCCGTTTTTTTTGGGCTACGTCCATACCCCAAAAAAACTTTAGGTGTCGGCCAGTATCCAATGCCTTATTCCCCACACCTCTCTCTTATTCATCATTCATGATGTGCATTGGTTTTGTGCATCTATAATCCTTTGGGTATAATAAGCTGCTGAACCCGCAGTAGGTCGCATCAATGTGTATCTTGGCGAGGCAGCACAACTATGTGCTAGCAGCCATGGCGTGTCGGGTGCATTTGCAGTTGCTCAATGGACTTACTGAGCTTGAACCATGGAAAGCGCTACTCAACGGGGTTCAAAGTTGGTGTATTATGAAATGGTTAAGATGGTAATTTTGTTTCCTATTAATTGTTTCTTTGGGAACTCAGTTCAGGTTTGGATTATGGTTTGGCTCTAACAATTTACCGCTACCGTTGCACCACTGCAGTCGCATCCCCACCGCCTTCATGTAGCACCGTAGGTATATTATGACTTTGAAACTTTGAATTTACGTATTAGATGGTTAATAACATTAGGTTTTGGCATAATTTCATCCTACTCTTTTTTTTTATTACAGAGTTTGTAGGAAAATTTAGGATTGCTCAAAATAACCAAATAAGCAAATTGCTTAAAATGTGTAGGACTGTGATGGATTGGGATGTTGTTTTTGTTGATTGTTAAGCATGTGAACCTTAACAGGAAACATACAAAGCAATATGGAAATAGTTCCTGCATTTGTTTTTTACAAGCAAATCATCATGGGAAAAAAACAATCAGGAAGAGGTGTAATTTTTTTGCGTTTGTTAAAATTGTTTGTGGTCATTATTAAACTTATATTATGCAGGCTCTTTGAATGAGGCATTGTTTTTCTAAAAGAAATTTACGCTGTTTAGTGCCATTATGTATATTCAATAGTTCAGATTTAGTGAACTTCAACGTGAGCATGCCAACGTATGTTTTTATCCCATAATGTTAAGTGTAATGATTTTGATTATACCTTAAAGAAAATATGGTGGGTTTATTTTTAATTGGCATAGCGGCGGTGATTGCCATGCTGTTGTTGCATCATTGTTTGGTTACTGAAATTTGTGCACACCCATGGATATTGAAGCAGAAATTCCTGTCCTCTAGCAAAAACCGTATGCTACGGTTTTATGAGCCTTTAAAGTTCATGCAGATGCGAATACTTGGGTATGATTCCAGGTTTAGTATTTGACACATGTCTGTTTCTTGCTTAAATGTAGGTTCCTATGAACCAATCAACAGAGCAAGCTGGTGCATGTTCGAAGATTCTCAAAACACCTTTGCTTTCTGATGTCATTCAATGTAGTTGGCATGTAAGTTCCAACTGTTCATGTTTATTATTTACATGCTTTTGGCCTCATCCCTTGCCTAGGATATTCTATAGTCTACCTTAGAGGTGATTTTTTTGTTCATTTGCTTATAATGTGTTCAGCCCGAGCGTTTCATTTCTTAAGGTTCAAAACAGGTATCTAAGAAGCTCTAATGTTTTTCTGATTATTAATAGGTATTTATGAAAGTATTGTTGGGAAATGGCGTTGGAATTAGCATTGGACCCAAAACCATTTTGATCCTTTAATCAAGGAGTTTATGAAATTCATGGTGATGATCACAAAAACGTAAGTTCAATGGATCGTTTACCATCATATTTGTTTAAAGCTTCAACTAAATTGTTTATAACCAAATTGTCATGCAAAATTGGGTCGTGGATCCAGAATCGGGATTTAAACTGAATTACTATCTTTATCTCTACATGTTCCGGATTTTCTTCAACTTTCAATATGAATGACATTTACCTATATTCTGATACACGGTAACTATGTTGCAGCGTTGAAGGTGCTATTTAAGAGTCAGCTTAAAACAGTCTCAGTTGGAACACCTGCTGATGTTGAAGGTGCTATTTTTGCAGACCATGGCTGATTTAAACCGCTCGGGTATCAAGGCCATTGCAAGGTCAACTTTCCACATATCAAAAGAGAAAAATACAAATGCAAGCTCAGGTGCTTGCATGTTAAAATGCAAAGTTTGCAGAAGAAAAGGCAAAGTTGGAGGCAGTGGCTTTGAGGCTATCAAGTTCTATTAAGCAAAACAGAAATTGCAGGTTGAGAGTGGGAATTCAGACTTTCAGGTCTTCCATTCAATGGTGCTTGGTTTTAAAATAGCCATGGTCGTGATACCCGAGCGTTTAAGGGTGACCACGGAGCCAAAGAGTCTGTTTTTTACATGCATAAAGACTGGACATTGTATTGTTTCATATATTAAGGAGGTGTTTGTAAAGCTCATATGGTAGCTTCGGACTTCTTTTTTGCCTAACTTACGTATACAAACAACCCGCGGCAACGTGCGGGCTTAAAACCTTGTTTGATCTATAAGCCAATAAAAAACGCAGAGTGTAAGTTTATGAAATAATTTTTGACATGCTTTAACATTTGATGGTAGGAAACCGTGGTCACGAACTGGCCCATGACCATGTTCCCTTTCAAGAAAACAATTTTTATTTTATATTTTATTTATTTATTTATTTTAGCTTTATAATTATGGTTTTAGATCATTTGACCGACTAATTTAGGAGAAGCTAGGAAAAGACAACTTGTTAACAATAGCATCCATAACTTCTCATAATCAGCTTTAGTAGTCTTTCAAGAGATTCATCCACAATTATTTTAGCCTGCATGTTCGTCTTTTAAATCCACATATTTGTAACTTCAAAAGTGTAGCAGTTGTCTTTAATAATCTTTCGGTCCTAAAATAATTGTCTATTCACAAAATTACACAATTTAAGAAAAAAAACATCATTATAGCTTTCTTTTTCTTACTTTTTATACAGTAACAATTTTTACTCTTAACTAATTAATTTACAAATTCATTAAAGTTTTTAATAATTATCTGAGTAAATTGCATTTTTGGTTGTCTCTATTTTAAAGTTTGGATTGCATATTTGGTCCTTGGACAAAGTTAAATGATTAAAATACCCTCTGTCTTCTTCAGAAGAGAGTAATTTGGCCATTTCACATCCATCGGGGACCAAAATGCAATCCAAACTTTAAAATGGGAACTATCGCTACACTTATAAAAAGATAGGTATCAAACCTGTAATTTGGCCAAATCATAAGGACCAAAAATGCAATTTACTCTAATAACATCAAATGAGAGTGAGGGTGTTATGGCAACATTAAGGGATTGATTCGCACATATTTTTTTTTTGATAAAACATCATTTTGTACAACACTGTAATGCACAAATAGTACACAGTACAACACTGTAATGCACTCAGTGTGGTGCAAGAATAAAAAAAGTTGGTGTGCTAATCACCTCTCCAACATTAATTTGAATTTTCTTTTATCTATTTTCAAAAAAGAATAATTAATTTAAGATAACTCAAAAATAAAATGTGACAACAAATTTAAGATGGAGAGACTACGACCATGGGGTGCCATGGCGCCACCCAACGCCAATTCCCACGTGGCCAAGAAAATAGCGCTGCTACTTTGAAGTTATGATACTCCCACTCCTCAAAAACTTGTCAGGCGTTAATTGAGTGACGTGTGTGAAAGGGGGAAGAAGACAAAAATCTTGTTGTGTTTATGTTCGGTTTGAGCTGGAAAGAAGGGAAGCTAATTTGTGTTTTGAGATTTGATTTTGTAACTACAAATGAGAAAGTAAATAAGAAAAGGGAGCGTGGTGTTTATGAGAAAAGGGGGCGTGATTTTGTAAATGCAAATGTTTATGAGACATTTTAGGGTTAAGATATGAGAAAAATGAAGGTTGAGTGTGGACCGGGAATAAGGAATTAATTGGGCCTTTCATTTCGTGTAGGTTTAGCTTAGAGCATCTACAATGGGGAGGTTTTGCAAAAGCTTTTTACTATTCAAAAAAGCTTTTCAAAAGCTTTTTCCCATTGTAACAAAAGACTTTTAAAAAGCTTTGAACCAAAGACTTTGCACTAGCAAAGCGGTTGAAGGAAAAGCTTTTAGTTGCTAGCATTATTAATAAATGTTTCTAAGACAAAATAGCTTTGCATTTAATGCCATAAATGCACCAAGTCATTGAAAGACTTGGTGCAATGCGGATGCTCTTATTGCATCCGCTGGTCTGGTCATTTCATTTTGTTTGTGGGATCTGAATTTTGTTAAGTAAAGGGATGAGTTATGTTCATTAATTATTAATAAATGTGAACTAAATATTGATATTATCTTATATTATATAAAGCTTAAGTAGCATTATAAATGTAAAGGGGTCATAATAAATGTCCCAAAAATTAAAAATGAAATGTGGAGACTTCATGTGTTAGTACATTGATTTAATAGTCATGCATAAGGGTAAGTACAAAAGATTAGTGATTCAAGTAATTGAAAAAATTTGTACGGTACAAGGTAGTGTAAGCAACATCAAAAGTATATCAATTACACAATATTGGGTGACTTAATTTAATGTGCAAGAGGATTTGTGCACAAATTGTAGTTCGGTACAAGGTAGTTTAAGCAACATTAAAATTATATCTTCTATACTATCTAAATATTGGAGTGCTTAATTTAATGCGCAAGAGGCATTGTGCACAAAAGTTTATACAGTACAATATGTTTTGCATGAGGAATCGGGCACAACAGTTTGTACGGTACAACATGTTTCAAGCCATCTCTAAACCTCAAAGAATACAAACCAAAAATGCCATGAATACATAAATTAAACACACCAATTAGTGGTTAGTCTTTTTACCTTCCCGTCTATGAGTTACAAATATTTTATCAACTATATAATGTGTCAAAAATCACACACAACAAACCATAACTTTCTCCACACTGCGTGCACATTGGGCTACAACTTATTATGGTGTAAAGTAAGCATCATATCGTCTTACTTATTTAGCGTATTAATTTATATTATTTTATGTAAATTTCATGTATGTTTTGTGTGCGTAAAAATGTAGGACATAAAGATGGTGCTTAGGAAGTTTGGTAGTAACATCATTTTCTCTAATGGTTTAAGAGATCTTACACATCGTTGTCTTATCAATTAAGTGGAACATGCACGAATATTTTTACTTTGATCGAAAATGCAATATATTGATTAACTGTATTTAAGTTACTAATGATCAACCATATCTAATTGTTTTTTGTAGCGCGTCAAGAAACATTAAAGAAAGAGATCGAGAAGTCACAAAATTGTATCAAGAACAAAACATGCAAATGACCAATGAACAACAATAACAACAACAACAACAACAATGCCACGGCCACCGGTGGGATGAATACTTAGCATTCATATTAATAGTTCGTTACAAATTAAACATGCAATATTTTACTTCATGTAATACCGCTAAACGGGCTAATACTATTGATTCGTTAGCAAGTAAGTTTATTTGACGAGCATTCAATTTTTAGTCAATAATTATTACTACACTTTGTTGGTGCATTTCAATATTTTTGCTCTTAATGTAGTTTTTTGTCTTGCGGTATGTTAATGTCACTTTCTTAATTAAATGTCTTGGAATATTGCGTGACTTTGATATTTGGTATGACTGTGTAAATTATGTCGATGTTACATATTGAAAATGGTAGTATATAATAAAAATATCTTCACACGATCATCTTAACAATAAGTATCTTCTAAATCGAAAAAGTATATAAAGGAGAAGAAAATTGTATTTCAAATGTTATTCTACACCTATCACGAGGTAAGCATTATTCATTTGAGTTTGATATCATATGATTCATGTCGTCATATTGTAAATACTTAGAGTGAGTTACTAATAAATGCTCCAAATTCGATATTATAGTTTATGAAAAAATGTTGTAATAATTCATTAATTAAAAAATTATTTATGTAACTTACTTATATTAAAAGATTACATATGAAAAGACTCATTTAAATATAACATTTTACAAAAAACCTCTTCACATTAAAGAAAGAGATCGAGAATTCACAAAAATTGTATTAAGAACAAAACATACAAAATGCTAATGAACAACAACAAGAAGAACAACAACAAGAACAATGCCATGGCTATCGGTGTCAATATAGATAAACACTTAGCATTCATATTAATAGTACGTTACAAATTAAACATGCAATATTTTTATAGTTTTGTTAAAAAGGAAATTTGTTTTATAGTTCGCTTTTAATAATGTAATTTATTTGAACAACAAAGTCCATCTTTCACAAAAAATGAGAGTTTCAAACATGAACCGAAAATTAGTCCCAAACATTACGAAAAAAACAATTAGATCCAACCTGTGTGCATCGCATTGGTCCTGAGGCAGTCCAAACCTGTGTGCATCGCATGGGGATGAATACAAAAGGTCTCCAACATTAATGTCATCGCTTCATATAATTTATGTAACTTATACATATTAAAATATTATATGTGAAGAGACTCTTTTAAATGTAATATCTTGGAAAAAATCTCTTCACATATACTCTTTTAATGTCAATAAATTATTTTAAATGTGTGACATGCTTGGAAATGTGATACCATCACAACTTAGATATATAATGACGAAAATAAGTGTCGAAAATTACGCTATAAAAACTTATATACAGCCAATGTGCAACTCAATAAAGTATTTTAAATACGTATAAAGCTTAGCAAATGTGTGACACCATGACAACTTAAATATAAAAGGACGAAAATAAATGCCGAATATTACGCTATGAAAACTTCTATACAGCCCATGTGCATCACACGTATTTTAAATCTATGAAAACTTCTATACAGCCCATGTGCATCGCACGGGCATTGTTGACTATCATAAGAAATAGTTATAACTTAGCCGGATGTATTAATATTAGTTAGTTCCAATAAAAAACGATAGAGTCAATACCAAAATAAATACACAAAAATATTACGTAAAAAATACATCTTAAAAGATTACAGGTCAATAAACTATTTTAAATACGTATCATGCTTACAAGATGTATGCTACCACGATAACTTATATATATATAATGACAAAAATACGTCTCGAATATAAAATGACGAAAATAAAAGACGGGTATTAAACTTGGAAAACTTCTATACAGCCCATGTGCATCGCACGGGCTTTCATGACTATGAACATTTAGATCGAGCCCGTGTGCATCACACGGGTCTGAATGCCTAGTTTGAATTATGGTTGTAATTGAGTTTTTAATTTAGTTTGTTTGAAAAAAATGAAAAAGAAAATAAATGGTGTGTGGGTGGGACCCAAATGATATGTTATGAGTGAAGGGTATTTTGATGTGTGGGTGTTAAAAGTGAGATATATTGAAGTGACGCTGAGACACGACTAAAAAGTGGGTTTTGATATGTGATGATACCCCATACTCAAGTTTATACTAAATAAATGCATAGTGGACTTTACTTGGCTAAGTCAATGTCCAAAATACTAATTAGAGAAATACCTGCCGCTTATTTAATTAACAAATATATGGTCGTTTTCGGCTAAAATAATTTGACATTCGAATTTCTCTGCCGGGATTAGGATCTTATTTAGGCCGACAACACAAACCCCAAGCATATCGACAAGATTGCAAGTAGGTTTCCATGGAATTGCAGTCAAATATCGTGAAATATGTATATAGTGATCATGGAAGAATATAGCATTACTAATAAATTCATCGAATACATGTGACCATGCTATGATATTTTCTAAACAAGTATTAGCTGTGAAGAACAAGACGGGAAAACTATGGTTGCGTTTAGTCGGAGAAAATTTTTCTTCGGTTCCTATTTCATGTTTTGTAGAAAAAATAGGGGGTTTTTATCACCACAAAACAATTGAAAAAATAGAAAATACGTTTAGTTAGAGAAACATGCATTTTATTATTATTATTATTATTATTATTATTATTATTATTATTATTATTTTTTATTTTTTATTTTTTATTTTTTTTATTTATTATAACAATTCTTTATTGAAAAACAAATAGGATTTTACAAGAAATTAGTGGGGAGCCGAGAGACTAACTGAGCCCCCACACCTCTAGCTATAGCAAAACCAATCCTACTAAAAATATGTGGAGCAGCACGTGCTCCAATATCTTGAGTCATAGAGAATCGTCGAATTATTATTATTATTATTATTATTATTATTATTATTATTATTATTATTATTATTATTATTATTATTATTATTATTAGGACCCAAGTTTTATATAATTTCACACATATGAGAAGGTTTAGAGGGATGAAGATGTATTTTAGAGAGAGAGAGTACAAGAGAGGAAAATAAGAGGATTTCTTATTCCATAATGAACCAACACCCTCCTTGGAGGGTTTACAAATGTATTTATACTCATTGTCTAGGGCATCTTACATGTTTCACATAATATCACTAATGACCCTTAGACTTTTACAAAACATGTATTCTAAACATATTAAAACTTGAACGTACTAATATAATATTGTAACCTATTACAAGATTCATTGACTCGATAATGATCGTCACTTCAAGTGTTCCCAACAATCTCCCCCTAAGGGACGATCATTGAGATCTCTCTTTGATTGCATTTATGATCATCACTTTTACGTTTCTAACAATCTCCCCCTAAAGGGGTGATCATTTGAGATCTCTTTTGCGACCTGTGTGTTATGGGTCCACCAATAGAAATGACAGATCTTTTGACTTCTTTAATGCTTGTTGTTTTGAACTTTGAGTCTTTGTGTAATAGCTTTGCTAGTATCTTTATCATGCTTTGTGATCTTTGTTCTTCGTTCTTGTTGTTGTGATCAAATGATGGTGTAATCTGCCATTCGTCAATTCTGCGTTTGTGGTGGTTGTTTGCCATTCCAACATGCTCATACATCTTTGGACTTTGACTTTCACATGCACGTAGTTCCCTTTCTTTCACTTTGATCTTTAGTCTCTTTACTTTGTCGATTCTTCTTTTTGGCGTAGAATCTTTTGGTGAACTTTGCGTTGCTTAGATGATTGAGGGAGCTATCATTGACTTCAAGATGTATGTATGAGCATGCGGAATCTATCATCATGGAGGTGATATGTACCTGCTGGTAAACAGTTAGCAATAATCAACCGGTACTTACAGATAAAGAATTAGAGCTCGTCAACAGCATAGTGTGAAGACTCATTCTAATCCTTATCAAGGCCGTTCCCATATCAGATACTCCCGAAGGAGCTTACAAGACCTACTAAGTGGCTCAATGACTGGGTGAGTCGTTGGGGATCACTCCACGACTGTAGACCGCTAAAGAACCACCGCGAACACTAAGCGTAACCTGAGTGGGGTTACCGAAGTGACCTGCTGTCAGGGCTGTTTGATGTTGACCCTGGCAGGAATTTCCATTCAATCATTGAGAAATACATTTGTAATTCTCTCATAAACGTTCTCGGCAGATTGCTAAGATCTGCGAAGGACTCGATAATTTACAGCTGGTGTCCATTGCTGTAGAACACCAGTTGTAGTAATACTAAGTGTTCCTAAGAGATCTTTGATATATCTCATGGCTCTAGACTCGAAAAGTGCACACTTAGGTTTCCTATGCGGAGACTAGGGAGGGGTCTCCTGCTTCAATATCAACTATCTCTAAGAGATAAGTCGATAGATTACACCGGTTCCCCGTGAGAATGAAACAAGCTCTTTTAAGAGAACTTGAGTGGTTAAGAAGGTTTAGTGCATTGCGTCACTGGGTCCATGACGACTTTATCTTCAATACCGGTGTTGTCTTTGCAACAACTAGTAGCATATGAATTGAACCCGGTGTCTGCCCTAAAGTTGAACATATGGAGGGCTATTTCTTTTCTCCCTTTTCTTTACTTTTCTTTTTAATTCTTCAACTCCTTCTTTCCCCTTTCATTCTTTTCTCCTTTTTTCGTATCATACCTAAGGACTTCTAATCCTAACTATTGGTGATGTCCTTGGGTAGATCCCTCTGGCTCTGGCGGATCATAGGACGGTTTTTTCCTAACCTTCGTCACCTTATAACTCCATGACTATCCTATAATTGCCATTGAAACCTTTTATAGAAAATCTCTCAAAGTGTTTATGATTATCAAACATTTTGTTTTAACACTTTGAGAGTTTTGTGTTTTCATTTGAAGGACTCCCCCTTCACATGTGCTCATGAGTATTTAAATAAATTTACACATGCGGGAGGAGTAAGCACTTTTTGAATTGATCCACTATCAGTGAACAAGACCGATTCGAGACACGCTTACATCACTAGTTAGACTAGCTTGAAATTATTACCCGGCCTGGTCAAGTCCACAGAAAGTTTCTCGAAACGGTACCTTTCTACTAAGACAAATCCTTTTCGAGACACGCTTACGTGGCTAGTTAAAGAGTTCCATTGTCAGCTTTTAGGTGACAACTAGCTCTAGTAACTAACTTGATGTTATTACCCGTCGAGGACAAGTCTTTTCGATTACTAACTTTTGTGTTTCGTCAATTCCTGGGTCAATTCTGAGTCTAGCTCGCACGACATTCAATCTTAAAGCATCCTTAAACATTCATATTTTAATCACTTTTCCTTTTCTCCCCCTCAAAAATAGCATATAAGATGTTGTTTTTGATGAACTTTTGATTAAAATATGCTTTTTGATTCTTATGGGGAGATTCACCAAGAACTTATCATTTTTAACAAAGATCATTTCAAATACTTCCCCTCAATAAGTGAAATAACTTTTTGAGGTTTTGATTACGAGAGGGAATACTTGTCCTTTTGAGTAGAATTTAGAAAAAAACTTTGAAAATTTGAGTAATTCTACTCAAACGTAAGAAGCTTTCGCTCCTTATGTTAGGATTGAGGCACTGACGCGTACCTCAGGGTCCTTTAATTTCAAAGAACAGGTTGTACACTGCTATATGAGCACAAGTAATTAAGCATGATTTTGATGGAACATTTTGTTTTGAAAATACTCCCCCTCAAAACTAGCATTTGTTTTGAGAATTTTAAACTTTTTAAAGTTTGAGGGAATGAGTCTTCTTGAAGCAAAATTCTGAAAGATTTAAAAATTTCAGTTTGAAAAATTCTTGAATAAATTTTGCTTCAAGGTAACTAAAACTTTATTAACTGAAATACTCCCCCTCAAAACTAGCATAAGTTTTGACATTTTTAAACTTTGGAGCGAATTGGGGAGTAAATATTAAAAAAAAAAAATCTTGAGCGAAATTTTGAAAAGTTTTGAAAAACCTTTTGAAAAATTTTGAATAAATTCTGCTCAAGATTAAAAAGTTTTAGATAAGCTTTGCATGAGAACTTCTTCTTGTTTTTCAAGGATAAGTGCACATTTGGTTTTAAAGAATGGTTTAGCAAGACACTTTCCTTTATTTGAAACCCGAGTTGTACACTGAAATTTGTGCACAAGTCGTAATGTTTAAGCCAGGGTTGTAAGCTGAAATACTTACAAGCCATCAAAAATTTGAGATTAGACAACAACCTTGGGAGCCCATTTAAGCACGGCGCCAACGGGTTTACCAAATTTTGAAATCCATTTATAGGTTGTGTCAATTTGATATAAAGATGTTGAATTCCAACGAGGACTGAAAACCGGTGTTTCATTTTGAAATAACACTCGTGGAATCATTGGAGATTTAAAACTCATTTTCTGTTGAAAATTGTTTGAGAAACCCGGCGTTTCTCTTGGAGTTTTAAAATATGAAGAAGAAGATTTCCATCTAGAGTTGAACCTCATGGGTTCTTTTTGAAGATTTGTTTCTGTGATAAATGGAAACCTTCCGGTATTAGGAATGTTCAAAGCAGAGTCATTTTCATGTTGCAGCGAAAGCAATTCTGATATAGAATATTTGAAAGGTTTAGAACGACTTTGCTTTGGTCTCCACACTTGCTTTACCGGTGTAAAACGAGTGTGTGGAGTTTGAAAAACATGATTCTTTTCTTTTGAAGCATTTGGGTGTTTCGAAAAACTTTGTTTTGGTCTCCACACTTGCTTTACCGTTGTAAAACGAGAGTGTGGAGTTTGAAAAACATGATTCTTTTCTTTTGAAGCATTTGGGTGTTTCGAAAAACTTTGTTTTGGTCTCCACACTTGCTTTACCGTTGTAAAACGAGAGTGTGGAGTTTGAAAAACATGATTCTTTTCTTTTGAAGCATTTGGGTGTTTCAAAAAACTTTGTTTTGGTCTCCACACTTGCTTTACCGTTGTAAAACGAGAGTGTGGAGTTTGAAAAACATGATTCTTTTCTTTTGAAGCATTTGAATTTGAAAATCTTATAGAAGTAAATGTTTCGGAAAAACTTGGTCTCTTTGAAAACTTCCTTCCTTTTTGCAAAGAATAGGTTGTAAACTGAGAAACCCTTTTCGGAAATGGTTTTGAAGATTCACCTGTGTAAACCTTCTTCGAAACACTCACTTCTGGTGTTGAAACATTTGAAATTGGAGCTTTACCCTTTGATCGGTTAAGAGTATCAAACTTCACTTTTAAAGCATTGTATGAAATTCTCAAATCATTGTATTCTTTTTGAAGAGAAAGATGATCTTGGGATGCCAACTTTGATTCTAAAGAAGCAATTTGTTTCAAAAATTGATCCTTTTCGGCTTTAGAATCATCCATTTTACGAGCTAATTTCCGTTCGAACTCAACACTTTCTTTTTCAAGTCTTTCAAAATAATTTTCAAATTTGGTTACTTTGTTGAAAAAGTCGGTTTTGGCATCCTCAAAATCATTTGTTTGTTGAGCTAAAACCGTTTCAAGCTCAACCACTTTCGTTTGAAGCACATGATTTTCATTTTCAAAAAGATACATTTTCTCCCCCGTTTCCTTTTCAAAATCTGGAGTATTAGAATCGAACACGGGTTTTGGGAAGGAAACTTTTGTGATTTGAAAATCAACATTTTTCTTTTTCATTGATTCAATCTTTTGCAAAACATTTTCAAACTTTTTATCTGCAAATTCATTCAATTGAGACTTCAAATCTTCAGTCTCTTTTTGTTTCAAGTTTGAAATTTGTTTCTGAACTCGTGAACTTTTGATTGAATCAAACAAGTTTTTGTAAATCTGTTTCAAACGCTCAATTTCTTTTTCGTATTTTGAAATTTGACATTTCATTGACACGTTTTCATTTTCAACTTGTTCAAGCTGTGACATCCAGGGGTTTTCAAAAGACTGCTTTTCAAGATTGTGTTGTAAAGCTAGTTCAAAGTTAATGCTTTGTGCTTGGCATCTTTGAAAATTTTGTTCAAGAGAAAATATTTGACGTTTAAGTTTCTCTTGGATGTCGCTTGACTCTTTTAAAATCTTCTCATTTTCGTGTCTCAACATCCCATTTTCCACTCTTAAGTTTTCAGACTCAACATTCAATGATTTCTCACAAGCTGTTTTTTCAAAAACTTTCAATTTAGCTTCTAAATCAACAATGTCATTAAGATACGAGTCTTCCTTTTTCCTTTTTCTCACTTTATGTTCACAAAATTCCTTTTTGCAAGTTGACAACTCTGTTTGTGTTTTTGAAAGCTCTTTTTGAAGTTGTTCAACTTGTTGTTTGAGTTCACATTTTTCATTTTCGAGTTTTGAAACCAATTTTTCGTTCGACTCAATTAATTCACGTATTTTGTGTTGAAGATCTTGTTCTTTATTGTAATATTCTTGAAATCCCACTTCAAAACTTTTTTCACGTTTGGCTTTGATTTCATGATTTGAAAGTTGTATTTTATAGCACTCAATGTCCCTTGTTAATGACACAATTTTTGCTTTTAGTTCACAGTTGAGCCTGTTACATCGATCAACTTCGTTTTGCATATTCTTAATCATTAAAGCAGTTGAAGCACATTCTTGATCATGAGTCACATTGTTATGTTCAACCTTACCTCCATTAAGATCCACATGTGGAGATTCAGGAGTAATATTTCTATTATCCTGATTCACTACATATGTGTCGTTAATGTACTCAGGTTGTCCTACGACTGAACTTTGTGAAGGACTGATAGCAGCTGCATTATTCAAACCATCCTTACATTTGTGTTTCCCATCAGCATCTGAATCATTCCTTGACGTGCTGCTTTCTGTCTGTAGTTCTGATAATGCATTGTTACCCGTGAATACCAAACTATCATCCAACGTCCCTTCATTGTTGACAGTTCCTACATGTGTCTGTCTTTTACTTCCATTTTCCTGCACATTCAATTCTCTTCCTCGTTTCTGCATCTCCAGTTCTTTGACAACACTCAGATGAAGTGATCTTTCATTAAGCTCATATTCTAAGCGTCTCAGTCGTGAAACCAGTTGATCTCTAAAAGCTTCAACCTCCATACTAGTGATGTTCTCTCTCCATACCTTGCTTTCATATTCATAGTGTATAAGAGAAGCTTTAAAATCCATGGTCACGAGCCATTTGAATTGTGTCTTGAGCGCTTTAAATTCTTCCATGCAATCACTTCCCAGTTCAATTTGTTTTTCTAGTTGAACGATGTTTTCTTGGAGTTTCCTTTGGAAGGTTAGACGGTCCATTTCAGTTCCGAAGAATGCAGTAAAGGTACTCCAGGAAGGAAACCTTGCATCTGAGAGAATCTTGCATTGAATCTTAACTGATTCAAAATGTGCTAAACAATTTTCTGTAGAATTGATGGCTCTTTTCTCAACTTCAGTCATCTTTCTCTCTTGTGAACTTGATTGATACATTTTCTCTCCCCCGTGATTGTTGCGACGTAATCGAAATAATCAACCAAAAATATCACACACAAGGTCGATAAAGTGATTTCTGATTTTCCCTCCAAAATTTAATTTTAAAATTTTCTCTCCCAAAATTTTTTAAAATCACTATGAAATACAATTTAAAGGTTGCAAGAAAAATTTGAGTTTCAAAAATTTTCCACCAAATTTTACCGAAAAAATTTGAATTTTGACCTAAAAAATTTGAATTTTGTGCCAAAAATTTCACCGTTAAGCCAAAATTTGAATTTCGCGTAAAAATTGAACGTTTAGTCTCTTGTAAAAAATAAATTTTACTCAAATTTTCCCGCCAAAAAACTTTTTTTTTTTTTTTTTTTTTTTTTTTTTTTTTTTTTTTTTTAAAGAAATAAGAGATACTAAACTGGTTTTGTATGTGTGAAATGAAAGTGGATCTTGTAGACGATAAAGAAGTAATTGTGTTACTCAAATGAATCTCTTGTCCGTTGTACACGATTTCTCAATAACTAGCTCGGTAGTTATATTCACACGAAACCCGGATAATCTCAACCCAAAATTAATACTCAATCTCGGAATATTGAAATCTTAATCAAACCCGCATCCAAAATTATCTAAAAAAAATTTCCTCCAAATATTAACTTAGCTAAAAAAAATTTCGAACATGTAAATACTACTTAGTATTAAAAATCCCAAACTCCAACAAACTACCATTATTTTGAAGTATGCCCAAACTAGTGGATCAACATAAATTCCCTTAAACTCTCAGCCCAATAACACTCATTAGAACATGCAGCCCAAATCCAAAATGATAGAATCCAACCCAAGTCCAAAAAATACTCTAACCTTAAACTAACGGATTATATAATAGCTACTAATCTTCCACTAACCCTAATGTACCACTATCACAAAAGTACGCAGCCCCCAAACTCTCTCAACTCCTAACTCTTCTTATCTAAAAAAACTTAGATCTTGTTTCTTCCTTACTGCCCCACACAACTCAGTAATAAAAAATTCGTCCCCTTTGGTTTTCTAAATTTATCCGAACACAAGACTTAATCAACCTTTCTATTCTTTCAAGCTGCAACTCTTGTTACTCTCGTACTTCGAAGCACACAAGCACACTCTTTTTGTTCACAGCCTTAATACCACGAGCCTCATAAGAAGAGGCTTCAAGATCTTTTCTCAACGAGGTAACAGGTAGGTTTTTGTAAATCTTGTGATGTTTTATCTTTATGACCCGAAAGAAAGAGTTGGATGAAACTTTGTAGTTTTGTTCTTTCTTTATGATTCGGATATTACACAAGAAGTTATGCTTCAACAAGATCTATGATGATAATCTCTTGTGAGTTTGTCTTTTGACGAATCTTGATTTGCAAAAGAGATATACTGAGATCTCTCTTTTCCTTCTTTTGTATTTCGAAGTTGTTTTGAGATTTGGAGATGGAATCTGTGATTGTATATCGTGATATGTTGACGGGTTGAGGTTAGATAATAGGATTTGGTGATGTTGGTTTTGATTTAGATATGGGGTTGTGGCTGTGATTGCTAGATTTTTTTTTTTTTTTTTTTTTTTTTTTTTTTTTTTTTTTTTTTTTTTTAACAACCTTACGCGTAACTTTGTGTAAATCTTTTGCGTAGAAAAAAAGTTAAGCGTAAAAACTTGACTTGAATCTTTTGCGTAAGAAATCTTAAGCGTAAACTTTTAGCGTAGCCCAAATCTTTTGCGTAAATCTTACGCGTAAGACAAGGGTTTCTTGCCTAAGTTTGAACCTTACGCATAACTTGTCCAAGTTATGCGTAGAGAAATGAAGTTTCGCGTAGGATGAGGGTTTTGACTGTTTGACCACTATTCCGATGTACTTTCCGATGATGTTTCCGACCACCTCTTTCTGGTAATGTTTTGACCACAAAATAAGATTGAAAATATGATGTATTGGACATATGTAAATATTGGGCTGATAAACTTTTGATATGTTTCTGTTTTGGACTGGAAAAACAGAAAAATTAGCTAGTAAAAAAAAAAAAACTGTTAGGGACAAAAGGACTGTTTAGATCTTAAAAGATATTTTGACTAAAATAAGCTCAACAAAAACAAAACCAAAAGTATAACTTTATGAAATAAGCTTAAGTAATAATAAAAAAAAAACCAAAAAACAGTATGATAAGTTTTTTGTTTGACTCGATAATCAAAAAATAAGCAGAAAATAATTTCTGAATAAGACAATAAGCTCGAAATAAGCAAAATGATAACTTTAAAAAACACAAATAACTTCTATATCACCTTCTAGCTCTTGATACCAATTGTTAGGACCCAAGTTTTATATCATTTCACACATATGAGAAGGTTTAGAGGGATGAAGATGTATTTTAGAGAGAGAGAGTACAAGAGAGGAAAATAAGAGGATTTCTTATTCCATAATGAACCAACACCCTCCTTGGAGGGTTTACAAGAGTATTTATACTCATTGTTTAGGGCATCTTACATGTTTCACATAATATCACTAATGACCCTTAGACTTTAACAAAACATGTATTCTAAACATATTAAAACTTGAACGTACTAATATAATATTGTAACCTATTACAAGACTCATTGACTCGATAATGATCGTCACTTCAAGTGTTCCCAACAACTATTATTATTATTATTATTATTATTATTATTATTATTATTATTATTATTATTATTATTATTATTATTATTATTATTATTATTATTATTATTATTATCACTTTATTAGAAACCCAAAAGATTTTACAAGAAGTTAGTGGGAAGCCGAAATACCAACTAGGCTCCCATTCCTCTAGCTATAGAAAATCCAATCATACTAAATATATGTGCAGCAACACGTGTTCCAATATCTTGGGTCATCAAGAACTTTCGAATTCGCTTCAGTAAGGTCACTGCATCCTTCTCAAGTTCCCCAAAAGAAGTGAAAGAGAAGGGGAGGAACCCATATCCAATACTCGTGCACTTAGCCTCATACTTGACGCGTTTACGTTGCGCAGCCTCAATTACCGCACGACCTGGTACAAAATCAACCATACCATTTTGCGTCAAGGGTGAAGACCCAGTCAAATCAACACACACATCAAGCCCTCCGTCCCATGAGTAGAGCAACATATCAGCAGGACATAAGGAGCAACAGGTTGCGCCGCAACCCCCTTTTGGATGGCAAAACCAATCCTACTAAAAATGAAGTTTTGTTTCTTGAGTGTCGCAAAATTGCTTTGCACAACCTGTTGAACACTAGACAAAAACTTCACTGCTTCCGGAGCTAGGAAACCAAATGTATCAAAAGCAAAAGGGATAAACACGTGTTGATTCTCTAAGCAAGCTTTCTCGTGTTTAGCCACTTTGCTTGATTCCGCTTTCAACGCAGCTTGTCCAGCAACAAACCCATTGTCCCTAAGCCCAACAAGAGGGGACACTCCAGTAAGATCTACACAAGCATGCTTCTCCCTAGCCCACCCAAACACAAGTATATCAGCTGGCCGTAAAGTAGACCTCCCATCAAACGGATCCGTCAAAAAGTTCACGGGGGCCTCTTTTTTAGAAGAAATACCTACTCTCTTAAGAGCATCAAACATGTTCAAGTGTTGTTGTTTTCTATCTCAATTATCTTCACATTTGTGATATTATAAAGACATCTTCGAAACACAAAAACAAATATGATAAACTAACCAACTAAATAATAAAATAACTAAAAAAATGTCTAATACAAGAAAATAAAGAATTAAAAAAGTAAAATTTAACATCAAATTACATGAAAAAATCTTCAAACGACTAGAATTCGATATAAAAACAATAAATTCGTCTCTAAACACACTCACCCGTGACCATATATATTTTAAGATCACCCTCGAGCACCTCGAGCAACCCGCGACTCGTATATTTTTCCCACAAGTCATTTGAAATTGTATTTCTCACTTGAACCATCTTATCGTTTTTATATGTTTTAATACGTTTTTATCCATTTTTGTACATTTCATACGTTTTCATCCGTTTTTATACGTTTAGTACCTTTATACATTTTTGTACATTTTATGCGTTTTGTACGTTTTCATACGTTTTTGTATGTTATTATTCATTATATATGTTTTGATACGTACAAAAACGTAAGAAACGGATAAAATATACAAAAACGGATAAAAGACTATGAAAATGTACAAAACGCATAAAACGGATGAAAATGTATAAAAATGTACAAAAACGGATGAAAACATATAAAAACGTACAAAACGTATAAAAACGTAAAAAAATGCATAAAATGTAATAAAACGTATAAAAACAGACAAAATTATATAAAAACAGATGAAAACGTATAAAAACTTACAAAAACGTAGAAAAAAAATGATCACTTCAGTTAGTATATAGAGCATCATTGGCTTTTACCCTATGGGAAATGAGTAGGGAAATAGATCGCGGGTATTTTAAAAGAAATAGGTGAAAACATGAAGAAAAAAATATTTTGTAGTTTTGTGTATTATTAAAGTAGGAAAAGAGAGATTTTGTGTTTTGTAAAGAATTTTGTTGGAAAAACTCATTTGAACATGATCTCTGTTTTCTTTGTTTTTCACAAAATATTTTATGGAAATAAGGGTGTTTTCCCCCAACTAAATGCACCCTATATGTTTGTAGATGATATGCGTATCACATGACATATATTATTATTGTATATCTTTAGTGTAATCGACCCATTGGCCCGAGCCCAGTTTATATAACTTCAAGGGCAACCAAAATTGTAATCACTATATAATAGCCCATGTAGCCATGTAAATATTTTGGTTCCTCGGTAATTTACCATTAAAATCTTTACTTGATATCTAATAAGTTGTCGGATATTGTCACCGAATATTTTAATAAAAGAGCTTAGTTCTCTGTTCCAGAACAGGCTGACAAGAAAAAAATTATGTATGGTTGTGACTCTATAAGATGTTTGCATGGGTCCCCTCATTAACTATAGGGTAAATTGCAAAAAAAAAAAAAAAATGTTTATGTGATTTGCCATTTTAGCGAAAAATGTCCTTCAAAACTTAAAATTGCAAAAAACGTCCTGTGGTTTCTACTTTTATATAAATCCTCTATTTTGGCTAACGATCGTTACAAATCCCCGCTAGTGAGGCCTCACGTGCATTCCATTGTGAGGATATTCTCGTCAATTCCATTTTTCCCGCCATTTCTACACCTACTACCTTCCCCAGGCACGAAAATCTACAAGGACATCTTTTGCAACTAAACTTACTCATAAAAACCAATCAAATCACAGAGACAAACACATACCATCAGGAACTTAGTAGCCGTGCAAAATCAAACAACATCCACAACCAAATATGATCTACGGAGAAACGGCGGTAATCTTTCTAAATGTTCTATTTTTTTTTTTATTTCATTCAACATTATTTGTGTTAATCTTAATTGTTAATGCAATAACAATGTTTGGCAATCAATTTATGTACCCAGTGGAATCACATCAGGACGTTTTGGATGAAGTTGTGTTAACCGCATATATATGAATTTAAGTGCTATTTTAGTAACAAACTAGTTTTTAAGAAATTCATAATGTTTATAAAATAATTTGACATGCAACAACATCATAAGGACGTTCTAGGAGGTTCATACTATGGTAATGGTTCTATTTACTTGGTTAACTGTAACGACGTGTGATGGAAAGTCAATGTAAAAAAATGACAGAATTAGTGTGTGTGGTAGAGGGATCTAGGTGGAATGACTTTGTTAGGCTAAACATCAATTAGGATGTTAGTTTTATACACTTTGTAGAAGAAGGTGAGGACATCTTTTATGTAACAACTTACAACGAGGATGGGCTTGAGCAACACAAGTATGAACTAGGAAGCGCTCAGTTTTGGCGTTGTTTAGTTCTAGTTATAGATACATCTCTTTTAATGCAGTCATTGCCACTCGATTTTCTAAAAAAAAAAAAAAAAAAAAAACTCAATGGTCCTACCCCTACAGAGTCGGTCGATGTTACTACTAACCAGTGTTGTAAATATCGCTCGGCGGTACCTCGGCGGTCGACCACCGCCAAGCGCCAAGACCGATATGGCGGCGATATATCAGTGATTTATCGGAGACCATAAATTATAAAGGAAATTATTTTAAAAAAATAAATATTAGTAATATCCTAACAAAATAAGTCAATAACCACACATTTAACTAAAACTAAATTTTTTATATATAAGTTTAAGACTTAAATGTAAACTATTAAAGATGGAGGGGGTCAAATGTTTAAATACATAAACTTATTTTAAACTTTTTGAGTATAATTTATAAAGTTTAGAGACTAAATGTAAAATAGTAAAAGATAGAGGGGTTAAATGTTAAAAATTCTAAACTTATTTAAACCCTAAACCTAAAACAAAGTTGCAGCCACCCTTCACCCTCACTTTCCAGCCTCGCTTCACCCTCATTTATACAGCCACCTAAAACAAAGTTGCAGCCTCACTTCTCCGGCGTTGACCATCAATTCGCCGGCGTTGACCTTCAATTCGCCGGCGTTTACCGTCATTCTGAACACAACCACCACTTATTTTCTCTTTAATTGGCTTAGATCTGAAGTCGCCGGAGGTAAAGTCGCCGGAGGTGGAGTCGACAAAGGTCCGATTTTGACCGACAAAGGTCCGATTTTGATCGCCAAGGTCCGATTTTGACCGATTTTGACCGCCAAGGTCCGATTTTGACTGATTTTGACCAAACCAATTTTTTTGACCGATAAGTGAAATATCGTATCGGTCGACCACCGATAAGCGATATATCACTGATATATCGGCCGCCAAGACCGATATTTACAACACTGCTACTAACACCATTAAGTACAAAGTTTTGGTGGAAAGTTCAAATGATTTGTATTATCCTGATTATGTACACTCGTTCCTGTATGGATTGGGTTGGTTGAAACTGATAGATGACTTGAAAATGAAACCTGGTCAGTGGTTAGTATTTACTCATGTTGTTGAAGGAGAGTATAATATGATGTTTTTTGAAGAAGACGGAGGGGCGATAACAACAGTTGAAACGTACTCCAGTAACATGTCCATGAATGCCTTGAATCATGTATGCTTTTCTTTAATAACTTTAACTACATTGAGTATATGATATCGGTGTAACATTTTGGATTATATGTAACTAATTTTGTATTATTAATTTTAGATTATGATCATGTTCAGATGGACTAGCTTTGTAACTGGAGGTTTCACACTGTTCATGATCACTAAGAAAAGGCGTTTTACAAAAAGATGACGACAAATTTTTTGAAAGATGGACGACTTGTAAGTGTATTATAACTTTACTAATTTGTTAAATTGTTACTCTTAATGTATATGTTAACCAATGCTAAATTTTTTACATTTTGTAACAGCATATACCAAATAGAATTATTAAGAAGTATAACTTATTTGGGTTCACTTCCGATGTGGTAACGCACAAAAGACTAGAGAAAGTGATCCTTGTACATGAGAAACACAAAGAAAACAGGTCGATCAAGGGTGAAGAAGACTGTTGCAATTGTTTCGTCATCTAGTTTCAAGGAGTTGAAGGAGGGAACGGGGTTTGGTCCAGGTCAGATGGTCTGGTTTTTTCTCACTAAAGAAAAAAACAGGATAGAAGGAGTGTTAAGGTTTGATATGTGTTGATGTTTGTTAAGGCTGGCTACATGTCGTCCTCATTTGCAAAACAAACTGGCTACTTGTTTTTTAGGTTGTCTTTTGGATGGTATAGCGTATCTGTGGGTATATATTTCGTGTTAGGCAGTTGTTAGAATGTTAAGGTTGATTAACTATGCTTGGTTATATATTTGGTTGAAGCTCTTTTTTGCGTTTTGGAATGGCAATAGTAATGTATGGGACAATTGCTTAAGATGATGCCCGCTATTTTCTAATTGTTGTCTATTTGATTGTGAGGTGACTGCTGCAATCTATCTGCGTAAGTTTAGCTTTTCAGCAGGAGTTTTGGATGAATTTGTGTTAAGTGGTTGTATTGATGTATTTGCAATCTATCTGTATGAATTTGTGTTAAATGGTTGTATCTGCAATCTATCTAAATGAATTTAGTTTTTCAGTAGGAGTTTTGGAAGAATTTGTGTTAAGTTGTTGTTTTGGATGAATCTGTTTTCTAACTCTTGTCGATTTCATGTGATGTGGCAGCTGCAATTTATCTGCAGTCTATCCGTATAAGTTTTGTTTTTCAGCAGGTTGTACTGATGTATTGCAAGCTGTCTTCTCCTAATATGTAACAAGTTTTGTTTTTATTTCTTTCATTCAGTTCTAGCTGATTTGGGGTATGCCCAAGTTACAAGTCAAACCGTTTGCCTTGTAACTTGTTGGATAGTTTTAGATACACATGTGTTTAATATTTTGTTACTTTGATCAATACTATTGTGTACATACCAAATTACCAATTGACATTGTTTGACTTTTGAAAAACAAACATTTTTCCATAGCTATGCTCATTTTAGTCAATGATTGAGTCCAAACGGTCAACCTAAATTGACTAGGGAATGGTCAACAAGGTCAAACAGCCTAGAATCAATCTCCGTGGAAGTATAGGGGTTTCCCCGGGTCGTTATGTCCCGGCGAGGTGTGATGGTATAAAAACGGGTTTGTGATCGGATGAATTTGGACAGAAAAGGGGTTTAAGTGAGTTGTATGATTACACTAAGGTATGAGGAATGAAAATAACTTAGAAACACTATATAAACAATTACTGATGATCAGATTTACTAAAAACGTGAGCTAAACCTAAAAACGTATACGTTTGATTTAAATTTACGTTCACGTACGAAATAAAACGCGAGTTTTATGAAATAAAATACCTACGGATATGAAAATTACATTTTTACAATCCTAATGATAAAAGAAAATTTTGAGAAAAAGAAAAATATTTTTTTGACTTTTTAATTATTTATTATTAATTAAATACTAAATAAACTAAAATTAATTATTAAAAATATTAAACTAATTATGAAAATTACGAAACTTTTTCTAAAATTACTTTATACTAATAGTGAGCTAGGAAAAATGGAAAAAAGGTTTACAAGCTTATTAATAAGCAGTATATAAGCTAACTAGCAAAAATAAGCTTAAACACTACTTACTAATATAAAAATAAAAGTTGCAAATAAAAACCTGAAAAAGACCCTAGGGCGAGTGGTGTTGTGGTGTTGTGTTGTGTCTGTGTTGACTGATCAAAGGTAGAGGTCAGGGGTTCGACCCTTGGCTTCTACCTTTTTTATGAAACATTTTTTTTTCAATCTTTTTCACACAAACTTATTAACAACATGAACATGAACAATTTTTGTAACAACAACTTTTTGTAAAAAGCTGTAAACAAGCAGATACATGGGGAATTCAACAAGCAGTAAACAAATAAGCTTAAAGGAAAATTTCAAAAACTAAAAAGCTGATTAAAGGACCCAATAAGCTACCTAAAGGTTCCAATAAGCTAAGGGGACCTGAGGGGGGGCCTAATAAGCTGGAACAAAAAGGAAAACACAAGGAATTGGCAAAAAAAGCACACAATAAGCACAACCAAAACACCTGTCCAAACAGGCCTGATGAGACAATGCAGGGTACTATAGGGCTTATCAAATAAGCTGCTGAGCTTGAAATAAGCTCAGAACCTTTGAGACTGGTGCAAGAGCTTCACAAGGAACCAAAATTAACAAACAATACCTACTGAATGGGGCAATAAGCTCAAATAAGCAATCCTAAAATGCCAAAGACCAAACAGGCCCCAAAAGGCTAGTTTGCAGGCCTGATTTGGGAGTCCAAATAAGCTACAAAACCTAATGTAGGCAATGAAATAAAAAACCAACCAGCTGAGCTTCTCAAAAAGCCAACGGGCTTAAGCTGGGTCCCACTAATGAACTTGCAAGGAGCTTATGAAATAGGGTTGTCATACTGACCAATCAGTGAAACTGAGTCAGTGCAAGCAAGTTGAGAGGCATGATTAAGCACACAAATAAGCAGTAAAGTGAGTAATAAGCACATGCATAAGGAGATTACATAGTGGACTATCTAAAATGACAAAAATCTTGAGCCTGGGTGCAATGTGGAACAAAATGCAAGCTTGTGAAAAGGAATCAACACCTCTGACACAGGGGAGACTTTCAGAAAAGAAGCTAAAAGAAGCCCTAGGATAAGCTCTCAGAAAAAAATTCTAAAATTAAGAAAAAATTATAACTAGCAAGATTAGCAACCAAACTTCATTATCCCAAAAGATCAAATGATGAAACTGAAAAATGAACCCATGAAAAATCCACCCATATTTGTAAAAAACTGACTGAACATGAATTTTGACTTTTTAGTTTTTAGACTAAAGTTGACTTTAATGAGCTTTTATTTATTCTCAGTGGGTGAAAGTAATGCAATGAGTTAAAATGAGATTATACTAAGCTATCTTAACAACTCTTAACCCTATATGATGATTATGGAATCCCAAAATCCAACAGTGAGCATGTTACTGAGCTTATAGCTAAGATTTGACTTTTTACCCAAGGAGGACTGGTTTTTATGGCCAGACCAATATTTTAGAACCCAATGTGAGTTGTTGTAACAGAAACCTACAACCAAATCATCCTAGAACATCTTGAATCTTTCTGAACCAAACACCCCTTTAAGAGGTGATTATGAAAACTTTCACTACCAAGGCCTGCTAGGAACTAAATTATTTGAAAATATAAACTTAACTTACATCTAGTACTACTGAAAAAGCAGAATCAAGAACTAAACAAGCAGATTTAATAGGTTAACTAGATTAAGCAATTTCAAACTAACTTTATCTACTCTATGCAAAGCTTAAACCAACTGACATTTTACTTACACCTAATTAATAACAATCTAAACTAAGTTATCTTAGGCAGTAAACAAGGCAGGATAAGCAATGGATAAGCTGAAGGCAAATACACAATGGAATTAAGCAATTTTGAATAAGCATTTGGGAAATACTAAATGAAGAACTGAAATTGCATTAAATTCAAAGAGGGGAGTACATTAGTAACAATAAAACTGAAAAAGATAAGGATTAATTAAAACTACATTACACTAAATCTACTTTTAACCCTAAAATCCTACTGCCAAACAATGGCTTACATATTATCTATTTATACTAAAATTTTTTAGGGTTTCCATCTCTCTTCTGTGCTTCTCTTCACCATTTCTGGCCCTTGGATTTGCTCTGACATAATCTCAACCCTCCAAAAGGTTTTGGCGCCCAAAAATGCTAATAATAGCTAATGGCAGAGGTTGGTGTTTATGTTAGTGGTGGAAAGGTGAAATAGGGTGTGGAGTGTGGGCTATGAAGGTGGGTAGGAGTGATGATGGTGTTGGGATATGGCAGGTTGTAGTAGGGGTAGGAGGTGAGGTGGAGGAGTCAAAAGGGGCGGGGGGGGGGGGGGGGGGGGTTGACCCTGGTTATTATAAAAAACGGGGTGATGGGTTTTTTTTTTCTTTATTAGGTTTGGGCTTGTGTTTGATTGGGCTTGGGTAAATAAGGGTGGAAGGGTTTGTTAGGTTAAGTAAACAATACAAAGGGTCCGTTTGTATCATAGCTCAAAAACACAAGGACCAATTATGTAAAACTGAAAAGTTGAGGGACCTGCTATGTAATCTCCCAAAATATATTATGAGGAACAAAATTGCCAAATACCAATAACCCAAGGACCAAAGATGTAAATTTTCTATTTTTAGAACACCGGGGACCAATGTTGCCATTTTCTCAAAGTTGAAGGACCAACTTGCAATTTTCTCAAACTTTTCACCCAAGGACTTGTTTTGACAATTTTTGAATTCCAAAGGACTTGGGTTGACTTTTCTTTCGTTTTAAAACTTTAGGGACTAGTTTTGTCAATTTTTGAGACTTGAGGGACTGAAACTGCCAATTATGCAAACTTTGTTCGTTTTTCATTTGTTTTTAAACATTTTGCATCTAAAACATATAAAACACACTTTTGGGATAATTTCTGTATTTTGATGCATTTCTGAGTGTTTTTGGATGTTTTGGCAGTTCAGATACTATAAAAATGATGAGTATACAAACACTCATCAATCCCCCACACTAAATTATTGCTAGTCCCTAGCAATCTTTTGAGAAAAATTAATGGATTTGAAACTCTTTACCAAAAGCCATCACTTCTGGAGTAGCCAGATGTATCGATTCAAGTAAGAACTATGGTCCACCTGATAACCATGTGATTTTGAGCAAACCACCAGCTGTCAACGGATTTGATTTGTCTTTACCAAAAGCCGTTTGCTTCTGGACTAGCCAACTCTTGATGGAATAGTCAACATCTTGGTGAGCTGATTACCAATTATGGTTTTTCCACTGCCTTTACCACAAGCCATAATCTTGCGGGCTAGCCAACTCATTCACTTTTTGGGATATGGCGAGTTGATTTACCATACAATTTTGGGCAAATTGCAAGCCATCAACGGATTTGATATATCTTTACCAAGAGCCGTTTGCTCCTGGATTAGCTAATCCTTTTGTCATTTAGACATGGTGGACTGATAACCATAAAAAATTTTGAACTTTAGTGAATTTTTTTTTAAAAATTTTGGTCAAAAACGTGGGTACTAGATAGTAAAATGTGATAAAATTCGCTAGAATAGCGAAATACCCCCCCCCCCCCCCCCCACACACTTAGAATGAATATTGTCCTCAATATTCAAAGTCCCGACGATTATGCCGACTCTTAGAATGGAAGAGGGCAACATTACAAGCAAAATGTGGAAACACAATTTTTTTCACTTTATTGGTAACCACAGTAGGGGTAACTCCCCCACACTTAGGGTGAAAACCCTATAAGCATGCTACTGTTTTTGGTTACCGAGTCGCTAGCTTGACTCGACCCCGAATTCATTTGTCCTTGGGGAAGCATGATGTGGAAGAGAGAATCTCAATCGGACTTTCATTCAAGATGTTTGGACAAACATTTGAAGCACGTGAAAGTTCCACACCGATGAGATAAGTATCCGGCTCAAGATAATGATACATGAAAATGCCGGGGTTAAAGATGGTGTCCTCGTTCCCGAAGGAGTGAAGAACAAGAGAAGTCACCTTGTAGGTGAAGAAAAGGAAGAAAACCATGATGAAAATCATGATAAGATCTTCCTCCTCGAGAGCAGGCTCATTAGCCTGAATTTGGATTTCAAGGGTTAAGCTTAAAAACATCCCGGGAGGGTGGGTGGGAATTTGCAAATCCTCATTATTGAGTGCATCTCCCCCCGGGCTATCATACTCCGGAGGAGTCATGATATGATGAGTGAGTTCACCGGAGAACTCCTCATGAAGAGAATTATTCACAAGATTTGAATATGCGAATTCATGTTCCGATGTGGACTCATCACAATCCTCGTCAAAGATTGGATTGTTAGAAATCAAAGTGAATTCAGATTCGAATTCAAAAAGAGGATTAGTGAGAGTAGTATTGAATGCTTCAGGTACAAAGTGATTATTATTCTCTATTGGACTGTTTGGATAAGAAGTGAGTGACGGATCATGATATAGGAGACTTTCAATTTCTCCCAGATAGGCTTCAAAGTCGAGGAGACCATCATCACTTTCCGATGAAAGTGGATTGATGTGAGTAAGTTCGTCGGCGAACTCCTCAAGAAGAGGATTAGCATCAGACTATGGGAGTGATGCCACAATATACTCAATGTCTCCATGAGATGTACAATCATCATTAAAATCTGAGAAAGTCTCAAAATGATCGTTTGAACACTCAAGAGGGGAAGGAATATCACACATATGATCAAAAGTTCCCTGCGAATCTCTTGGGATTGGGACAAGGTTCTCAACACTAGACTTTATGAATTCGTCCGATTCCTTATTAGGAACAGTGCTAAGATGCTCATCCCCCATGTTCAAAGAGTGAGTGTGAACTTCGGGTGTAATAGCAGTTGTTTGAGATGGAATCTCAACTGCTGGGATATCAACTGATGAACTTGATGAATCTTTATAGAATTGAAGGATATCAAGTGTATCTTCATCATCACTGTCATTAGGAATAAAACGGAACTGAGAGCTAGATTTGGCTGTTTTTTCTTTTGCAATGGATTCCCTAATAGATTTTTCATAGGCATCTTGGGAATTTAGTCTAGCAGCCTGCTCTTCATCTAGCAATTCTTCTATGGATTTTTGATGAGTGTCTTTTTGGGCAAGGTCTTTAACTAAATCCTTAAGTTCATCAAAAATTTTCATCATATTTTGCATTTCTGGAAGAAGTGCCTGACTCAATTGGGACTGTGGAGGTTGGTTATAATATGATGTGTCAAGATTGTTACAGGGAATTGGATTCCCTGTTTGACAATCTGAGCTGAAGTGTGGACCTCCACAGTAATCACAACAGTAAAACTGATGTGGTTGTGGGTTGTATGTGCTAAAGTCATAATTGTTATCAGGAAACTGCTCATAGCCAAGCGTGTTTCCCGATTGACAATCAGAACTGTAGTGTGAACCACCACAGTACTCACAACAGTTAAACTGTTGAGTATGGTTTGGTAAATCGTATGGATATTGGTCATTTTCAAAATTCTGAGTGTTACCAGAAAACTGTTCGTAGACAAACGTGTTTCCGGTTTGACACTCAAATCCTTGATGAGGATCTCCACAATATTCACACGAATATGTCAGTATCTCATGGTTTGGTGGCTGGTGGAATAAATTAGTTCTGTCATGGTAAGAATGGGGATCCTGGTTATAGACAGACCCATTTCCTGACTCTACCACGCCACAGCCGGGGCAATTTCCACCGTTATGAGGGACACCACACCATTGGCAACCCAAATGATGTGGATACGACATAGGAAAGAATCAAAGGTTTATAGAGGGTAAGAAATGAAGAATCAAAGATGTGAGAGGGTAAAGGTGAATATTTTTGGATTTTTGAATAAACATTTTGTACAAATAGGAAAGAAAATGTTTTTGTGTTTTTTTGTGTTCGTTGAAAACTGATTTTAAAATGTTTTCGTGAACTGTTTTGTTTTTATAATAAGAAAATATGAACAAAGGATGGTAAATATACAATGAGTGTATATCCAGATTCACTAATCTGTAAAACCGTTTAGAATAGCGCACACACCTCCTTGGCAGCGGCGCCAAAATTTGATTGAGTCCAAACGGTCAACCTAAATTGACTAGGGAATGGTCAACAAGGTCAAACAGCCTAGAATCAATCTCCGTGGAAGTATAGGGGTTTCCCCGGGTCGTTATGTCTCGACGAGGTGTGATGGTATAAAAACGGGTTTGTGATCGGGTGAATTTGGACAGAAAAGGGGTTTAAGTGAGTTGTATGATTACACTAAGGTATGAGGAATGAAAATAACTTAGAAACACTATATAAACAATTACTGATGATCAGATTTACTAAAAACGTGAGCTAAACCTAAAAACGTATACGTTTGATTTAAATTTACGTTCACGTACGAAATAAAACGCGAGTTTTATGAAATAAAATACCTACGGATATGAAAATTACATTTTTACAATCCTAATGATAAAAGAAAATTTTGAGAAAAAGAAAAATATTTTTTTGACTTTTTAATTATTTATTATTAATTAAATACTAAATAAACTAAAATTAATTATTAAAAATATTAAACTAATTATGAAAATTACGAAACTTTTTCTAAAATTACTTTATACTAATAGTGAGCTAGGAAAAATGGAAAAAAGGTTTACAAGCTTATTAATAAGCAGTATATAAGCTAACTAGCAAAAATAAGCTTAAACACTACTTACTAATACAAAAATAAAAGTTGCAAATAAAAACCTGAAAAAGACCCTAGGGCGAGTGGTGTTGTGGTGTTGTGTTGTGTCTGTGTGACTGATCAAAGGTAGAGGTCAGGGGTTCGACCCTTGGCTTCTACCTTTTTTATGAAACATTTTTTTTTTCAATCTTTTTCACACAAACTTATTAACAACATGAACATGAACAATTTTTGTAACTACAACTTTTTGTAAAAAGCTGTAAACAAGCAGATACATGGGGAATTCAACAAGCAGTTCACAAATAAGCTTAAAGGAAAATTTCAAAAACTAAAAAGCTGATTAAAGGACCCAATAAGCTACCTAAAGGTTCCAATAAGCTAAGGGGACCTGAGGGGGGGCCTAATAAGCTGGAACAATAAGGAAAACACAAGGGATAAGCAAAAAAAGCACACAATAAGCACAACCAAAACACCTGTCCAAACAGGCCTGATGAGACAATGCAGGGTACTATAGGGCTTATCAAATAAGCTGCTGAGCTTGAAATAATCTCAGAACCTTTGAGACTGGTGCAAGACCTTCACAAGGAACCAAAATTAACAAACAATACCTACTGAATGGGGCAATAAGCTCAAATAAGCAATCCTAAAATGCCAAAGACCAAACAGGCCCCAAAAGGCTAGTTTGCAGGCCTGATTTGGGAGTCCAAATAAGCTACAAAACCCAATGTAGGCAATGAAATAAAAAACCAACCAGCTGAGCTTCTCAAAAAGCCACCGAGCTTAAGCTGGGTCCTACTAATGAACTTGCAAGGAGCTTATGAAATAGGGTTGTCATACTGACCAATCAGTGAAACTGAGTCAGTGCAAGCAAGTTGAGAGGCATGATTAAGCACACAAATAAGCAGTAAAGTGAGTAATAAGCACATGCATAAGGAGATTACATAGTGGACTATCTAAAATGACAAAAATCTTGAGCCTGGGTGCAATGTGGAACAAAATGCAAGCTTGTGAAAAGGAATCAACACCTCTGACACAGGGGAGACTTTCAGAAAAGAAGCTAAAAGAAGCCCTAGGATAAGCTCTCAGAAAAAATTCTAAAATTAAGAAAAAATTATAACTAGCAAGATTAGCAACCAAACTTCATTATCCCAAAAGATCAAATGATGAAACTGAAAAATGAACCCATGAAAAATCCACCCATATTTGTAAAAAACTGACTGAACATGAATTTTGACTTTTTAGTTTTTAGACTAAAGTTGACTTTAATGAGCTTTTATTTATTCTCAGTGGGTGAAAGTAATGCAATGAGTTAAAATGAGATTATACTAAGCTATCTTAACAACTCTTAACCCTATATGATGATTATGGAATCCCAAAATCCAACAGTGAGCATGTTACTGAGCTTATAGCTAAGATTTGCCTTTTTACCCAAGGAGGACTGGTTTTTATGGCCAGACCAATATTTTAGAACCCAATGTGAGTTGTTGTAACAGAAACCTACAACCAAATCATCCTAGAACATCTTGAATCTTTCTGAACCAAACACCCCTTTAAGAGGTGATTCTGAAAACTTTCACTACCAAGGCCTACTAGGAACTAAATTATTTGAAAATACAAACTTAACATACATCTAGTACTACTAAAAAAGCAGAATCAAGAACTAAACAAGCAGATTTAATAGGTTAACTAGATTAAGCAATTTCAAGCTAACTTTATCTACTCTATGCAAAGCTTACACCAACTGACATTTTACTTACACCTAATTAATAACAATCTAAACTAAGTTATCTTAGGCAGTAAACAAGGCAGGATAAGCAATGGATAAGCTGAAGGCAAATACACAATGGAATTAAGCTATTTTGAATAAGCATTTGGGAAATACTAAATGAAGAACTGAAATTGCATTAAATTCAAAGAGGGGAGTACATTAGTAACAATAAAACTGAAAAAGATAAGGATTAATTAAAACTACATTACACTAAATCTACTTTTAACCCTAAAATCCTACTGCCAAACAATGGCTTACATATTATCTATTTATACTAATTTTTTTATGGTTTCCATCTCTCTTTTGTGCTTCTCGTCACCATTTCTGGCCCTTGGATTTGCTCTAGCATAATCTCAACCCTCCAAAAGGTTTTGGCGCCCAAAAATGCTAATAATAGCTAATGGCAGAGGTTAGTGTGTATTTTAGTGGTGAAAAGGTGAAATAGGGTGTGGAGTGTGGGCTGTGAAGGTGGGTAGGAGTGATGATGGTGTTGGGATATGGCAGGTTGTAGCAGGGGTAGGAGGTGAGGTGGAGGAGTCAAAAGGGGGGGGGGGGGGGTTTGACCCTGGTTATTATAAAAAACGGGGTGAGGGATTTTTTTTATTTATTAGGTTTAGGCTTGTGTTTGACTGGGCTTGGGTAAATAGGTGGAAGTGTTTGTTGGGTTAAGTAAACAATACAAAGGGTCCATTTGTGTCATAGCCCAAAAACACAAGGACCAATTATGTAAAACTGAAAAGTTGAGGGACCTGCTATGTAATTTCCCAAAATATATTATGAGGAACAAAATTGCCAAATACCAATAACCCAAGGACCAAAGATGTAAATTTTCTATTTTTAAAACACCGGGGACCAATGTTGCCATTTTCTCAAAGTTGAAGGACCAACTTGCAATTTTCTCAAACTTTTCACCCAAGGACTTGTTTTGACAATTTTTGAATTCCAAAGGACTTGGGTTGACTTTTCTTTCGTTTTAAAACTTCAGGGACTAGTTTTGTCAATTTTTGAGACTTGAGGGACTGAAACTGCCAATTATTTAAACTTTGTTCGTTTTTCATTTGTTTTTAAACATTTTGCATCTAAAACACATAAAACACACTTTTGGGATAATTTCTGTATTTTGATGCATTTCTGAGTGTTTTTGGATGTTTTGGCAGTTCAGATACGATAAAATTGATGAGTATTCACACACTCATCAATCCCCCACACTAAAGTGCTAGTCCCTAGCAATCTTTTGAGAAAAATTAATGGATTTGAAACTCTTTACCAAAAGCCATCACTTCTGGAGTAGCCAGATGTATCGATTCAAGTAAGAACTATGGTCCACCTGATAACCATGTGATTTTGAGCAAACCACCAGCTGTCAACGGGTTTGATTTGTCTTTACCAAAAGCCGTTTGCTTCTGGAGTAGCCAACTCTTGATGGAATAGTCAACATCTTGGTGAGCTGATTACCAATTATGGTTTTTCCACTGCCTTTACCACAAGCCATAATCTTGCGGGCTAGCCAACTCATTCACTTTTTGGGATATGGCGAGTTGATTTACCATACAATTCTGGGCAAATTGCAAGCCATCAACGGATTTGATATATCTTTACCAAGAGCCGTTTGCTCCTGGATTAGCAAATCCTTTTGTCATTTAGACATAGCAGACTGATAACCACAAAAAATTTTGAACTTTAGTGATTTTTTTTTAAATTTTGGTAAAAAACGGGGGTACTAGATAGTAAAATGTGATAAAATTCGCTAGAATAGCGAAATACCCCCAACACTTAGAATGAATATTGTCCTCAATATTCAAAGTCCCGGCGATTATGCCGACTCTTAGAATGGAAGAGGGCAACATTACAAGCTAAATGTGGAAACACAATTTTTTTCACTTTATTGGTAACCATAGTAGGGGTAATTCCCCCACACTTAGGGTGAAAACCCTATAAGCATGCTACTGTTTTTGTTTACCGAGTCGCTAGCTTGACTCGACCCCGAATTCATTTGTCCTTGGGGAAGCATGATGTGGAAGCGACAATCTCAATCGGACTTTCATTCAAGATGTTTGGACAAATATTTTAAGCACGTGAAAGTTTCATTCTGATGAGATAAATATCCGGCTCAAGATAATGATACATGAAAATGCCGGGGTTAAAGATGGTGTCCTCATTCCCGAAGGAGTGAAGAACAAGAGAAGTCACCTTGTAGGTGAAGAAAAGGAAGAAAACCATGATGAAAATCATGATAAGATCTTCCTCCTCGAGAGCAGGCTCATTAGCCTGAATTTGGATTTCAAGGGTTAAGCTCAAAAATATCCCGGGAGGGTGGGTGGGAATTTGCAAATCCTCATTATTGAGTGCATCTCCCCCCGGGCTATCATACTCCGGAGGAGTCATGATATGATGAGTGAGTTTACCGGAGAATTCCTCATGAAGAGAATTATTCACAAGATGTGAATCTGTGAATTCATGTTCCGATGTGGACTCATCACAATCCTCGTCAAAATGATGAGTATTCACACACTCATCAGTCAACTGCAGCTTGTAATATCTTATCATTTGCGAAACACCAAATAAAATGTGCTAAACATTCTTTTCATACATCATAACATTACAAACAACTTAAAAGCTATGATTATAATGTATTTTGCGTTTTAATATACAAGAAATAATTATTTGGATATAGACGATAACTTTAAAGTTTATGGGGGATAGATATATGCTATTCCCCCATTAAATTAAGTGACCATGTTCTTTCATTGTTTGAACATTAGTTATAAGTCCTGTGTACGGACGAGGTTTACCCATAAATCAAATTTATTTTAAAATTCTGTAACTATGACATTACACTGATAAGGATTTATTTGATACGTTTTTAGGGGTTCATTTAAGCCCTAAATCATAAATATATGGTCAAAAATTACCTTAAATCGCTTCTTTTCTCATTTTAGGTACTTGGGACGAGAATTCTGGAAAATGGAGCATTTTGGGCGTTTTTGGAGTCAAAAGTTGTTAGGAATACAAATATTCCTGTAAAAGTCTCGGTCACCTAATTATTGTAATAGCATTAAGTTAGCTCGTAGTTAGTTTATGTATTAGTTAGTTAGAATTAGTTTAAGTAACACCGTGGAAGAAGGACGGGTCTTTACCCATTGTATGCCTGATCCACAGCCCGGGTGTGGGCGTTTGTAGTTTAGTATAAATACCCCTCTCTACATGTGGAGAGGGTTGGACCTTCATTCACTCTAATCTAATATTTCTCTTTTTCTCTCAAGGTTCCACTCTTTCTTTCTTACTCTTAATTCTAACGCCACACATACCACAAGGATTTCATGTTTCCATCTTGATTAGTATTCTACAATTGGTATCAGAGCCAAGGTTTCATCTTAGGGCCTTGTTGAATCGAATTTGGTGTGGTTTTGTGTAGTTTTTGTGAGTTAAAAGAGTTTTATTGAAAACATCTTGGTTTGACCTTTCTTGGGTTGTTTTATGTGTTAGAGACGTACTTTTATGATCCTTGGTGCTAGTACAACATTGGGGTTCAGTTGGTTATACCATATCTTAAGCCTATTTGAAGTTTGGATTGAGTTTAGGGCGAATTTCATGGTTGTGGTTAACTCTAATGTTACATTGCTTATCTGTGATTAGTTCTTGATCTCTGTGGTTAGTTTGTCTGCGATTACTATTTTGGGAATACAAACAAATCGCAAGGAAAGTGACAGTTTTGGACTTTTGTCAACTGCGATTACCTCCTGCGGTTAAGTGATATGCGGTTAGTACTGTGTGGTTAGTTTATCTTGCGGTTAGGGTATTCTGCGGTTTGCTCCGTGCCTGAGATTAGTTCTTGCATTTTACTCCTCTCTGCGTTTATCTCCTAATTTGCGGTTATCTCCTAATTTGCGGTTTGCTCCTGGATTGCGACTAACTCATCTGATTTTGAGTTTGGTTCTCATATGTGGTAATCTCAGTCTTGCGGTTACCCATACTTTGCTACTTGTTTGGGTTTTAGTGACTATATCCTAAGTGTTGGCATTTCATCAAGTGGTGTGATTCGTCTACAACTGAACGGACTAGTATCTTATGTTGACTGAAGTGTACAATCATGCTCGGACTCTCAAGAGAATGTGACTCCTCAGTCAAGCAAATTGATTGAATTGGCAAAAGAATGTTACATTGAATGCTTTCAAACACTTCAGTCACATCTTTCTGTGCTGTTAGAGGGTAATGGATTCAAAATGGGATTTGAACGTGCATTCATAACTCTTTTCGGTCAAGATGTTCAAACATTCACAGACATCATGATTCTGAATTTGGATCAATTACGACAACAACTGGACCGAAAAGAAACAGCTAATGAGGGATCCTCAGCTGCCCTATGTGTGCTCAGCAAACAACTGCATAGTTTCATTAACTCAAAATCCTCCATGATCTATGACTATGATAGTCAGATGACTGTGAAGTGTTTTGCTGACCACACAAATATAGATGTTGACACCTACAGAGATAGGCTACTCCAACACTTGGATAAGGTTAAGGAGTACATTGAGAAAAGGGCAAAGCATGAACCGGTGTATGGTGATAGGGCTGAGACACATGGTGGACAATCAAGTGATTGTTTGGGTTTAACAGTGGATGCTAAGTCTGTCAACACTGAATGCATGGATTCAGAAGATGATAAGATTGTCACTTCTGACAAGTTGGTGACCCATGCTATGGAGAACATACTCACACCTGACTCAAGCAATGAGGTATTGTCAATTGATCAACACAAAACACTCCCTAATGTATGTCATCATACATATCAAATTAAACTTTGTTATAACACAAATCTGTTGAAAAAGACTGACAGTTTGTTACTCTCCTCTAACTCAACAAATATGTGTTATAAAGGGGGAGAAAGTGATCTGTATGATGAAAGTCCTTGCCTCAAAGCTGAGTTTTCTAAGACAATGGACCAGAACATGGTTGAAAAAGAGACATTTAATCAACTTCTAAAAAGGTTCTCACAATTGCAAAAACATTGCATTTCACTTGAAATTGAAATGCAACAAAAAAAAAAGAATGTCTTCAAAACAGCAAACCATGTTTGAATCCGGAATTGCCTGATCTTAATGAATATTTTATGATAAACAATCTGAAATCTCAGCTGCAAGACAAGGACTTAACCATCAACAACCTTAAACATCGTATTAAGATGTATGAGCAACGTAATGAAGCCAAATGGAAACACGATACTTATGAAACTGAATGCAAAATGGCTAAATTACGTATGGAAAATAAGACTCTGAAAGTAAATTGTAAAGAACTGTGTGATTCAATCAAAGAAATAAAAGCTAAGAATATCTATCTGACAACTCCACAGTTCACTAAAAACAATGATCTCATTGCTCAAAGTCTGATTTCATGTCCTAAAATTCCTGGTGCACTTATCGTGCCAAGTTATGTTTCAAAGAGTCAAATGAGCCTTAATCTTTCAAAACCATCTATCTTGGGAAAACCAGTCTTTAAAACAGTTGGTAATCAATCTACCATTAGACAACCAAATGCTTTTATCTCTAAAAGACTTAAATTCTCGAAAACTCGATGTGTCTCCCAAGTAGATAAAAAACGTCCTTTGATTAAGTCTGTGAGCTCAAAACCTGAAATTCATAAATCAAATGGTCATAAACCTGAAATAACTTTGAGACATAGACCAAGGAAATTTGATAACCTAACCACTCACCACAAGAATGTCACAATGCATGAAATACCATATAAGACTAGATCTTCTTGGATATGGGTACCAACTGGAAGGACATTCATGATGAATGGTTACAAATGGTCACATGTTTGTACCATATACATTGCATCTTCAAAGGGTCTACACAACAGGTCTAAGAAAGTCCTTGTGTGGCAACCAAAGACACAGACATCTCCCACGGTTGAAGACATGTCTACTCACATTTGAGGTGTAATCATGTGGACTCCTGATTAATTCTTCTCAGGACTCGTTCTTCACCTTTTACTAACCAAACATTCATAGTTTGTGCATATATACGTATTGTCTGCTTTGCACTCACTCTTCTTTTATAGGTTCTTACGGTGTATATATATAATTTTTACTGCTTGTAGCTTATGCATGCTTGCCTTTCCTGTTATATGCTGCCTTAGTTGGTATGTTGTTTCTTAATTCTATCTGGCCCCGTGGTGTTATTCGTGCGTCTTGTAGACTATTTCATCATTGGTGTCACAATTATAACTCCGGGGACCACTTTGTACACTTTTACATATGTCAACTTAGTGGTGTGGAAGTATAGGGACTAGTTGTGTCACTTTTTCTATATGTTTTCCCTCATATAAGTTAATATCTCTTGCGGTTACTTGCTTAGTCACATAATATCATTTTACAATTCACCACACACTCTCGACTTAATTGCAACTGTGCCCAATTGCTTTTGGTGTTGATCTCATAGGTTGGTATATCTTCTACGCATGTTGTCCACTTTATCTTTGTACCATGTACTCGCACGGGTTGTCATTCGTATCATTTAGGTGGAGGAGTTAAGTATTCGCGCCCCTCGCGTGTGATAATCTTTACTAGGTTAGAATTGTGTTGGTTCTCTAATGCTTTTGATTGCTCTTTTCATCTCCTACTTAGTTATATCTTATATTGTCATTGCTAATAGTTTGGTTAGGGTCGATTGCTAGTAGGAGTGTGGTCTTTTAGTGGATTGCGATTAGATATTGAGTTAAGTTCTAGGTCTGTGCCATTGTTTCTATTATTCCCTCGTAGATCATTAGCTTGTTGTATGTAGCCCGCGATTGTGAGTGCTGAGATTGGTTAGCTGCTTTGATGGGTTAATTCTTGTTTGCGTTTTGTGGTGTTTCTTATTTGCGGTTAGCTCTGTTTCTTGACTGCGGTTAACTCTAACATTCAGGACTGAGTTTAGTGAGTGTTGCGTTTAACTTGGTCTGCGTTTAACTAGGTTTGCGTTTAACTTGCTGTGAGATTACCCTCTGTTGCGTTTATCTAGGCTGCGTGTAGCTAGAGTTGAGTTTAACTCAATTTGAGATTAACGTGTCCTGCGATTAAATTGTCTTGAGGTTAACTCGCTTTGCGATCGATTCACCTTGCGATTAACTCGCCCTGTGATTAACTATCCTTGCGACTAGCTCATTTTGCGATCATGTCTTCCTGCGGTTATCTTGCACTTAGGCTAAATTAACCTGAGGTTATCTCTCTCTGTGTCTACCTGTGTTTAACTTGGCTTGAGGTTAATCTTACCCTCGTATGACATGTATTGTGAGTTATTCGCATTGCGATTATGTCACCCTGTGACTACTTTGACTGTGATTTCATTGCTTGGTCTTGAGTGAATTTATGCCTAACTGATTGCTATCTTGCTTGCTAATATGTAATGGTGTTCATTCTTGTCAATCTAAGTTGATGTTCTATGCCATTGTTTCCTTGTGATGAATGATATCCATTATGTGTGCTTACTACGGTTCTCTCATGGTTCTGATGATACCTCCCTGTTATGTGATGTCATGGATTCACTTGTAACTAACACTTACTATCCCGTGTGTTTGCTTTCTGTGATAATTTGTGTTAAATGCAGCTACTATGGCAGAACCCAATACCAAAGGACCATTAGCTCCACCTGTTCGTTCAGACAACGACATCCTCCCGTTCAGTAAATAGGTAGCTATTGGAAAGAGTAATTGTTATGTTAAGACTGATAGACCTCAGAATCATCCTATATTCAGAATGGCCCTGGACTTACTTAAAAACACCACTTTCTTCAATGCCTTCACTGCATCCTCCACAATCCCATCTATCTACATTCAGCAGTTCTGGAACACTATCTACCATGACAGAGCAACCAACACCTACAAGTGTCAGCTGGATGAACATTGGGTGAACAACTCAATGGAAACTCTTGGTAGCGCACTACAGATATTACCAACTGGTGATAATGTGGAATACACTCCCCCACCTAATCCAGCTACCTTACTTGACTTTGTCAATGAACTTGGGTATCCCACTCATGTTTCAACTCTTTCCACTGTTATCACTCACGACCTCTATCAACCATGGAGAGCCATCGCAAGCCTCATCAACTTATGTCTGACGGGCAAAACATCTGGGTATGAGAGACTTAGAGCTCCATCTCTACAAATTCTTTGGGGTATTGTTAATGGGAAGAATATCAACTTTGCTAAAAGGATCTGGGAGGAATTTAGTCAATCCATCCACTCGTTCCTGGTTGATAAAGCAAATCTTGAAGCAAACAAAGATGGTAAAAAGAGACCTGCCAAGCTCCTGATTCCGAGCATTCGTTTCACAAAGTTGATCATATTAAGTCTCCAACGATCTCTTAAATTCCACCCCAGAGAAGACTCTCCTCTTCATCAACCCATAGATGAACATCCAGTTGGCTTCCTCAAGTATGATGCTAAGAGTACGAGCGAGATAATATTTGGCATGGACATTCCCACAGCTCTACTCACTCGTGATATTCTGACTGCACCTTATTATGAGGACTGCATCAAACTTCTAAAGGCAAGTCGGGATGCATCTGCTAATGAGCCCTCCTTATCCACCAAGTCTGAAAGAAACTCATCTAAGAAACGCAAGGGTGTAACAAGCCAGCTGCGTCTTCTGAAGGAACTAAACGGCTAAAACGCACCACAGGGGGGAAAAGACCCAGCACCAAGAAAATCCCACCAAGTGTTAATGATCCTAAAGTTGCACCTAGCACCACACAATTGCCTCTTACAGAAGAAGAACTGGTTCAAATGGCAACTGCAGAAAGTTTAAAGGATGTGTACATGCCACCTGTGCCTCCAGTCAGTGGTGTCAGCATCAAAGAACCTGTGTCAGACAATACGTCACAACTCCAACATGTGGTAGGAAAAGGCAAGGATGTTGCCAAGGAAGAACTGGCTGCACACACCTTGTTGAAAATATCGTCTCCTGCCTCCAAATCAACCAGCTCCAAGTATATCCTCAAAAGATGATCACCGACATCCTTATCTGCAAAAATGTCCCCTGACAAAGCATCATCACCTAGTCTAGGGCAACTTGCTAACTCAAGTGGCTCAGATATTGATACCAGCTCAGCACTCAAGGGTGACGACTCCAACTTAGCTACTCAAGATGTCACCAGTAATAAACCTGTGCAGGTTAAAGCTATTGAGTCTGAAACACCCATTGACCCACTCCATGACGAGTTTGTATCTACTGCTTATCCCGATTTACAAGGTAATCTCAAACTCAAGACCGATGATCCTAAGCTCGCAGTGGAACCTGACAGCTCTACTGGAACCCTGACATCATTTAAGAACCTTGATACTTTTGGAGATCAATTCCTAGTGGATAAGCCTGATGATGCTAAAGGTGACAAGTATGGTGATGAGTGAGAAGAAGTTGTTTCGATGGTTGATGTGCCCATAGAGCAAGATATTTCCACCATTCCTACCAGGTCTACACCAACTCCTACTGCAGCTACTGACGACACAGACACCACTCAAGCTGCTGCAACTCAAGAGAAACTCACTGAATCCGCCACGATCTCCACTCCTGCTACCACTGAGAAGAAACTGGATCTGGAAACATTAGCTAGCATCACAGCTGATATAGTTCAAGATAACCTCACCATCCATGAGAAGTTGGAAAAGCATGCCTCAGTAATACAAAAAATAGTGAATCTCGGTCTACCTAAAACGATTACTAATCACGGCAGCAGATTGTACAAGTTAGAGCATCTAGATCTCGAACAACAATTATCTCAGGAAATCAATGAACAAGTCGCTGAAGCGGTTAGCATCGCTCTTGAAGCTCCCCTCAGATCCTGATTCAAAGACATGCTCATCTATGATATGAAAGTTATTTTGCAGCACAACATGTATGAAAAAGGTCAACATATAGGACATGAGGCACATGTCAAATTGTATGAAGCATTAGAAGCCTCTATAAGACAAGATGATGATGAGGAACACGCTAGAGACATGGAAATAGAAAGAAAGAAAAAACAGAGGCGTTAGGGTCATCCCAGGCCCCCATCGGGATCACCTCCACAACCTCCTCCACCTCCTCCACCTGCTGGGGCATCTGGTCCATCTGGCACTTCTTCTCTGCCTGGTGGTTCTCAAGCTCCTACTAGGCCATCACAACCCACCTCATCATCAAAGAAACAACAAACCGATAAATTCTCTAAGACAGCACCATCCAAACAGGACAAGCAGGTCAAGTATGCTGCATGGACCACCATTGACGCTGGCACGACTTCTCTTGCATCTCCTGTCAATGATGATAATGTCTTCAATGAAGAGTCATTCATTCCACAGCCTACTGACTCTTCTAATGATGATGAAGATGATGCTTCCACGTCTCATATTCCACAAAAGCAGTGGTGGAAATTATTCACCCGTAGTGACTCTACTGATCCACCACCCGTTCTACTCACTAAAGAAGATAAAGAGTCATGGTGGAAACCTGATGATGAGTAGTCGCACTCACCTGAGCCTAACTGGACTGTTCCTTCCTCTGATCTGCCAATCAATGACAACAACTGGGTTAATGCTATCACTACCGGCTTCGTTCCTCCTTCTGAAGACTCTCTACTATCACAAACTGGTGATATGGGGACGTTCATCACATGGTTTTGTAAAAACTTGGTTTATCCAGGCTTACTCAGAAGGACCTTGAAGGTCCGGCGTTCAACATTGTCAAAGCATTTCATCAGGATGTCAATCATTTACAATATCAAATGGAAGAATGCCACAAGATGTTTAACGATGTTGTGGATGAAGGACTCTTGAAGTATAATTACAGCAATCCCCTTCCTCTGGGCGGCACTCCTGGTCATGTGACAATCCAAGCAGAGTTCTTCTTCAACAAAGATCTTGAATATCTCAGGCTTGGCAGTAGACAATGCAAGTCGGCGTTGTCCATCACCAAAATGAAAGCTGCACATTATACAGATGTTGGGTTGGAACAGCTCGTCCCTGATAGCATGTGGATTGATCAAGAATGTGATTACGACATTTCCGCATCTCTGGGAATTTCTCACTGGTGGCTTAAAAAGCAACGCTTTTACATAGATCGATTTCAGGCTCAAGGTGACCGTAAGTCTGTTCGATCACCACTTCAAATTTATCAGTGTGGTAAAGGTACAGATATACCCTATCCACGGATATGACTATCTCAAGAGCGTGGTTCTCCGTCGAGCTGATTTCAAAGATTACACCATATCCGAAGGTGACTTCAAACATCTTCGTCCCAATGACTTTGAAGATCTGTATCTGCTCCACCTTCAAGGAAAGTTGCACCACTTTCTGTTAGGTCACCATTTAGTAAACACAAGTATGATATAAAGAGAAATGAGATGAGAAATAGACTTGGTTGATTATAAGATAATGAGAAAGATAAAAGTGCAAGAGTTTCCTTAAGGTAATCTAATAACCAACAATTATAATGAGTACATTAGCATGGTATTTATAGGAGGAGGACTAGGGCAACACTCCCTTCCTCCTTCCTTTCATAAAAACGTGGGCTTTAAGGCCCATGGGGCTTTAACACTTAAGCCTTGTAACAAATACTAAATAAGTAAAATAAACTAAGCAACCTATTACAAAATGTAATGACCGAGACTTGATAAAATAGTAAAACTATGGTTCCAACAATCTCCCCCTAAGGGTCGGTCATCAGGGTTGCTTGACGTCTTCGTATTAATCTTTGACTTTCATAGCTTTAGACGTCTTCAGAAATGATTAGACTAATGATGGATATACTTTGCTCTTTGTCTTTGTTCTTTGATGATGTTGTAGTGATAATGTTATGAAGTAATCTGCCGTTTGTCACTCCTGCGTCTGTGGTGGTTGTCCGCCATTCCAACATGCTCATACATCTTCGAATTCTGACTTATACATGCACGTAGTCCCTTTCTTTCACATAAGATCTTTGGTCTTTATACTTTGTAGATTCTTCTTTTTGGCGTAGAATCTTTCTTTGAACTTTGTGTTGCTTTGATCTTTGAGGGAGCTTTTGATGACTTTAAGATGCATGTATGAGCATGTGGAATCCGTCATCATGAAAGTGAGGTACCTGCGAGTAGACAGTTAGCAATAAATCACCGGTACTTACGGATAAGGAATTAGAGCTTGTCAACAGCATATTGTGAAGACTCCTTCTAATCCTTATCCTGGCCGTTCCCATATCAGATACTCCCGAAGGAGCTTACTAGACCTACTAAGTAGCTCAATGACTGGGTGAGTCGCTGGGGATCACTCCACGACTGTAGACCGAGATGTAACCACCGCAAACACTAAGCGTAACCCTTGTGAGGTTACCGAAGTGACCTGCTGTCAGGGCTGTTTGATGATGACCCTGGCAGGATTTCCGTTCAATCATTGAGAAATACATAAGTAATCCTCTCATAAACGTTCTCGGCAGATTGCTTAGATCTGCGAAGGACTCGATAGTTTACAACTGATGCCCATTGATGTAGAACACCAGTCGTAGAAGTACTAAGTGTTCCTAAGAGATCTTTGATGTATCTCAAGGCTCTAGACTCAATAAGTGCACACCTAGGTTTCCTATGCGGAGACTGGGGATGTCCTTCTTCAATATCAACCGTCTCTAAGAGATAGGTCGATAGGTTATGCGGGTTCCCCGTGAGAATGAAACAAGCTCTTTTAAGAGAACTTGAGTGGTTAAGAAGGTTTAGTGCATTGCGTCACTGGGTCCATGACGACTTTGTCTTCAATACCGGCGTTGCCTTAGCAACAACCAGTAGCATACGTATTGAACCCGGTGTCTGCCCTAAGGTTGAATCATCTGGAGGGCTATTTCTTTTCACCCTTTACTTTACTTTTCCTTTTAATTCTTCAACTCCTTCTTTCCCTTTCATTCTTTTCTCCTTTTTTTTTTTTTTTTTTTTTTTCGTATCATACCTAAGGACTTCTAATTCTAACTATGGGAGATGTCCTTGGGTAGATCCCTCCGGCTCTGGCGGATCATAGGACAGATATTCCTATCTTAATCACCTTATAACTCCGACAGTAGCCAAGAAACCTTTGATTGAAAATCTCTCAAAGTATTTGTGATAATCAAAAATTTTGGTTAACACTTTGAGAGTTTTGTGTTCACTTTTGAAGGGCTCCCCCTGCACATGTGCTCATAAGTGTTTAATAAATTTGCACATGCGGGAGGAGCAAGCACTTTAGAATTGATCCACTTTCCGTGAGCAAGACCGATTCGAGACACGCTTACATCACCAGTTAAACTGGCTTGAAGTTATTACCCGGCCTGGTCAAGTCCACAGAAAGTTTCTCGAGACGGTACATATCTACTAAGACTAATCCTTTTCGAGACACGCTTACGTGGTTAGTTAAAGAGTTCCATTGTCAGTTTTTAGGTGACAACTAGCTCTAGTAACTAACTTGATGTTATTACCCGTCGAGGATAAGTCTTTTCGATGTTACAAACATTTATTCTCTCGTCAATTCCTGGGTCCATTCTGAGTCTAGCTCGCACATGATACAACTTTTAAGCATTGACTTCGTGTATTTTAATCATTTTTTCATTTTCTCCCCCTCAAAAATAGCATATAAAATGATGTTTTTGACAATCTTTTGGATTAAAATATGCCTTTTTGAGTCTTATGGGGAGATTCACCAAGAACCTTTTGATTTTGAGCAAAGTATGTAGTTTTGACAAGTGCTCCCCCTCAACAAGTGATTAGGTCTTATTGAGGTGAAATACTTGTCCTTTTGAGCAGAATTATGAAAAAATCATAAATGTTTGATTAATTCTACTCAAAAGTAAGAAGCCTTCGCTCCTTATGTTAGGATTGAGGCACTGAAGCGTACCTCAGGGTCCTTTCTTTTACAAGTTCGGGTTGTGCACTGTAATGCGTGCACAAGCCATTATGAAGTAAATTATTGACAAATCAAATCAAATGCTTACAATGATTTACCAATCAGGCCTCTGAAATGTCAGCACCGGAAATTTGGATCTGCCTCCAACATAACTCTCCAACCTTCGGAACTGATCCCTGCGCTTCAATCTGTTCTCAATCCTTAAGATAAATCTGCGAGCATCCCGTGCTTCATTGGTGTTCCACCTTTTGGATTTTCCTAGTTCAATGTCATTGACTCTGCCTTTGATCCCATCTCTGACGAACTTAAGAGTTTCATCACAGAACTTATGAATTTCTTCATAACCCATAAAGCAGTTGCGACCGTTAGCACTTCGGTAGGTGAACCCAAATGGTCGTCTGATCAAGGAGTATTGAGGTAGATGTTGAAGTTCGGGGATGTCAAACAGGTTTGGTTTGGTGAGATTGAGCTTCTTCTGGTAACTTTCCACTCCTAACTGAAGATCTTCAACTCTTTCTCTTATGACAATCTGCCTGATGTAGATGAGAAGAGCTTGGATAAAGGCAAGCTGTATGTCTTTGGGCAAGCCACAGAGTTTTCCTTGAACTTTTAGCAGGTACATGTCTTCAATGTCGTTGAGACGTAGTCGTGGAAAGTCAGACTCGGAAATATCGTACTCCTTTTCATCAAGCCTTTTCAGAGTGATTTTGCTGAGGAAGGGGTACCCAAAGAACGTGACAGTCGAGATGAATTGAATGGAGACTATCTTCAGATCACTTTCTACGTCACCCATCGTCTGATTAAGTCTGCTGCTTCGATAGTACTGGGCCCGGTTGGTTGGCCAATGATGAATACCATAAAGTGCATCCCGGTCATATTCAACAATTTTGTCGACGAATAATGCTGAAGCTTCTTCTTCGATGGCATTGTTGAGATATCGAGCTGCAGGGAGAAAGGCGAGTGAGGTAACATACTTCTTCTCGATCTTGCTGCCAAGTGTCAGGAATTCCAAGTCTGTGTTGTAGAAGAACTTGTACGGGATCTTTGGTTCCTTAGGCTTCCCAATCATCGGTAGTGGTTTGGACCAATCAGTAATGTAAGGTGCGGTTTTCTTTGTGACCGGATCGACATATGATTCAGGGTTGATCCAGTCAATATTGCTTGACATAGCTCGAGCAATATTTTCCAGATGGTATTCAAGCTCGATTGAGTTAGCAGACCGATCTTTCAGAAGATTGAAAGCATCATTTTTGATTCTTCGCAGCTCTTTCTTATTCATCTTTTTCATCTTAAACTTTTGCTGAATCATTTGAGCATATTCCACTGTACGACCATCTTGAGGTTCATGATTGTCTTCCAGTGGTGGTTGCGAATTTATCATCTTCTCAAACCAGGAGTATTCGGCACTATTGTCTTGGTCTAGCCAGCTAAGGACGGTTTTGGGTTTCTTTGGTTTGGTGCCTTTAGTTGAGGTATCCGGTTGAGGTTGCTGATGCTTTCCTTTCTTAACTTTCTTCTTCTGCTTAGGAGATGGTTCTGGAACTTCATCGGGCATAGGAATGTCGTCACCACCGGTGTATTCAAAGTGATCATGTGCTTTGGGAGCAGAACCGGATGCCTTCGGTTGTTGTGAGGAAGTTGTTGTGGTAGGAGGAATTACCGGTGTTTTGTGCTGAGATGAGGATCCTTCGGCTTGTTTCTGTTTCTTTGCCTGAGAATTGGGATCCCTGTCTTCATCATCTCTTTGACGTTTCAGCTTTTCGGCCTCTGTGCTGCAAGTCTCTTTAGTTAGTTTATCTTTCAGTGCTTCCAGGACTTTGGCTTCTTCAGGAGTTAAGTTAAGTTTGCTTGCCAGCTTGTCCGCAAGTTGAACTTCCAAATCATCCAGTGATAGGCCCGGTAGAGGAGCAGTAGACTTGTCGGCACGAAGGGTGAAGGTTGTTGATCGGATAACTTTCTTAACTGCTTGCTCAGCGAACTTGGTGAGTTCGTCTCTCATTGGTGCCAGCAGTACTTTCAGCTCAGCCACTAAGTGTTGTGCCATGTATTCTTGTGCTTGAGCTGCTAATGCGGCTTCCAAGTTCTCTGTTACGTCTTTAGCTAGGAAAATGTCAACCTTATCTTGTAGCTCGTTGACGTTCGTGTTCAGCTTAGATAGTTCGGCAACCTGGGTTGCAAGTTTAGCAACCTGATCTTCTAGTTTGCTTCTCTTCTTATCATGCACTCTTTTGAAAGCAGACTTGAGTAGTTTGGATGCAGCAGAGGCTTTGGAGCTCGGTTTCTTGATTGATTTGCCATGTGTTGATTCAGATGCAGGAGGTGATGACTGTGATGATTCAATAATGGTGGTTGTGTCTTTGACATCTCCTTTCTGTGGTTCGGGTTGTACAACTTTCTTATCTTTGGCAGCTGCTTCTTTCACCCTTAGTTCTTCTGCCAGTTTTTCAGCTTCAGCTTTCTGACTTAGTTCTTCAGCAACCCTGGCTTCTTCTTCTTTCTTAGACTTTTCTTCAGCCAGTTTGGCTGCTTCATCAGCTTTCCTTTGTTCCTCTGCAAGAGTGGCAGCCTCAGCTTTAAGCCTGAGTTCCTCAGCTAGCCTAGCTTCTTCTGCTTTCTTTAACTGTTCTTCAGCTAGCTTAGCTGCCTCTTCAGTTTTCCGGCTTTCTTCCATACGGATTGTCTCTTCCAGTTTGGCTTGAGCCAACTCTTCTAATCTTGCCTCTTCAGCTTCTTGTTTTCTTTTCAGTTCCTCTTCCTGAGCTCTTTCTCGACGCTCTATTTCTTCTATAGACATAAGTCTTGGAGCATCGGTATCCATAGGATCTTCCTCTTCTTCCTCTTCCATAGTCATTTCAATGTCGGTGGGAGACACTGAGGGATTATCATAAACAACTAAGTTTGAGGAGATTCCTGTGGTAGGCTCAGGAATGCTGCTAGACCCGCCAGCTTCGGTGGTCTGGGAGAACACTGGAGGTGGAGGTTGATCAGCATTGAATGTGTCAATTCGGCTGTGAAGGAGACCGAGGTTGAGAGCCCGTTCATTTTCTTCATCGACTGAAAGGCCTTCAGGCTCTTGTACAGCTGTAACTGGTTCCTTCATCTTTTTCCTTCTTATCCTTTCTTCTTCCAAAATTGTTTGAGCTTTGGTGAATGGACGTTGATAGAGGTGTGAGGGGGATTCAGCATAATCAGCAGATTCGTCAATAATATTATCCCAATCTTCAAACGTCAAATCCTTATCGTCAATTTCATCAAGATTGACTTTCTTGGTGATATTGGCATAGGCTTCACTGTAAATAGGACCTTCGTCGGATTCGGTTTGTTCAGAGTCAGCAGGTTTTGGAGAAGGTGTAGGTGAGGGAAACCAGCCAGGTTCAGCAGTAGGTTTCTTTGCAGGAATTCTGACCTTAGATGATGGCTTTTTCTTAGGTTTGGACTTGGTAGAACTTTCTGAGCTGCCCGATTTGCTACCTTTCTTACCTTTCTTCTGCATGTATGAAGGTAGAGCAGCTTCGTCCAAGAACCCAACTTTCTCTGCTTCAATGGCTTGTAGGTAGTACTTGTAGTTATTGCCAGCCTTGACTTTGTCAGTTAAGAGGCTATCTGGAAGTTTCTTTCCCTGTTTCCTTGTACTTGTATCCATTCTTTTGATGACCTTGAGTGTGTCCTCATTCCTGTAAGTGTGCTGGAACTCATCATTCAATCTTTGAGGAATGTCATCATATTCATGGAGGAAGCTTGCAATAAGAAGTTTGGTGAAACGGACGAATGGAATATTGGTCGTCTTGCGGTGTATGTGCCACACAATGTCTTCCCAGATAATGCTGGCATAATCAACCTTCTTGACATTAGCAATAGCCCAGAACAGCCTGAGATGTTGGAGCTTAGGGTGTTCATGGCCTGTGTCTCTGCCGGATAGTGACTTGGCAATAATGATGTAGAGAGTTCTCCAAGGCTGTGGAAGAAATCTGATATTGACCCTAGAGTGACTAGTAATGACCCCTTCAGACTCATCATACCCAATATCTCTCAGCCATTCTATCAATTCTTCTTCAGTGGGAACTTGGTCATACTCTTCATTCGGTTCAAGTTCGGGAAGTCCAAGAGCACTACGGAGAAGATCCTTGTCGACCGTGACTTGTCTCATGTGAAGCATACAAGTAAAGGACTCTTCCAGGAGGTCCAGGTGGATTGTGTGCCAAAACTGATGTATGTAGAAGCATGCCACTGCAGCAGATTTGGTGAGAAGAACTTTGCACGGGTGATAGATGAGAGCATCAACAGCAACAAGGCAAGAAGACTCATTGCATGTCAGTTTGTTGAAGTTGACTCTTAGGTTGTTCTTTCCAATCTTCCTGGAGTAATTTTCAGGAAATGTGTCTTCCCATGCACGAATGGGTTCAGGTTCTGGTCCGTATGGGATGTCATTGTGTTCTGCCATCTGAATTGATCATAAATACACAAACATGGCAATGGTTGATGATGTTAGTATTAGCAATCATTAAGCATGTGTTCACATAGATTATCATGTTTTGATGATGATCAGTGGGGGTTTGTGTGTGTTAAAACTTATGTTATGTGACAAACTTGAGTTATTTTACTTGTTAGAAACATAAAACAATTCAATTCCAACCAAAGTTTATCATTTACAACAAGTTACACATTGGAAATTTCTAACACTTAGAAAAAATTTGGAATTTTGACAAGTTTACGCGTAAGTTGTTGTATTTACGCGTAACCTGATTTACGCGTAAGTTAAGAAATAAGGCGTAAGTGCAAAATCTACGCGTAAGTTAGAACTTTACGCGTAAAGTGAAACTTACGCGTAAGATCAATTTTATGCGTAAGATAGGTCTTACGCGTAAAAAATGAAGTTACGCGTAGGAATTTCCTTAGGCGTAAATTGTAATTTATGCGTAGGTAATGACTTACGCGTAAGTTCTAGACATACGCGTAAAATCAGAACTTATGCGTAAGAACAATTTAATGCGTAAACTGTGTCTTATCCAAGACACAATTTGTCCACGTGTCGAATCTTACGCGTAAGATTCAATCTTACGCGTAGGATGAACTTTTAACGCGTAAAGACGTCTTATTCCAGAAATTCACCTTTGAAATGCAAGTTGTTAATTTCCTGAAAAATGCACAAACATTACCACTGATCAAACATCATTCCAACACACTTATTTCATGCATTTTAACGCGTAAACATGCTCAATAACTACTTAACGCGTAAACACACATGAGCACTTAATCAAATCCTTAATCAAACATGTTTCTGGGTAAGATTGGGCATGGGGCTAATGATTCATATAACCTAATGATCAAGTGGACCAAGTTATAACAAATATCAACCACTCAATCTTACGATTGAATCTGCTATATGACCTACGAACCATAAACCTAAGATTCAAGAGCAAATCATGATAAAGATCCAATTAAACCATGTTAGAATGATCCTAGACATACTCAAACACTAACCCCATCACTAATTGTAATCTTAATGCACAAACACAATAATCCCCAATTCGTACGTATGAACCCTAATTTACAAATAGCACAATTGGCGATTCTGGGAGTGATTGGAGTTAACAGACATGATTAACAACATAATATGAACAAATCCCATCACCAAATTCAATCAAAACAACACATAATTCTGGGTTTAATTTTACGCATAACTTCAAGAACAAATTAATCATTTGTGTTTGATTTAACCGTTGGATTGTTGTAAAATTAAAAACCTTTGTTAAGAATTATGATCAAAACATGTTACCTGTTACAGATTTGATGATTGATTCTTGGATTAGTTAGATGATTTGTGGTCGTTTGATATGGTTGGTGAAAAATTAAATGTGAAGTTTGGAAAAAGTTAATGTGGTGGGTCAAAGTGTGGTTTTGACTGTGGTGAATTCATGTTTCACTAGTTGACACTTTCAGCCCCTTAACCTTAACTCACATTTAAACATAATACCTAACCATAATATACACTTATCATATACGTATCGTAACTCCAAGAAATGATAAGAACAACTTGTCATACTCCCCCTCGACCTTAGAATCATGGTAAAATTAACAGGTTTTGGTCAAGGAGAGTAACCCGAAATCCTTTTGAATCAACACTAAGAAAAAATATATTAATATTTTGTAAAAAAATAAATGGTTTTGGTAAAATGCAAGTATAAGAGATGAAATATTAAAAAATGTTACGTTTTCTCCCCCTCAACACTAATTTTAAATGATTGAAACGTTTTTAGAACAAATTAGAGTTGAAAGAGATTTATACTTGCATTTTTTTTTTTTTTTTTTTTTTTTTTTTTTTTTTTTTTTTTTTTTGAGATGAAATTATTTACAAAGATAGTTTTGATGTTTGACAATCACTTGTATTTTAAAAACTTTTCCAGATCCTCTGGAGTCAAACATCGCATACCAATCTGGTGAACGAGACTAGCAAACCTGGATGGTGCCAAGGATTTGGTAAGTAAGTCCGCCAACTGGTACTCAGTTCCAACAAAATAAAGTTCAACTGTACCCCTTTCCACATGCTCTTTGATGAAATGATATCGGAGATCGATGTGTTTGGATTTGCAGTGATGTACTGTGTTGCAGGAGATGGCAATAGCACTTTTGGAATCACAGTAGATAGGAATCTTGTTGAATAGGTAGCCATAGTCCTTAAGTTGTGATCTCATCCAGATGACTTGAGCACAACAGGCAGACATGGCTACGTATTCAGATTCTGTTGATGACAGTGAGGTGCAGTCCTGCTTCTTAGATTGCCATGACACAAGTTTGTCTCCAAGAAATTGTAATCCACCAGATGTACTTTTGCGTGTGTCTAAGCATCCTGCATGGTCAGCATCTGAAAAAGCAATTAGTTCAAAGCCAGAATCCTTCGGATACCAGATCCCCAAATTAATGGTTCCCTTTATGTATCGAAGGATTCTCTTGACCTCACTGAGGTGTTTTTCAGTTGGTCTTGACTGATAGCGGGAGCACATAAAGACAGCAAATACTATATCAGGTCTACTAGCTGTGAGATACATGAGGGACCCAATCATACTTCGGTATTTGGTAGGGTCAACAGGAGTCCCATGCAAATCAGCATCTAGTTTTGTGGTATAGCCCATTGGTGTATTATAAGTATCACAAGACATCATTCCATGTTTCTTCAAAATTTCAAGAGCATATTTAGACTGATTTATAAAAATTCCACGGGGTGATTGATGAACTTGAAGTCCTAGAAAGAACGAAAGTTCACCCATCATGGACATTTCAAAATTATCTTTCATTAATTTTGCAAAATCATTAGAGTAACTTCTTTTTGTTGAGGCAAAAATGATGTCATCGACATATATTTGAACAACAAGTAAGTCCTCCCCGTAGGTTTTTGTAAAGAGTGTGGGATCCACCGAGCCTTTAGAAAATTTATTGGCCAATAAGAAAGTAGACAGTTTGTCATACCACGCCCGTGGGGCTTGCTTGAGTCCGTAGAGTGCCTTTTTGAGTCGGTAAACGTGATTAGGACGCTCAGGATCAACGAAGCCTTCAGGTTGGCTAACATAAACTTCTTCACGGAGATCTCCATTAAGAAATGCTGTTTTGACATCCATTTGGAAGACTACCATGTTCCGGTGTGCAGCATAGGCCAAAAAGATCCGAACAGCTTCATGTCGAGCCACTGGAGCAAAGGATTCAGCAAAATCTAGACCTTCCAGTTGAGAGTATCCTTTCGCTACCAGACGTGATTTGTTCCGTATGACAGTGCCTTCAGCATCAAGCTTATTCTTCCATATCCATTTTAGCCCAATGACAAAAACTCCGTCAGGTCTTTCAACTAATTCCCAGACTTCTAATCTTATGAATTGCTGAAATTCCTCTTGCATAGATTCAATCCAGTTGTCATAAGTCATTGCATCTTTAATGTTCTTGGGTTCTTCATGACAAACTGTGAGTGCGTAGATGCAAGTTTCTCCATCTGTGTGAAGTCGTTGTCTTGTCATAACAGGTGCATCTGGATGGCCAATAATATGAACTAGAGGATGGTCTCGGGTCCATTTGTGTGTTGAAGGGTGTAGTTGATATGTATCTCGCATGTTGGCAGGATCCAAGTTGCGTGTTGATGACTCAGCTATATCAGGAACAGTAGTAGCTGGTGCAAACGGATTGAAGAACGCTTCAGGATCATGCTCTGCGGATTGTGGAACTGATAGTGATGTTGGATCTTCAGCTGAGTGGCGGGAATTAGAAACAGTGTGTTCTACTGTAGATGGTGAAGCAATTGGAGGACCGTCTTTCTCAACAGTTGTTGAAGTTTGTTGAGGTGATTCTGGTACATGAACATTGTCAGGTTGAGCAGCGGAATTAGGTGGGACCTCAGTAGGACGGTATTCAATTGTGTCATCAAACAGTGGAGCAAACAAGGTTTCCAATTCTTTGCGGTTGAGTGGCAATGGTTCAGCCGAAGATGCCGGAGAGTTAAGACGGTTAAATTCGGGTCCTAAGCTGTGTTGCTCAGAAGCCATTTGGGTGAGTTCATCGAAATTAGCGTGAATGGTTTCTTGAATTTCTCTTGTTCGACGATTCCATATCCGAAAACCTTTGGAATTTTCACAATATCCAACGAACACTCCGATGTCTGCCTTAGCTTTGAGTTTACCTAAATCATCACGATCATTTTTCGGATAGCAGAGTGCTCCAAATACATGAAAGTAATCGATGTTCGGTTTCCTTTTGTGAACAATTTGATATGGTGTTTTGCGATGGCGTTTTGTGATCATGCAACGGTTTTGAGTATAACATGCGGTTGAAACAGCTTCTGCCCACAAGTAATCTGGTAATTGAGCATTAATCAACATAGTTCTAGCAGCTTCCACTAACGTCCTGTTGCGTCTTTCAACCACACCATTCTGTTCTGGGCTTCTAGGTATAGACGTTTGATGTTCAATTCCCACTTTCTCATAGTAAGACCGAAGTGTCTGATTCTTGAATTCAGTTCCATTGTCAGTTCTGACTATTCGGACCGTGTTGCGTAACTGAACTTGAATTTTAGTGAGAAAGGTGATGATCATAGAAGGAGCCTGATCTTTACTTCGTAGAAAATAAACCCAAGTCCATCTGGAAAAATCATCGACGATTACTAGTATGTAGCGTTTACCGTTGATACTTTGAACACGCATTGGTCCACACAAATCCATATGTAGCAGTTGTAAGACATGATTCGTACTTTGCTCAGGTTTAGACGGAAAATGAGCACGAGTACTTTTACCTTGTTCACAGGCTGGACATAAGTGATCTTTGGTAAAACGGAATCTTGGAAATCCATCGACAAGTTTATAACGAGCAAGGTCAGTCATGGTTCGGAAATTCAAGTGCGAAAGACGTTTGTGCCATAACCAAGATTTAGTCGATTCAGCTTTGGAGAGAAGACATATCGGAGATGTTGCAATCATATCTGACATTGAAATTGTGTAAAGATTGGAGCCTCGGGAGCCAGACATGAGGTCGTTTCCTTGTAAGTCACGAACAAAGCAAGTTTTCTCACGAAATGCAACTTCTAGATCCCCATCACAGAATTGACCAACAGAGAAAAGGTTGTGTCCAAGGCCTTCCACATAATAAACACGGCTTATTTCGATGTTCCCACTGATAAAGTCACCATACCCCATGATTAAAGCGTAATGATCATTCCCGAATCTGACAGTACCAATGAACTTTGAGACAAAGTTGTGTAACAGTTTGAGATTGCCTGTCATATGTCGGGTGCATCCGCTATCAACAATCCAGAGAACAATCTGCACCACCTGCATCACAAGAGGAGGACACGGATGGAACAGAAGTAAGGGTGGAACCCAAAGAAACTGCGGGTTCCAGTTGGTTAGAAGCACAAGTATTCAATAATTTAGGAATCCATTTAAAATTAGGTTTGTGTTGTAACCAACGTTGCCAATTCCAACTAGTTCGAGCTTTCTTAATGGTGTATTCACTAGTGTTTGGCTGATTCCTAGACTTGTTCTCTGCACCTATGAGGTTAACATCAACTTCACTAGAAACCGTAGAAGGCGGCTTTCCTAAGATAGACTTAGAGGCAGTAGTGGGCCTAGAAGGAATGCGTGTCCTACGTTTCTTATGACGATGAAGTAGAGAATTAGCTATACATTTAGTATGATCACCAGATGAAACGCTTTTACGACAAAACACACAAGATGCATTAATATTCAAAACATTTAAAGGTTCATCATTCGTTACATTTAGATTTTGATTACAATTAGCCAGATTAGAATCTAAATCTGATGCAACATGAGTTTTATTCAAATTCCTAAGTTGGTCTTCTACTTCTTGAGCTTCTAGTTGTCCTCGCTTACGTTGCCAGAGCCTATTCTTCTTTTTACTGTATCGCTTGGGTCTGCTAACGCTAGTAGGGGAGACTAGTCCTGTAGAAGTGGAGTTATCAACATTAGTATTTTGAATAACCTTTCCTTTATCAGTTTTGTCTAATTTATACATTCCTGGTGCGATCACCGTGGTGTCAATCATCTTTCCTTTTTCAAGTATCTTTATTTTCTCTTTTAACTCAATGATGATGTGATTCTTATCCTGAATGTTTGACTCAAGTATACCATTGCAATATTTGATGTCTATGTGGTTTTGAAGAAATTCGTCATTTTCAATTTTTAACTGCGCAATTTCTTTCTCGTATTTCAGACACAAACCTTTTAAAGACTCATTGTTTTTGCAAAGTTGACAAGAGTTTGAAACATTGTGACTTTGAAACTTCAATTCCCTTTCAAGACTTTTAGCTTGACACCATTCAAGCCTTTGATTGAGTAAACTGATTTGTTTTGAAAACTGTTTTGTCACATCATCATTCTTTTTCCTCAGATTATCATTCTCATGTTTCAGTGTCTCAATTTCCTCATTCAACAAGTTATTATCAACACAATGATCATGCTTAAGCATAGAAGTACCAGATTTATAGAGATCATTCATGATAACAGACAAAATATCAGCACAGAGAACTTGTTCCAAGAGTCGATCAGCATCATTTTTGAAAACTTTAGTTTGTAACTTTTGAACCAAAATCTCATTTTCAGCAGTGTCAAAAACGTTTATCATATTTTTGACCTCCTTTTGAAGTTCCTGATCCCAACGTGTAGCACAGAGACGGAGGTGTTGAACAATTGGTTTCATTTGTTTTTGAAAAATATCTCTCTTTTCTCGCTCGTAAGCGGATTGAAAAGTTTCAATTTTAATTTCAGAATTGCGTTCAATTGTTTCCTCCAAAATATCAATGTCTTCCATAAAAGTTTTGAAATAATTTAAGACACGACATTTTGGTAAACGTGTAAGTTCACCGGACGAGGGTAAAGGACCATTTACTTGTGCTACAGTTTGGACAGGGGCCTCATTGTGAGATGAAACATACGACTCTTCGATAAACCATGATTTCTCAGGTAAATCCTTTTGAGTAACGAACTTGACTGGATTTTTTGAATAGTCATATGGTGTGCAATATTCAACATTACTCATTTTTGACCGACTCTCGTCTTCAAGTTCTTCTTCTTCCTCAGTATCAAAAACAACAGCACGCACAATCGAATTATCAAGCAAATAATCCATACTGTAAATTTTTGGAACATCTTTGAATGCATTATGAAGAAACATTGAATTGTAATCGCCAAGTGCAAATCCAGTACCGGGTCTCGGTTTTAAAGTAAATTTCTGAATTGTAGTGACAGAGTTCCCGTGTTTGTAAACAATGTTACGAAATTCTTTCAATTGTTTTTCAAGATCAACAATATCACCGAGTAAGTTATCTATATACTTCCTTTTTCGTTTTTTATGTTCACAAAAATCTTTTTGACAACTTGACAATTCTGTTTCTGTTTTTGAAAGTTCTGTTTGAAGACGTTTGACTTGCATTTTCAATTCACTCTTTTCACTTTCGAGTTTTGAAATCAACTTTCCGTTTGACTCGATTAAATCTTGCATTTTGCGTTGAAGATCTTGTTCTTTGTTGTAGGAATCGTGAAAAGCTTTTTCAAAACTTTTTGCATGTTTAATCTTGTCTTCCTGATTAGAAAGCTGAATTTTATAACATTCAATATCTCTTGCAAGTGACGCATTTTGTTCTTTCAAAACTTTGTTTTTCTCGTTGCATTTTATTATTTGCAATTGTTGAGTATCCAGTTGTTTTGATAACAATAAGAGATCAGGGTCTGGATCAAATGATGGTTCATGTTGTTCAAAATGATCATGTTTATCATTCTCAATAGGATCATCAAATGAAACAACTGTGTCATCATCGAATATGACAACTGTGTTTAGTTGTTCATCTGTATGAGATGATGAAGATGATTTAGATGGAACAACTTGCGCCATATCTGATTCATAAGCAGAAGGTGAGACTATTTCATTAATAAAGCATTCATTGAAGTCATGTACCTGAGACAAGCCGTCAGTGTCATACACTGGACCTAAATCATTGAGCTTAAGTTCCTGCATGTTAGCCATAAGCATCACAGCAGCATTGGCTTCCAGATCTTCCATGTCATCATCGTTGTTCACATTTGCCATGAAGTTGTTGTCCTGTTCAGGGAAATGTCCATTTTTTTCATCCTGAAGAGCCATGAGTAATGCCTGCTTGTGAAACTTGCTACCCCGAGTTCTTGGTTTGGGACATGCTGTAGCAATATGACCTTGTTCATTACAATTGTAGCACCAAACTGCATTCCCTGAGGTTGAGTTCCTTGTAGTAACTGAGTCAGACCTTTGTTGGGAAGATGCTGAGTTGTTCCTGAAACCTCCATTGTTACCAAACCTCTGACCATTCCCATAACTTCCTGAAGAACTTCCTGAACCAGATCTGCCATAGTTTCGATTCTGAATTTCCACTCGTCCGTCATTGACAACAGCTTGATTCCTGGTGTTTGAAGATGAACGTTGACGATTGTTTGTTTTGTTGGAGAATTTGCTGAAAGCACGAGCAATAAGAGCAAGTCCCTGATTCAACGTATTAAAGTCATCATCGTCGTCATCATTGCAGTTGGAGTAGTACACAGCATCATTGTTGTTTGACGGAACAAGTTGAGTAGAAGAATCTGGTGGAGATGAGTCATAAGGGACCATTAGGTTCGAGGTGGAAGGTTGTGGATAACTGAAGTAGTTCTGTTCTTGAACATATGCATGATTTGACATTGGTGTTGGAGCATAGTTAGATTGAGCTACGAGAGCCAAAGAATTTGGTGTTGAAGTTGGTGTGTATCCTCCTCGTAGAGCTCGATCTTTTTTCACTTCAGGTTCGTGGTGTTTCAGAAAGTCATACAACAAGCCATATGGAGCATCATGAAGATTCTTCGTTTGACGAACGAATGTCACATATTTATGCCAATCAGGGCCAAGACTACCAACAAACTTGGAGTTCACAGCGATCCTTGGTACAGTGATTTTGTGACGTTCCAGATCATTGACAACATTTGTGAAACGATGATAGTAGGATTCAAGTGACTCTCCAGGTTCAATTGTGATGTCAGTGTATTCCATGTAAAGCTTGGATTCCATGTCATCTTTATTCAATTGAGTGCCTTCCATGAGGAGATGAACGTGTTCCCACATAGCTTTGGCTGTTTTCTGAGCATCGACACTGCGATAGATTGGATTGGGTATACCTTGAAGTATATAAGCCATTGCATACTGATCAGCTTCACGATGTAGTTTCTGTTCTTCAGTAAGTGCAGTTTCTGGAAGAGGTCTATCACCAGGAGGACGTGGAGGATCAGCATTAGGATCACCAGCTTCAAATCTTGTTGGCCACTCAAATGGTCCTTCAAGTATCACTTGCTTTAAGAAGTGCCCATGAGGTTTCTTTAGTTCAAGAAAGCGTAGGAATCGACTTGACCATTGCACATAGTTACCAGGTGTTAGCATTGGAGGTGTTTCAAGTGATCCTGCCTCATGTCGGGATTGTTGAGTTGTAATAACTTCACACATTCTGTCAAACCAGTGAGGTTGTTTGGAGGAAAACTGAGTGTTTTGTTGTGGCACTTGATATGGTTGTTGTTGAGGAATGAGCTGTTGCTGCATCATCAGGTAATGTTGTTGTGGATTGTATTTAGGAGGTTGTTGATTCATTATGTGCGGAAGGTATTGTTGTTGCTGATACTGCTGAGGTTGTTGTTGCTGATACTGCTGAGGTTGTTGTTGCTGAGGATAAGAGTGAGGGAAGTAGTGATTAGGTGGTTGAGACATCTTAGAACACTTGTGTAGAAATGGATCTTTGTAGAAGATTGAAATGCACGTTCCTTTGTGAAAGTAGCAAAATCCTTGGGGTAAGTTTAAATCTTACGCGTAACTTAATTTTACGCGTAAACTGTAAGTTATGCGTAAAGAGTAGGTTTATGCGTAAACTTTCTAGTTTATGCGTAAGTTTCCTCTTTACGCGTAAGCTTATGCTTATGCGTAAATTTAGACTTATGCGTAAGGTTGAAACAACCAAACAAATCTTTCAAACTTATCCAAGCTTGAAAGATATCCGTAGTCGAAGTATTCCACTAACTTATCCAAGCTAGGGAAGTACTGAGTCACCGTAGCACAAGAAGAAGATCGTAGATGAAGCTTTACGCGTAAACTTTGGCAAGTTACTCGTAACTCAGACTTATGCGTAGAATCACACTTACGCGTAGGATTTAATGCGTAAAGAAGCAGTTTGCGCGTAAGATCAGGGTTTTGGCTAATATTACGCGTAAGAAAAGGGTTTTAGTCTATTTTACGCGTAAGAAAAGGGTTTTAGCTAAATTAATGCGTAAACCGACCAAAAAACACTGTAGACAGCTGGAAATAGTACTTTTCCGACCACTTTACGCGTAAAACGTACTGTTCACCTCAAAATATGACTTTTTGATGAGAAAATGCTTAAAAATAAGGTACTTTTGATCAAATAACTTCACCAATACTAAGAAAACCTTAACTTTATGAGATGTAGCTACCAAAAAAACTAGTTTTCCACTATCAATGAAGCTATAAAACCTTAAAAAAACCTTAAAAAATCACCACTTTATGCAACAACTAAGCTTCAAATCACTATATCAACCTTGAAACTTGTCCAAGCTTCAAGATTTGAGTGAAAGAAACAAAGAAAAATGCAAAAAGATGAAGAATAAGCACCAAATCCCCACGTTACCAAGAGAAATACACTTCAAACTTCTAGTAGGCGATTGATACCACTTGTTAGGTCACCATTTAGTAAACACAAGTATGATATAAAGAGAAATGAGATGAGAAATAGACTTGGTTGATTATAAGATAATGAGAAAGATAAAAGTGCAAGAGTTTCCTTAAGGTAATCTAATAACCAACAATTATAATGAGTACATTAGCATGGTATTTATAGGAGGAGGACTAGGGCAACACTCCCTTCCTCCTTCCTTTCATAAAAACGTGGGCTTTAAGGCCCATGGGGCTTTAACACTTAAGCCTTGTAACAAATACTAAATAAGTAAAATAAACTAAGCAACCTATTACAAAATGTAATGACCGAGACTTGATAAAATAGTAAAACTATGGTTCCAACACTTTCCACCTCATGAGAAGAAGACGCTTGTGTTTGCTGTACTTCATTGGGTCCGGGGTATCGTCATCAGAAAAAGGGTCGAAGACTTTTAGCTCGGAATTGAGAGCTATCAATCTCAGCTCAATCTTACGCGACCTCTTTGGGATGTTACTAGTATGGAACCGGTTGCTGACTTTACAGTCAAGGAATCTCCACTAGCCGTGATATTTCGTGACAGATACAATGTTCCTATGGTCTTACGGTTCAATGAAATACACAAGTTCAGTGATGGCACCCTACAAATGGTCGAAGAGGCTTTGGACTTCAGAGTAAAAGAATACCATGTGTATCATTCTGGATCAAGACGGTATACCAACCACTGGACAGATCACGATCTGACACATAGCAAGAAATTACTGGGTGGTATTCGTAAAAGATTGAAGTTGAGGCAAATCTTTCGTAGTTTGGAGTGCTACGTGGGTGGCAGAGTTCGAGCTGGCGACTATCGTCTTCTACAATGCACTGAATGAAATTTCATTATGCATTGTTATATGTCATTTGTTGGTGTTCTTTTGCTGATGCTGTGAAGTTTTGTACTTTGAACTATATGAACTTTCTTACCAACGCTCTCCCATATCCTCATTAGTTGTCTCTTTTGTACATAGTATTTATTCTAAATTGTAAATAGAATAGTATTAAACAAAAAAAAAAAAAAAAAACCCATAAAAATCAGAAAACAAGAAAATGCAAAAAATATTTTTCTCACGACATGTCTCTTGTGTAATCAATATTATGTACGTTTCTAGAAATGTCATTCAACAATGACACGGAATCATACATTTGCTTGAGCAAGAGTTTTTCTGTTTTTCGGTCTTTCATAAAGTTTTTTTTTTTTTTTCTAAAACATGTCGTATCTCAAAATATTCTTCAAATAGAAAATTATGGCTTGTAGTCATTTCAGGCTGCAACCCAGACTTCAAAAATATGGCTTGCTATTACTTCAGATAGCAACCCGTTTTTCAAAATGAGGAAAACACGTCGCCAAAAAGACGGTTGTTCCTAGCAAAGGGTTCCGTTCATCCGAGCGTGAATTACTTTATATTCATGCACCCTCGATCTAATGTACGCGTCAGTGCATTATTTCTTGATAAAGAAGAGAAATCTTCTTTTTTATCGCCAAATACTTTTCCTTCTATGATTTTTCCGGAAAGTATTTGTGCAAAACTTGGTGGTACCATGAGATTCTGATTAAAAAATCAAATTGAACTCAAAAGTTTGATAAAATTTTCACTCACTCAATGACTTTAATATTTTATGAAAATATTTCAGTCTTAACATCCGTCATTGATGAGGGGGAGAGTGATTTCTCAAGATTTTATGTATCATCAAAAACTCCCCACACTTTGTACAAAACCTTGCAACAAAACGATTTGTGATGGTTATGTGTCAGAATGAGAACATTTTCAGAGTTTTCGTTAAAACTTCAAAGCGTTTGTAAACTCATCAAATCTGACACATAACAACCTCCCTCACATATTGAGGGGGAGCAAGAAAAAGGTTCCTCTTATCAGAAACTATTAAAACTATCCACATTTCTCTCCAAAACGTTTTCTAAATTATTTAAATCAATTGAGATAAAAAATCTCAAAAGATTTGAAATTTTTTGATCGGGGGAGAGAATGTGATTTAAATATGAAATCTGATAATCAAACGTGATCTTTTGGACTCAATAAATGTGCTCCCACATATGTGCTTGATGAGTGCTCAAACACTCATCATTTTTGGTCAAATCTGAACTACAAAACATACAAAAACACTCAGAAATGCATCAAAATACTAAAAATATTTCAAAATTGTGTTTTATATGTTTTAGATGCAAAAAGAGTAAAAACAGATGAAAAACGTACAAAGTTTGCATAATTGGCAGTTTCAGTCCCTCAACTTTCAAAAATTGGCAAAAATAGTCCCTGAGCACTTATTTGAAAAGAAAAGTCACCAAAGGTCCTTTTGAAATCATAAGTTGTCATATTTAGTCCTTTGGTGAAAAATCTCAAAAGTTTTGAGAATTTACACTTTTGGTCCCTGGAGTTTCACTTTTGACAGAAATGGTCCCTGGGAAATATTTTTGGAAAGAAAAGTCAACTTAAGTCCTTGGGAAATCACAAATTGGCAAATTGGATACTTGGGTAAAAAGTTTGAGGAAAATACAATTTCAGTCCCTCAGTTTTGGAAATTAACAATTTTGGTCCCTGGGAATCTAAAAATGGGAAATTAACTTTTGTGGTCCTTTGGTTATTTGAACATTGGCATAACTCACCCTTGTAACTACTTTGGAAAAATGACAAAACCAGCCCTCCATTTTCATAAATTACAAAATTGGTCCTTGTGGTGTTTTGCTAAATAAACTAAACGGACCCTATTTTATTTATTAACCCATAAACCAAATCCAAAACAAAACACAACCATCACCCCAGCCCAATCCTACCCTAGGCCCATCCAAAGCCCACCCCCGTTTAAATATTACCCCGGTCAACACAGTCAACACCCTCACCCCTAACCTCCCAGCTTTTCCCCCATTAACACCCCTAAAACCTGTAATCTTGCCTCCCCTGCTTCCCCATTTTCCTCACCAACCTCACCTACACCACTCCAATTTCCCCCTCCTCATTTATTACACCCAGCTACTACACCTAACCCACTCAAACCTGCCCCATTAGCTTTTCCCGCCAAAAAGCCATTCAAAGGCTGTGATCTTCTAAAAGCTATCCAACGGTCCAGAAACATGATGGGAATGAAAGAGAAACATCCAAGGACCTATTTAAGTGAAGAAAAGATGAAGGAAGAGTAGTTAGTTAGTGTAGGATAGTTAATAACTTAGTTTAGTGTCGTTTTTTTATGTAACTTTCATTTCCAGTTGTAATTTCTTGTTTAAAAAGCTTGTACTCAGTTTTGTTAATGTAATCTCAACTCTATTTACCCTTTAATTCAAGTTTTCTTGTTTGAATCCGTATTTAGCATTTTTTTTTGTGAACTTGACAAATTCACCTAAAATTGTTAAGTGTTGTTTCATTGTTCCTTTAAGTTAATTTTATCTCACTCTTAAGTTTTCTTAAAGCTTAGAAACAAGTTAGGTTTAAATACTTAAAAATCTCAAAAAGACTCAATAATTGGCTACAAATTCAAAAACTAGTGAAAGAGAATGGAGAAGCAATAAACATGGTGGATTATGGATTTGCAGGGTGTTAGTACCTCAAGGGAGGTGTTAGGAAAGAGGAGTACCTAGTTCTTGATTCAAATCTCATTATATCAGTTGTAAGCTTACATTTTCATTATTTTGCATTTTACTATAGATAGGCTTTATTGTTACTTATCTTTGTGTTTTTCAGTTCCTTTAATATAGTTAAGTCATATTAGAGCCTAATATGAGGTAATTGTTCTTTGAATTTGATTATGTTCATAAATTTTAGATTCACAGTCAAAATTAGTATATCATTGAATCATGGTATTTTACTGTTGTTGTTGTTGTTTAGGAGTTTGTTTAAGTTTATATTGTCTTGTTGTGTGCCTGTGACTCAATTTCATGATATGAAACAACCATAAGCTTTGAAAATCAAAAAAGACATTGCATTAAGGAGTGTTTGGTTTAGTTTGGTTCAACAAGTTCTAGCCTGGTTTTGTCTTACTTTTTAGTTTAGCTACATTACTTTAGGCATAGTTACTGCATATTGGTCATAAAAACCTAGCCTCAAGTTTCCAAAGTCAAAAATCACCACATATGAAGCTTGTCTGTTTACTGTTGGGGATTTGAATCCCACAAACCTTCATTTCAATTTATCATTGGTTGTTTTAGCATTATATCATCTTATTATAGCTTATTGCATCCACATCAGTAGCCTAGGTTCACCAAAATCTCACCACAGTCAACTTTTCACAATTTCATTAAAAGTCAAATTTGTACCTTTCATATTTTTCCAAATGTTGCATGAATTTTGTGGAATTTTGTGGTGAGTTCTAGGGTCTGAAACTTCTTGAGATCATAGCCTCCCACCTCATCTTTAAGTTCCTACCTTGCTTTCATTTTTAGGAATTTTGCTGTGGGCCCCACCCTCACCTAAAGTCACCTGCAGGGCTGGGAATTCCCCTGCATCAGCAGGCCACCACACAACCACCACCTTTGGTGGTGGCTGCAGCCCACCTCAGCGGTCCCACAGGCCATAACTTGGTTCCTCCCAACCCCCCTCCTGGTCACCTTCAATTATTGACCAAAGGTTTGACCTAAAGCCTAGTGGACCCCACTTGGAATCAATCCACATATCTGTCCCATTTTCAGTTGAGTAACAAGGATCCAAGTGCTTATTTTGTTTTGTTTGCTTATTCTGTGGTACCCTAATTGCTTATTCTAGCTTAATCATGTCCCAACATCTTATTTAGACCAGAATCACCCATAGTGGACCCCACACAAGCTCATTTGAGCTTATTTCCTCACTTGGTCAACAATAGTCAACTATCAAACCTTTTTAGCTTATTCTGGCTTATTTTTGATTTCCTAAAAATTTGTTTTTACAAAAGTTTCTTGTTTTTAAGTGTAAAATAGATTTCTAAAAGAAAAATCAAGAAAAACCAATTTAATTTTAAGTGATAGTTTCTATTTAATATAATTTAAATTTTAATTTCATTTTTAGATTTTTATTAAGTATTTAGCATTTTTATATTTTTCTTAAATTCCTTTTATATTAAAGTAATTTTAGTAATTTTTTCAGATTTTTATTTTATCATTTGGTATTTATTAGATTTAATATTAGTTTTATTAGTAATTAATTAATATTTAAGTTTTAAATAGCATAATTAATTTTTATAAAGTAAGACCTAGTTTTTATATTTTTTCTAGCTTTTATATGTTATAAAACATTTTTTGGAATTTTTCTAGAATTTTTACTGTTCATTTTCTATTTTTATAATTTAAATTAGTTTAATTAGGTAATTAATATATAATTAGTAATTATTTAATAGAAAAATCACAAAAAGACAAAAATACATATTTTTAATTTTAAAACTTATTTTTAGTTATTTTATAATTTTAGAAATTTTATTTTCATTTTTCTAGTATTAAATTAATGTTATATTGTATTTAAGTTATTTAAATATTAATAATAAGTATTAAATAGTATTTAATTAATATTAAATAATTAATTAATGTAAAAATTAATTTTCTTTTTCTAAAAATTTTCTTTTAACCTTAAGTTTGTAAAAAAGTCATTTTCACCCCCTGGGGGTTTTCAGATTTCAGTTTTCACTTTTTATTTTGTACGTTTACGTTTTATTTAAATATAAACGTACGCGTTTTAGGTTTTAAACATTTCTGGTTTTTCTAAACTTCCAGTCTTGTTCATATAGCTTGTTTAAGCTATTTCTGTAGGACCGTAGAACAACCTAAAACACTATTGAATGAAGCCTAAATCTTAGAGAGAGAAAGTAAGTAGAGAGAGAGAGTGGATGAGATCTCCTAGTGTGTGTAAATGAAAGACAATGTTATTACCTAAGAGAACCAACCTCTCAAATGAGGTTTACAAGAGTATTTATAGTTGAAGTCTAGGGCTTCTCTAATCTTTTATATTATTACACTAATAGCCCTTAGACTTTTACAAAACATGAATACTAAACATAAACTTTATCATAATGATATTCTAAAGCAACCTATAACAGCACATTAATGACCGACACTTTTTATAAATAAAAATACGATTCTAACAATCTCCCCCTAAGTGTTGGTCATTGAGGTTGCGCGACGTCATCATCTTTGTCTTTAAACTTTAACATTCATAGCTCTTGACGTCTTTAAGAATCACTAGATGAAACATAGTTCCAGTTCATCATGCTTCATTGTTGTTGAAGTGATCCGATGATGTCATCTGCCTTTCACTTTTGTGTTTGTGGTGGTTGTCTGCCATTCCAACATGCTCATACGTCTTAAGTCTTTGTGATACATGCATTTGTTGTTTCCGTTCTTTCACTTTGATCTTTGTCACTTTACTTTGTAGATTCTTCTTTTTGGCGTAGAATCTTTCTTTGACTGTTGCTATCCTTTGATCTTTGTGAGAACTTTCCTTTGACTTTGTGATGCATGTATGAGCATGTGGAATCTTTCGCCATGGAGATGATGTATAGCTGCAGGTAAACAGTTAGCAATAAACAACCGGTACTTACAGATAAGGAATTAGAAATCGTCAATAGCATAGTGTGAAGACTCCTTCTAACCCTTACCATGGCCGTTCCCATATCAGATACTCCCGAAAGAGCTTACGAGACCTACTAAGTAGCTCAATGACTGGGTGAGTCGCTGGGGATCACTCCACGACTGTAGACCGTTTGAAACCACCGCGAACACTAAGCGTAACCCATAAAGAATTACCGAAGTGACCTGCTGTCAGGGCTGTTTGATGTTGACCCTGGCAGGAATTTCCATTCAATCATTGAGAAATACATTTGTAAATTCTCTCATAAACGTTCTCGGCAGATTGTTAAGATCTGCGAAGGACTCAATAATTTACAGCTGATGTCCATTGATGTAGAACACTAGTTGTAGAAATACTAAGTGTTCCTAAGAGATCTTTAATGTATCTCATGGCTCTAGACTCGATAAGTGCACACTTAGGTTTCCTATGCGGAGATTAGGGAGAGGTCTCCTGCTTCAATATCAACCATCTCTAAGAGACAGGTCGATAGATTACACCGGTTCCCCGTGAGAATAAAACAAGCTCTTTTAAGAGAACTTGAGTGGCTAGAAGGTTTAGTGCAGTGCGTCACTGGGTCCATGACGTCTTTATCTTCAATACCGGTGTCACCTTAGTAACAACCAGTAGCATATGAATTGAACCCGGTGTCTGCCCTAAGGTTGAACATATGGAGGGCTATTTCTTTTCACCCTTTTTCATAACTTTTCTTTTTAATTCTTCAACCCCTTCTTTCTCCTTTATCATTTTCTCCTTTTTTCAATAATACCTAAGGACTTCTAATTCTAATCTATTGGAATTGTCCTTGGGTAGATCCCTCCGGCTCTGGCGGATCATAGGACGGTTTTCCCTAACCTTAGTCACCTTATAACTCCATGAATCCTATAATTGCCATGAAACCTTTGATTGAAAATCTCTCAAAGTGTTTATGAATAGTAACACATTTTTGTTGACACTTTGAGAGTTTTTGTTTCTTATGAAGGACTCCCCCTTCACATGTGCTCATGAATTTTTTAAGAAATTTGCACATGCGTGAGGAGTTTGCACTTTTTGAATTGATCCACTTTCAGTGAACATGACCGATTCGAGACACGCTTACATCACTAGTTAGACTAGCTTGAAGTTATTACCCGTCCTGGTCAAGTCCAAAGAAAGTTTCTCGATACGGTACATTCTACTCAGACAAGTCCTATTCGAGACACGCTTACATCACTAGTTGGACTAGCTTGAAATTATTACCCGTCCAGGACAAGTCTTTTCGATTACTGACATATTAAGTTTCGTCAATTCATTGGTACTTTCTGAGTCTAGCTCTTTTGAGATTCAGTCACAAGCTTTAAACCTCTTTGATCACATTTTAATCATGTCTTCTCCCCCTCAAAAATAGCATATCGTGATATTTTTGATATCAACAGATTAAGAAAAAGCTTTTGGAGAGAAAGACAGATTTCATTTTGCATGAATTCGGAACAATTTTGTTTTTGTACTCCCCCTTAATGATAGCACATTTTAAAATCAATTAAGGGTTTTGAGGGAGTTATTTTGAGCACTAATTTTGAGAGATTATGAAAAATCTTTTGAACAATCTTTAAAAAGTGCTTCAAGAAATATGTTTGAAAACGAGTTTATGTTTGAAATCCTTTTCGTTTGTTTAGACTCGAACTTTTTGAAAAAGATTTCGTCCTTGAAAATACGAGTCCTAGATTTGAAAATAATCAGAAGTCATCGTTTAAGCTCGGGTTTCGTACTGAAGTATACGAAAGCCATTGTGAAGAAACATTTGAGAAACGACATGTTTTAGTAAAACATTAAAAAGAACTCCCGCTCAAGCATTTGTACATGTCCGTATCATTGTTGAATGACATTTCTAGAAACGTACAGAATATTGATTTATACGAGAGACATGTCGTGAGAAGAATATTTTTGGATTTTTTGATTTTATATTGTTTTTGTATTTTTTGAAATTTTATATTTTTGTATTTTGTTTTTGTTGGTTTTTCAAATTTTGTATTTTGTTTTTTTTTTCAAAAATATTTACAGCGAAGCGATTGTGAAAAATATTTTTCAAGAAGATTCGAGAAGACGTTCTAGCTCCTCAGGAGTTAGGCTTCGCATGCCAATTCGTCGAACTAAATAGTCAAACCTTTCTTTTGGAAGGGCTTTAGTAAATAGATCGGCGAGTTGGTAATCAGTCTTAACGAAAAATAATTCAACAGTACCCTCTTCCACGTGTTCTTTGATGAAATGGTAGCGGACTTTGATATGCTTCGTCTTAGAGTGATGTACGGGATTGCACGAGATGGCTATGGCACTTTTTGAGTCACAATACATAGGTATTTTGTCAAAAGTAAAGCCATAATCTGTGAGCTGTGTCCTCATCCAAAGAACTTGGGCACAACACGCAGATAGAGACACATACTCGGCTTCGGCGGTTGATAGCGCAGTACAATCCTGTTTCTTTGACGACCAGCTTACTAGCTTTTCACCCAAAAATTGTGCTCCACCTGATGTACTTTTTGCAGTAACTTGATCTCCTGCATGGTTGGCATCTGAAAAGGCTGTTAGAGTAAACCCCGAATCCTTCGGATACCAAAGTCCCATGTTAATGGTTCTTCGTAGGTACCGAAAGATCCTTTTAACCTCTTTGAGGTGAAGTTCGGTAGGCTTTGCCTGAAACCGTGCTAACAAACAAACAGCAAATTGAATATCAGGTCGACTAGCAGTTAAGTACATGAGAGAACCGATCATGCTTCGATATTTTTTCGGATCGACGGGTTTCCCAAACAAATCAGCATCAATTTTTGGTGAAGTGACCATTGGAGTACCAACAGAATCACAATTGTCCATTCCATGTTTTTTTAAAATCTCTATTGTATATTTAGCTTGATTGATAAAAATACCACGAGGGGATTGATGTATTTGTAAACCAAGAAAGAATTTTAGTTCCCTCATCATGGACATTTCAAATTTGCTTTTCATGAGATTTTCAAAATGTTTTGAATGGTTAGGATTGGTTGATCCAAAAATTATGTCGTCCACGTAAATTTGAACGATCAAAATGTCATCTTTGAATTTTTTGATAAACAAGGTGTCATCAACCGTTCCTTTTGTGAAATTGTTTTTGAGCAAGAAAGATGATAGTTCGTCATACCACGCTCTTGGAGCTTGTTTTAAACCATAGATGGCTTTCTTAAGCTTGTAGACGTAGTCTGGATGATCTTTGTCGATAAATCCCTCTGGCTGACTCACATACACTTCTTCTTTCAGAGTTCCATTCAAGAAAGCTGTCTTAATGTCCATCTGATAGACTGTGATGTTTTTGTGAGCTGCATAGGCTAAGAAAATCCGGACTGCTTCAAGTCTAGCTACAGGCGCGAATGATTCTTCGAAATCTATCCCTTCTTCTTGTGGATATCCTTTAGCCACAAGACGAGCTTTGTTACGAATTACAGTCATTTCCTCATCCAGTTTGTTCTTCCACAACCACTTGAGATCAAGAACGCGTTTATCAAGTGGTCGTTCAACAAGTTCCCAACTATCATGTAACAGGTATTGAAGAAGTTCCTCCTGCATCGCTTCAATCCAAGGGTTTTCTGCCATTGCTTCCCGAATGTTCTTTGGTTCTTTGAGGCTTATTGAGCAAATGTAAATGCACAATTCGAGATCGGTGGCAAGTTGTCTCCTCGTCTGAACTGGCTTTGAAGGTTCACCAATAACTTGTTCTATTGGATGGTCTTTTGTCCATTGAAATGTAGAAGGGTACCTTGGGTTTAACGTATGTGTGTTAGACGGTTCTTGTAACCTTGAAGAAGATTCAGCAGAGTCTGTTGCAAACGGGTTTTCAAATACTTCTTCTCCTTCTTCTAATGCAACATCGTTTGAATTATTTGTCGGTTCTTCTTGAAAATTTGTGTTTTGATTTTGCTCATCAACTCTTGATAGTTCAGTTTCAAGTACTGGAGTGGCTTGAGTAGATGTAGATGATGTTGAGGTAGTTGGTACTTCAGCTTCGATTGTTTTAGATGCATCCAGTGGTGGTGGTGGTTGATTTTGAGCGGGTGCAGCGGAATGTTGTTGAGATGCATTTGTCGAAGTTCCACCATAATATTCATCAAACATTAACTCGAAGAAATTTTCCAGTTCTTGTTCTGAAGGTTTGTCCGTGTTTGTTGACTGAGCTCCTTGAGGCACGAGTCCTGAACTGATGTGTCCAGAAGTCTGACTGTTTGGTGCGGGTCCTAATCTGGTTTGATTAGAAGCCATCGGATTAAGCGCGGGTTCTAGAGCGTATCTCTCAGAAGCCATTTGTGAAATCTCATCAAACTTCACATTCATCGTATCCATTATCCTTTTAGTTCTTCGATTATACACCCTGAATGCCCTCGAGTTTCCTGAATATCCAATGAAGATTCCAATATCACCCTTAGCTTTCAACTTTCCTAGATCTTCTCTGTCGTTCGTCGGATAGCACAAAGCGCCAAACACGTGAAGGTAAGAGATGTCAGGTTTCCGGTTATTCACAAGCTCATATGGGGTTTTATTGAATCTTGGATGAATTAGGGATCGGTTTTGAGTAAAACAAGCAGTGGCAACAACATCAGCCCATAAGAATAGTGGTGCACTAGAATATATGAGCATTGTGCGAGCAGCTTCCACAAGAGTTCTGTTTCTTCTTTCAACTACCCCATTCTGCTGTGGAGTTCTAACAACTGATGTTTGATGTGTAATTCCAACATCTTCGAGGTAAGTTCTTAACTCCTGGTTTGTAAATTCTGTGCCATTGTCTGTTCTTATAATCCTTACTGGAGCTTGAAGTAGAACTTGAATACGCTTCAGAAAGGTGATGATGATGCCTGGTGCTTCGTCTTTTGATCTCAAAAACTTTACCCAAGTATATCTTGAATAATCATCAACAATAACAAGAATATACTTCTTCCCATTAATGCTTTCAACTCTCATTGGGCCACATAAGTCCATATGCAACATATGTAACCTTGCTTCCGAACTAGGTACGGTTTTGGGTTTATATGATGCTCTTTTACTTTTTCCTTGTTCGCATGATGGACATATGTGTTCCTTGGTGTATTTGAACTTAGGAAGTCCAGTGACGATGTTGTCTTTGGCTAACTTGTTGATGTTGTCGAAATTGAGATGGGATAACCTTCTATGCCACAGCCAGGACTTAGTTTCGGTTGCCCTTGTCATAAGACAAATTGGTGATGTAGAAGCCATTTGGTTGATGTCGATAGCATATAAGTTTGTACCACGATTACCAGTTAAGAGATCATCACCAACCAAATTTCTAATAAAAACCGTGTTTCTCCTGAATGCAACTTCTAAATCTGCATCACAAAACTGCCCAACTGAAAACAAATTATGTCCCAATCCTTCGACGTAGTAAACTCGAGTGATCAAAAAATTCCCAAACTGAAGATCTCCAAAACCCAGAATAGCTGCTACATAATCATTTCCAAAGCGTACAGTTCCCATGAATTTCCAAACGAAATTGATCAGCAGCTTTAAATTCCCGGTCATGTGCTTGGAGCAACCCGAGTCGACGATCCAAAGACATATTTCGACAACCTGCAAAGAACAGAAGATTTTGTATTTGGAAACCGTTTTGAATTTGGTTTCATTGGGTTAGGAGTAAAATCCATATCACACTCATAGAATGTTTCAACATGTTCAATTTGAACAACTTTCAATGTTCCATCCTGGAGAATGAATTTTCTTCCCGTTGGTTTCCATGCACAATACTTAAGATAGTTCCTAGGCATTTGGCTACTAGTGGTAGACCTAAAGCGTGCAACTAATCTTTCAATAGATCTAGATCTAGCCCTAGTTCCTTTTGGAACTTTCTTCTGTTCAGGCGTAACATTCACATTCTTGGAAACACATTCATCATGAACATAATTAATTAAACATTTCTTGGATGTCAAGCAAACAGAGTCATTACATGCATTAGAACCAGTACTCTCGACATTACATTCAGATGAAACATGTCTCTTATTAAAAAGCGATAAATTCCTAGGGTGTTCTTCTACTTTATTCTTGCTACTACTCGTAGAGGCAGGCGAGACTCTATTGTTCATTTTAGAAATGCTCTCTTCGACATGTTCTATCGTTTGCACAGAATCCCGAACGACGGGAGGATCATGTTTGGTGTAAAAAATACTACCATTATACAAGACGTTCTGTTCTTCATGAGCTTTCTTGAGATTACAAGGATTGTTGTTACCAAGAGCCATTTTGTGTTTCGTATGGTAAATCGGATTAGTTTGATTTGAAATCATTTTCATTGTTTGACTTGACTGACCCGACTTAACCACTAATTCTTCTAGATGTGCAATCTTGTGTTCTGACTCTACGATTTCTTCCAAAAGTTTATCTTCTTTCTTTGCAAAGTCCTTTTTCAACTCATCCCTTTCTTTTTCAAGATTAGTGTAAGCTGTTTCTTGTTTTGAAAGTTGGTTTGTTAATTCAGAAATTTCTTGTTTTAAAGAGTTAATGGTTTTTGTTGAACTTATTTCAAGATTAGCAAACTTGGTTTTCCATTCCCTATCTTTAACAAGTAACTTCTTATAACCAATTTCAAATTCTGACTCGCGTTCTTTGTGAATTTGAAACTTTTTGCATTTTCCTTGTATCTCTCAAGCTCAGTGGTCAATTTCTCATTCGCGGCCTTAACATAGCGATTGACCTTTTTCACTTTCTCGAATTCAATACCACAATTATTTAATAATGATTCAAATAAAGCACGTGTTTCCTCATCATTCTCAGCATGCTGTGAAACGAAGCCTCCATTATGATTCAAATCTGGAGTTGCTGAAGAAATATTGCTACTACTTGGCGTGTCCAGGTATGTATCATAAGTGGGTGCTTGCTTCTCAGAATGCTGTTCCTCATGAGGAGACATATCAAATATATCATTATTATGACATGTGTTGAAATTTGATACCTCAGATGGTGCACTGGTGTCATAAACAGGAAGTGTGTCAGAATCCGTGTCATACTTAGCTTCCTGAAGATTCGCCATGAATATGCAGTTCGCATCGATATCCTCTCTGTCTTCCATTTCATCCATAAGAGCCATAAAATCATGTTCCTCTGCATTCAACTGAAACCCTGCCTTTTCTTTTTGTGCCAACAGTACTGCTTTCTGCAAATACTCTAGATCTTTCTTGTTCGGCTTAGTAGGACAGTTCCTTGCCATATGACCTACTCCTTGGCAGTTGAAACACTTTACCGGATTACCCTGATTCACATTTCCATAATTCCCAACAACTACAGCTGCCACATTCCTATTCTGATTACCCATTGTCAGATTACCAACATTCTGACCCCTCTGATTTCCAACATGCTGACCCATCTGATTCCCTGCATACTGACCATACTGATTCCCTGCATACTGACCTGCATTCTGCATATTCTGATTACCCATGTTAATTCCAGTAGCATATCCTTGCTGATTCCCATAAACTCTAACCATTTGGCCTCCGTTGCCCATATTGAAACTCGGCTGAGCGATCTGCCTGTTGCGAGTATTCGATGAAATCCTTTGGTTGTTGTTTGTTGGTGTAGAATAGCGTCCTTGAAATGCTTTAGTCAGAAAAGCAAACGCTTGTGTCAAGGCTGCAGTAGCTTCATCATTGTCAGTGAATTCTGGTTCTTGGAAATGTGGGTATTGCTGTTGTGGAATAACATGTTGTTGCTGTGGGTAGAATTGTTGTTGGTAGATCGGTGTTGGTTGTTGAATGTAGGATGGTTGCAAGTAGTTGTGAGTGGAAGATGATGATGGTTGTTGTTGTGTGTTCACTGGTATAGGTGTTGGTGTATCAGCCATTAATGCTAGAGGATCATGCTTTTTAGCTAGTAATTCAGCTCTTACTTCATTAGCTTCATCTTGATTTTGCTTCAAGACGTCATACACTTGATCATAAGTCACTTCATGCAAATTCTTTGTCTGATAAACAATAGTAACATATCTTCCCCATTCTGGTTGTAACTCATTCAGAAAAATGGTATTGTTAGCAATATTTGTCTGACTGAGGTTGTGTCTTGATAAATCATTCATGATCTTACAGAATCTGTGGTAGTACGTCTCTATGGATTCACCAGGAATTGAAGTAAACTTGCGAAGTTCCTTAAGCAGGTGTGTTTCCATTTCCTGTTTCCCGATGTCTGTCCCATACATTAACCTCTTGACTCTTTCCCAGACTGCATGAGCACTTACTTCACTGTCAACAGTAAGATAGATGGTTTCAGGTAAACCAAGAACGACGTAATGAAATGCCTGATCATCAGCTTCAATCTGTTTTCTGTCTTCCACAGTGTATTCAGTCTCATTCTGTTCTTTGTAATATGGTGTAAACTGGGGGGGGGGGGGGTACCATTTGGATCACCAGGGTCTAGTACTTGTGATGGTTTAAAGGGTCCATCCACAATGGATTTGATGAGAAGACTTCCATTTGTTTTGCTCTTAAGATAACGCATCATACGACTAGCCCACTGTGAGTATCCACCCTTTGACAGCATGGGAGGTCGGTTTTCGGCACCGGCAGCATGAATATCTTGTTGTGTTGCCATGGATTGACTTCTAAGTGAAAAGTTGTTCTTAGGATCTTTTGAAAGATAACAAAGATTGTTGTTGTAGATTAGATGTTTTGGTGAAGTTGAAAAGCGTTCTCGGTTGATATTTTGTGATTTCAAATTTTCCCTCCAAAAAAATGAATACGAAAATTTTCTTTCTCAAAATTTGAAAATCTCAAAGAGATACAATTCTAAGGTTACCAGAAAAATTTGAGTTTCAAAAATTTTTCCGTCAAATTTTACCGAAATTTTTTGAATATTGGCTTAAAAATTTGAATTTCGGGCCAAAATTTTCAACATTATACCAAACTTTGAATCTCGCGTAAAAATTGAACGTTAAGTCTCGTGTAAAAAATAAATTTTACTCAAATTTTCCCGCCAAAATACTTTTTTTTTTTACTAACTCGATAGGATTGTGATTGTCTAACTCGGTAGGATTATCAATTCAAACTCGGTATGACATAAAATGTTCAAACTCGGTAAGTCTTATAGATGTCCAAACTCGGTAACTTATGTTGTTTAACTAACTCGGTAAGATTAAAGGCAGACTTAACTCGGTAAGATTTAAGGAATTCCTAACTCAGTAAAGTGAATTGAGTTGGGCAGAGTTTCCCCTTAGTATAAGCCACAAAGAACCTAACTCGATAAACGATTAGGTAAAGGCTAACTCGCCAAAGTCCAAACTCGATAAGAAACTTATAGAACCAAACTCGATAGAAATCCCTAACTCGGTAAGTTTTATCCTAACTCGATAAGATTTTTAACCCAAACTCGATAAGTCAAAATACCTAACTCGATAGAAAATCCAAACTTGATAGAAAATCACCCTAACTCGAAAAGAATTTCCTAACTCGAAACGTTGAAAAATCCAAACTCGATAGAACTGAAACCTAACTCGAAAGAAAAATTTCAAACTCGCTAAGTTTTAACAATCCTAACTCGCTAAGAATACACCCCTAACTCGAAAAAAATTACCTAACTCGAAAATGTGGCGATGAACAGTAACCTAGAATCATAAAATCACTTTTATACCAACTTTTTTCAACCAAATCAAACCTAAAACAACCTATATTATCCCTAGGCTCTGATACCACTTGTAGGACCGTAGAACAACCTAAAACACTATTGAATGAAGCCTAAATCTTAGAGAGAGAAAGTAAGTAGAGAGAGAGAGAGTGGATGGGATCTCCTAGTGTGTGTAAATGAAAGACAATGTTATTACCTAAGAGAACCAACCTCTCAAATGAGGTTTACAAGAGTATTTATAGTTGAAGTCTGGGGCTTCTCTAATCTTTTATATTATTACACTAATAGCCCTTAGACTTTTACAAAACATGAATACTAAACATAAACTTTATCATAATGATATTCTAAAGCAACCTATAATAGCACATTAATGACCGACACTTTTTATAAATAAAAATATGATTCTAACAATTTCTTTGTAGATTCCTTAGTATAACCAATCTCAAACCCTTTCCGTCCAAATTCACCCGATCACAGATCCGTTTGATAACCATCACACCTTGTCGGGACATAACGACCCGGGGAAACACTTTACTTCCGCGGAGCATTGACTCTAGGCTGTTTGACCTAGTTGACCATCCTTTGGTCAATTTAGTTTGACCGTTTTGAGGCCAATCAGTGCTAAACTCTTTCGAATATCGATGCACATATTGAGGGAGAGCAAAAGGCATTTGTGGAAGTTATATGAAAGACCGACCATTTATCTTTATGCATGGAGTTATAAGGTTGGTTAAGGTTAGGTATGAGTTCCCATGATCCACCAGAACCGGAAGGATCTTCCCAGGGACAATCCTCTAGATAGATTAGAAGTCCTTAGGAATGATTGAAAAAAGGAGTAAAGTGAGAAAGGGAAGAGTGCGGACTGAGATAAAGCTAGGACTGGAACAAACCCAACAAGGTTCTAGTGGTGAAGTCTCGGTAAGCATTGAAGGGGTTGAAGAATGAAAAAGAAATGTAATGAGAAAGGGTGAAAAGAAATAGCCCTCAATATATTCAACCTTAGGGCAGAAACCGGGTTCAATGCATAATCTACTGGCGGTTACTAAGATAACACCGGTATTGAAGTCAAGACGTCATGGACCCAGTGACGCACTGCACTAAACTTCCCAACCACTCAAGTTCTCTTAAAAGAGCTTGTTTCATTCTCACGGGGAATCCTGTGTATTGTATCGACCACTCATTGCGAGCTATGTTGATACCTAAACAGGAGACGCCTCCCCAGTCTCCAGGAGCGGATCAAAACGCACTATTGAGTCTAGAGCCATGAGATCATCCATAAATCTCGATAGGACACATTCCAAATATGCTTATTGTTTCACATAATGTGGAAAATAAGATAAAATATTTAGAGTCCTACACATTATCCTTGTGGTATTGCCAGAACATCCGAGTGATATTAAAATATTCACGATGAAGATGGAAATCCTTCTAGAGTGAACATCTTTCAAGCTCTTGGTAGGTGACATGTGAGATCCATCTTGGATCAATGATCAAGTGACAACTGGAAAGCAACAATGGTGTGATTCAAAATTGAATCAAACTTGTTCCAGGATATGGATTGACGGATACTTTTGCTAAAACCCTTCAATGTGCTCACAAACTAATTTTTCGAGCACACTGATTGTGTATAATCTTTCAAACAAAAGTATTTTTGATGGAAATGTGATTCTGAGTATAAAACACTCGTTGTGTCTCAAAAATTGTTTATTATATGACACGCGAGTGATTTCTATAAATCAATTTTTCATCAATCCGTGATTCACTCTATCGTACTGTCTGCTTTGAGACGTTCCGGTATGAGAACATGCTTAGTATGAAGATTCCAAAGTGGATTCTTTGGAAAATTCATTACTATATTCGTGTCAAGGAGAGTCTACTTTAAAAGAGACTCTACCTGATCACAGGTCAGTTTTCACAAAACCGAAGGGTAGTCTGTCCTCGCAGAACGAATGACAAAGCCATATTCATTCTCTATCTTTATTGCTAACTATATTATTTCAGGGACACATATAAAGATGGCGTTGATGGCTCCTATTTCTAGCTGAATTGGGTCAATCCATACCTCATGCTCACACATCCTCCACACTATCAATGACGATGAGAGACTTGCTATAACAAATGTTGAGAGACTACCAACAACGTTTCCGAAAATCTGATGAAAAAGTCTCCTGATCCACAACTCTAAAGTAAAGTCTCCTGATCTAGAAGGGTGTGAGCATGATGGCCCGTAAGTCACTACGTCACATGAAGGCGATACTTCTATGGATGAGCTTGGAGATTTACTATGGCTGATGATCTCAAAGAAGCTCAAAGATCACATATCACAAAGGAATCCAAAATCACAAGTTCATTGCTTGAAGTACAAAGTGTGCGGAAAAGTGAAGAATCAGAACCTACGAGCTACAGAGACTAAAGAATGCTTAAAGATCAAAGAACTTAATCTCCAAGGTGACCTCGCTTAGGGGGAGATTGTTAGGAATACAAATATTCCTGTAAAAGTCTCGGTCACCTAATTATTGTAATAGCATTAAGTTAGCTCGTAGTTAGTTATGTATTAGTTGGTTAGAATTAGTTTAAGTAACACCGTGGAAGAAGGACGGGTCTTTACCCACTGTATGCCTGATCCACTGCCCGGGTGTGGGCGTTTGTAGTTTAGTATAAATACCCCTCTCCACATGTGGAGAGGGTTGGACCTTCATTCACTCTAATCTAATATTTCTCTTTTTCTCTCAAGGTTCCACTCTTTCTTTCTTACTCTCAATTCTAACGCCACACATACCACAAGGATTGCATGTTTCCATCTTGATTAGTATTCTACAAAAGTGAAGAAAATGACAAAATCAAGAAACTAAGCTAGAAATTACACCTGACGACGTCACGCTTTACAAGGTGACGCCGTCACTTGAAGATTTAAGAGGTGGAAATATTTGCAAGTGACGCTCTAGAAAACTTTAGGAGGATTAACACGTGACGGCGTCACATGTTATTTGGAGTAGGCCATCACATACAAAGCTAACAAGAGACGACCCAGAGGAAAATACAAGTGACGACGTCAAGCAGCTTGATTGGGCATCACGAAACCCTAATTGCAGCGAGATGACGGTGTTACAACCTAAAACGTGACACCGTCACCTTTGTATCTCTATATATAGTTTTGGATTTTTTCATTAGAAAGTGTGGAACTTTAGAGTACAACTTGGGAGAAAACCCTAGTCCGAATTTTACTGCATTTTATGGGTTTAAACCCTCTTTTCTTCCATGTTCAATTAAAGATAAGTTCTTCCCTTAATCATTTAATATGTCTATGTGTTATTTGATTAATTTTTTGCCTTTTCTTTACATTAACATGTTAACTTAGATTTCTTAGTGTTTGCTTAGATCTAATGAAACCTAGTTATTAATTAATGATTGTTGATTTGTTATTGATTGTTTGGTTGATTGACTCGCGTTAGGCTTAAGAAAACAGGCTAATCTCCTATACGGTTGATGCAATATAAATTGTATATAGATATCTCCAAGGTATTCAAAAGAAATATGAATAACCCGAGGTTGTAGTCTGTGTGAAGGGGTGTGAATGGAATTTGTGATAAACGTGTCCTGAAATGTGTAGTGAATTGTGATAAAAGTGTATTTGATGAGATTTACACTATTAATGATGAAATAAAGACACAAATTATCAATGAATGCAAGTAAATCAAATTACTAAATAACACGTAAGCTAAAAACCTAACGTAAACCTAAAAACGCGAACTTAACGAGAAATAACGTAACTAAAAAGGCAAACTAAAGGGGAAAAGCACCTAAAATTCTAAAATTACTTTCTAAAAGTCCTAAATGCTTAAAAATAAATTTAGGAAAAAGAAAAATATTTTTTTGACTTTATTTATTTATTATGAATTAATAACTATTTAAAAAAGGGAAAATAAAAGAAAAATAGAAAATCAACTTAGAAAATTACCAAAAATTAAAGAATACTATTTTATGAAATAGGTAATGAAATGGAAAAAATAATTAAATTTGGAAAATATTGAAAATTTAACTAAAAACGCAAAGCCACGGGAAATCCCGAGTCCTTTTTGCAAATTTGAGAAAATTAAGTCCAAATCCTAATTTTATAATTTTCCTAGGTTAAATATGTAAAAAGAAAGTTACGGAAAAAAGATGGATATTTTTTTGATTATTTTTCTATTTTTTTGCGAATTAAATGCTAAATAAAAGAAATTAAATTGAGAAAACTATTAAATTAACAGTGAAAAATGTGAAAAATTACAGATAAGTCCTAAGCTATATTAGATTCCTAGGAAAAATAAGAAAACTTGAAAAGCATTTGTAATAAGCCCTGAATAAGCTAAACAGCTTAAGTAAACTTATAAGGGCTTAAAGTGTTAAGTAATAAACTTAGTAAATACTTCCTGAAAAAGACCCAAGGGCGAGTGGTGAGTGTGTGGTGTGGTGAGCTGGGTGGCCAGGGTTCATATAACAGCAATGACATTTTTTTTGAAACATTTTTTTTTTTAATTTTCTTTTTGCAAAAACTTATAACAACTAATAATAAGCAAATTCTGTAAAATGGCTTTTATAGAAAAGTTGAAATAAGCTCAGAAACAAGATTCTAATCCTAACAGTAACATCTAGAAAGCTTAAATAAAGTTTATGAACTAGCAGCCTAATCAAATGATGCCTAAGCTAAACCAAAGGTGTGCAAAAGCTATAAGCTATCTAGTACTGTAACACCCCCAAAATACCGCAGCGGAAGACTGTGTCACTGGGGTGCTACTTCATAATACAAAGTACAAGTTATAGAAAACGAACTCTAAATGAGACGTTTTGAAAAGTTACCATTCGATTAATGAATTCAAAGTTACAAACATGAGATTCCAAAGTATGATATATAAATGTATACAAAATGTTTTGAATGGTAAATGATAAAAGTGTAAGTCTTCAGAATATGCAGCTTGACTCTAAGTTCCACGCACTAGCTATCGCCTTACTAACCTGAGATAAACATGCTAAAGTGTCAACACAATGGTTGGTGAGTTCATAGAGTTTGTCTTAAAATAGTTGAAAAGCCTATAAAGAATGTTCACACAGCAAAGGCATCATGAATCCACTCAGTTGCAAGTCCCGCCATAAGAGACTTGTAACCTGTGTGTTCACAACCCACTGCTAATATATATAGTATGAATAAGACATGTATAAGTTCATCAAAACAATTAAGCAATTAGTCGTGAGTCTACACTTCATCTCCGAAGACCTCACGTTTGTTGTATGTCTCAATGGTCATCCAACAACTTAATCTGGAGCCACTGGCAGTCTCAATGGTCATCCAACAACTTAATCTGGAGCCACTGGAAGTCTCACAATCAAGTATAACGCAATTAAGTATAAAACAATCATGTATGTATGAAATCAAGTATAATGCAATCAAGTATAAGACAATCAAGTATAAAACAATCAAGTATAAATGTTTTGAGTATTTGTACAAGTAAGCAAGTAGTTGAGCATGTATCTCCCCCAAAGAGTTAAAACAAGTATGAAAAAGTAGGGGCTATGACTCACCTTAAGCTTAAGTGATGTGAAATGAAAGTGGTAGTCGAATCGCGAAAGTCTCTAAGAGCAGCCAATAATAGAACGTTGTGACTTAGGTTTGGAGTAACGTCTAAGAATACGAAGAATTGCCTATATATGTCTTGCATAATGTTCATGATGTAGTACTTAGTATATAGTGTAAGTCTTTAAATATAAATGGTTTATGAAACATGTATAGGTTGTATATCTCTTACTACCGTTCGGGCCGACATAATTCAGAAGTCATGGAGTAAACGTTCGAGGAGCCAGGATACTTTAATTCGTAAATCCACAACAAATCTCGATGGCTTACTTAATGAACTCCTCACATGAGGCTCCCTACTATTGTAGTATTTGATAACATATGTATAAGTTTTGATCTTTAAAAGTTATATGGTCTTTAGCCGTGGCTTTGCCGTGACCTTGGTCATTGTTACCATGGTCTTGAGACTCAACCTTGGCTTTAGCCATGGTTGTGGTCTTGGCTTTAGGTCATTAGACCTCTTGGTCTTAGTAAATCATAACTATTATATAGTGACTTTGGTCTAAACATGGGCTGTTAAGAATTTGAAGAAAATATCACTCGGAAAGCGTTTTCAGGGCTCGAGCTTCTTTATCCCTGAACGAAAACGTCGTTCCGGACAACTTTCGTGTTTTAACTTTTTGATGAATCGGAGCAGAAGGGTGACTTTCAAAATGGCAGATTGCAAAACAGTAGGGTATTGGCAGTTTCGGCGTTTTGGTTTCGCTAACTTCTTATGGCCATAACTTTTGACTCGGGTACTCGTTTTGGGTGATTCAAATTGCTATGTTTTCCTTGTTAAGTCCTATTTAACAGTAAGTAAGTGTCAAATATCATAGTTGTACTATTTTGGTCGTGGTTCTCCATAAAAGTCACTAGTTTACTTGTTTAAATATCATAAGTTAACATATATATACCATAATTTGTTTTACTAGTTTTTATACATCATGAACATAATACAAAGACCATATATAGCATGAAAGAAACATAATAAGCATGAAAATGATATTGAGCAAGAAAGTGTAATAGGGTTTGCTTACAACTTTTGGCTTTCTAAAGAAAGGAAGTCAAGTACGAAACTAGGACACTAAACCTATGCTTGTAAACCCTTCACCACAACTCTTGTAACCCTTGCTAGCCTTGATATAAACCTTGTGAAAACCATTTAACTTCAGCCCCTAATCACCTTGTGTAGCTCCTAATTCAACCATGGAATCACCAAACAAACTTAAGAACTAGGTAGAGAATACTAAGACCTTGAACTTTGTAGTGTAACTTGTAGTTTGAAGATCAAAGGATCATGGTGCTAGGAATTAATGGTGTGGCGTTTTGGTGATGAAAAGATGAAGGTATGAGCTTGCTTTTATAGCATGAATGAGGAGGTTAGGAAGGTAACTAGGAAAGTGCCTAAACTTGGTGACCAAGTTTAACTTGGAGCCAAAGTTTAACACTTGTTCTAATCCTAGGGCTAAATGTATGAGATCAAGACACATGGGCTGATTTCCCCCCCCCCCCCTAAAGGCGGTTCACTATACTTGGGGAGGAAGTGTTGGCTTTTGATGGTATTATCCTACTTATGGAGCTAGTTTTGGACCCGTAAAATGCTAACCGTAAGTTGTTAAGTCACGAAACGTAAAACCGGGTATCCTAAAAATATGAAACTTATAAATATGCTAGAACTTATCAATATACTCCATAATAAAATATAAAATGAGTGGTAGGTTCTTTTGGGGTGCTCAAACCCTGCTAAAACTGGAAACACGGGTCTAAAACGCGTAATACGTAAAACGTACGAAAGTTGCGTAAAATTGAGAAAAGTAAAATGTAACTTTTCTAATAGGATACTAATGACTTAAAATGACTTATAATGTTTAGGCTGGGCTCAGTCTAGTGTCGGTTGGTATTTAATGTCTTTAAACTTAAAACCGTAAGCCCAAAAATCAAGGAATGATTTATAAAATCAAGGAATGATTTTTGGTCAAAGGAGGAGGGAAAAATATGTTGACTTTTTCTAATAAGTTGAAAACTCAAATAGTCTTTGAAACGCGGTGTAGGTATAGGCTAAGGTTACGGCTGAGTAAAAACGCTTAAAACTGAAAATTCCAGTTTTTCACGGCCGAGGCTTATTTTGGTCATGTTTTTCACAGTCATGATTAATTCTCAAATAAATCATGAGTGTGTCAAACATTTTTCTGATGCGGGGTCACTTAACGCGGTCGAGTTTCGTTGTGCGTAGAATTTTTGAATGACGTTTTACCCTAAAACGTGTAATTCCTTAATAACTTTCACGAAAATGATCTGATGAGTGTCAAACTTTTAATTTTCTATGGAAATTATTTATCACTCGAGGCCAAGAAACAAAAATAAAATTTCGGGAAAAATGGATAGTAAAAGTGAATAGTAAAATTTTTCGGGAATAGTAATTAACCTGAAATTGCGAATTGTTACAGTCTCTACCCCTCAAGGAGAACTTCGTCCCGAAGTTCAGTTGATGTTAACTACTTACGGTGTGTCTAAGAGAATTCAGGATCTCTAATATAGTGGTGTTTACTCTGATTCGTCTAAGGTTCTGGTTAAGGAGTTGTATCGGATGTAAATAAGCCCACTTATTTATAACTCATTACTTACATAAAGAAGCGTCCAAATTTATGTAAGTAAAGGATCATAAACTCATGGTTCGGTGATTTGCAATTTCTTTATTTAAATGAAGAGGCGTCCCAATCCATTTAAATAAGGAGATTCTAAATCATCCTACTTAAGAATTTCTGACACAAAATCCGCCTTCTGGGGCCGATAGTAAGATAATCAAGTCATCAAATCCCTAAAGCTAAGCAATAATATTATTTAACTCCAATCTTGTGTCTCATCAAACAAGAACTGTCACAAGATCAAGTTAAATAATTAGTTATTACTGAGCTCCATGTTTTTAATGACTCGACTAATCTCTGGGGTTCCTTATAATACTAAAGTCACATCATCTAACAGCGTGGAACTAAACCAACAACTACCAAAAAGCGTATGTGTATGTAGTGTGTGTAAGGCAAATAAAGAGGAGAGTCTTAACGTATATAGCAGTTATAGTCTAGGCACTAAATGCAACCTAGTTCTCTATAACCTGGCTCTGATACCAATCTGTAACACCCCCAATCACAAACACAAACACAAAAACACAATATATTTAGCATATTTGGTTAGTTTTTGGTTGTTTTGGTCTTAATATGGTAAATAAAATGCGTGTGAATAAGTACACACCAAAATCCCCTAGACTAAGGTATTGTCGTATCCTCACGCAATCTCACCACTTCACGCTTTTGAGATAAATAAATTCAAAACCTCTTTTTACTAACTTTGGATAGTTGCAAGGATGTTTAAAAGAGATTTCAAAATCATTTATTCCTGAAAACGCCCCGTTTTATAATTTATTCAAATACTAACTATCACTACTATTTTTGTACTTTTTCTACTTTTTCATGTGACGGTATGCTTGACTTTTCATTATCTTCCAATAATTTTTAGGGTCATAGAGCAGGAACACGACTCATAGAGAAGTGACTATACGGATAAAGTTCATCATCCTTGATTTTTCACAAGCCCCCAAAGTAAACGTAGAAACGAAATCATTGTTTATCCACAAGTTAGATGCTAACACTACTCATAGAAGTTACTTGTGTAATTACCTCTTGTTCCCATTTCCTAATTTTGTATCTAATTATTTTATTTTTGTGAGAAATGAATTTCTTCATATTTTCTCGTTTCAATATTTTTCTAGTCTGATAAGAGCACAAAATTTGAATGCTAAGTAGTTTCCAAACCTTCCCTCGAAAATCCCTGCATACAAAAAATAGGTCTGCATGGAGGTCTCTGATTTAACACGATTTTGGGGGCACCCATTTTTATTTACAATCGAAACATCCCATGTCTGAGACCGAGACGGAAGTTTTTTTATTAGGACACCCCCGGAGTCGAAGATTGGCATTATTAACAATTTAAGCACTTGAACAATTTATCCCTTAGCCTTTTATAACAATCACAATAGCGGGTGTAAACCGTCAAGATGCAATAGCTTTATTATGACCTTGGAATTTTTCTCTGCCTTTTTGAAGTCTACAACAATGGGAATAAACCATCAAGATGCAGAAAACTTTTATGGCTTTGGATTATTATTATTGATTATTCATAATTATTTGCCAAACCCCAAGTCCTACGGCTTTTACTAAGATCACAACATCGGCTGCGAACCGGCAAGATGCGATAGTCTATTTTACCGTAATACTGGCAGTACCCCTATGTGTACCCAAACTCCATAAGCAGAAATTTTCTTAGGAATGAGAAAAAACTAAGTATTGCCCAAACCGTGCACCCTTAATTAATCCTAGAGATCTATTTTATATGGGGTAAAACAATTTTGTGGGAACGAAAAGGCCACAAGTACCTTCCATAAGCTCTAAAGAGAACCAACTACTCCACGCTTAGCATCTAACTTCTAAATAAACTCTATCATTTCTCATTCTTCGCAAATTTAAAATCTTAAGTAATAAGATCCACGAATGCTTAGCCGTATAATCAAGCTACGCATATATAAAGTCAATCACGGGAACTTGGAATTAGAAAAAATTCGCGTTTTCTAGCTCCTTATGTAAAAGACTAGTATAAGCTTAATGATTATAATTGGTTAAGGGGGACAAGCTAGGGCTCAACACGCCCGGTCAAGTCAAAAATTTATTCCTACTCTCACCAACAGGAAAGTCATGCAAGGTGTAAAAACTTATTATATTTTTGCACGATTTGTGTTTTCAATTTTTGAGAAAAAACGGGGTTGCGTAAGTGAACGACTAAAATAAAAGTGCAAGATTAAATCGAATCGAAGATTCACCTCCCCCCCCCCCCCCCAGAATAAAGTGAAACATTGTCCTCAATGTTTTTAAAGGTAAGGGTAAAGGTAATCCTACGTAAAATCTAATGCCGTTTATTAATTATGCCAAAAGATAAATGTTAGTCGAAAAGATTTTTGGATATTGGATTTCCGAAAGCAACGAAGAATGAGACTTGAGTGGAGAGAAAGAAAAAAACCATGAGTACGAGAGTCTTCATACTTAGGGGAAATTCCTGGACATTTACAAACAACCACAAAACACAAGATTTGGAAGAGGTCGCCCCCTCAGGTCATTTTATTAGAAAACAGAAAATAAAGAAGATGAATGGATAAGCATGGGTTGCCTCCCACGAAGCGTTTTCCTTTTGTTCACCGAGTCACATAGCTTGACTCGATCCCCGAATTCAATTGTCCTTAGGGAAAGTTTGGAGATCCGGGACAACCATGGGTGCTATGTCCCCTCCGAAATAGTGCTTGATATGATGACCATTCACCTTAAAATTGGGACCATCGGGTTGAGCTAACTCAACGGTTCTTTAAGGAAATACTTGGTTGATGGTGAATGGTCCAGACCAATGGGTTTTAAGTTTGCCCGAGAAAATCTTCAATCGAGAATCGAAAAGAAGGACTCGATCACCAATGTTAAACTCACGGTTTTTGATTTTTGAGTCATGAATCCTCTTAGTTTCTCTTTGTAGATCAAAGAATTCTCATAGGCCTGATCACGAAGTTCGGTAAATTCATTCAATTGAACTTTACGGTGATCACCCGTGGTCTTTAAATCAAAGTTTGCATGTTTTAAGGCAAGTAGGCCTTGTGCTCAAGCTCAATGGGTAAATGGCAGGCCTTTCTGTAAACCAACTTGTAAGGAGTGCACCCAATGGGTGTTTTGTAAGCGGTCCGGAAGGCCCATAATGCATCATCTAACTTATCAGCCCAAGAGGCATGGTTTTCTCCTATGGTCCTTTCTAAAATCCCTTTAAGGCTACGATTGGACACCTAAACTTGACCGCTCATTTGAGGATGATATGCGGTAGAAAGTCTATGTGTGACACCATATTTAAGCATAACTTCTGCAAATTGATCATTGCAAAAATAGGTCCCACGATCACTTATGATAGCACGAGGTGCACCAAATCGGGCAAATAGACTCTTTAAAAACTTAACCACAACTCGGGCGTCATTGGTGGGGAGCGCTTTCGCTTCAACCTATTTTGACAAGTAATCGACAACCATGAGGATATACTTATTCCCTCAAGAAGACGTGAATGGACCCATAAAATCAATATACCAGACGTCAAATATCTCACACACTTGAATTGTATTTTGAGGCATTTCATCCTTTACAGAGATTTTTCCTTGACGTTGGCAAGAGTCACATGACTTGACCAAGTCATGTGCATCTCGGTATATCGTCGACCAATAAAAGCCGGAATCAAAAACCTTTTTGGCGGTGTAATTGGCACCATGATGTCCCCCCGTGGGTCCATTGTGGCATGCCATAAGAATGTCATCGGCTTCCTTGCCGTGAACGCACCGCCGGATCACTTGATCCGCATAAACTTTAAACAAATAGGGGTCGTCCTAGAAATAATGTTTCACATCTTTGAAGAATATCTTCTTTTGTTGGGACGACATCCCTTTCCTTATAAAATTCCCAGCATGGTAATTCGCAAAATCGGCGAACCATGGGATACTAGAATCACTATGTGATAACATCCCAAGTGTCTCGAGAGGAAATGTCTCGGTGATTTCCTTTTTCTCGAGATCATTTTGATGGGGATTTTGTAATCTTGAATGGTGATCGGCGGCAAGGTTCTCCGCTCCTTTTTTATCTCGAATTTCGACATCGAATTCTTGAATGAGGAGAACCTACCGAAGTAATATAGGCTTAGAATCTTGCTTTGCCATAAGATACTTGAGAGCCGAGTGGTCCGTATACACTATGGTCTTTTTCAAGACGAGATATGGTCGGAATTTTAAAGGCATAAACAACGGCTAACATCTCTTTCTCAGTGGTCGTATAATGAGATTGAGCGTTATTCATCGTCTTGCTCGCACAGTGTATTAGTTGAAAATATTTATTCTTTCGTTGCCCTAAGACTGCCCCAATGGCATAATCGCTAGCATCGCACATAAGCTCAAAAGGCAAGTCCCAATCGGGGCCAACTAAAATCGGAGCCTCCGTTAACTTCTTCTTTAAGATATTAAATGCATTGATGCATTCATTTGAGAAGAAGAACGGGGCATCTTTTTCTAACAAGTGGGTCAGGGGTCGGGCTATCTTAGAAAAATCTTGAATGAAACTTTGGTAAAAGCCGGCATGACCGAGAAAACTTCTTATTCCTTTAACAATGGTAGGATGAGGTAGCTTAGCAATCACATCGACTTTAGCTCTATCGACCTCAATCCCAGATTTAGAAATCTTATGGCCGAGGACAATGCCCTCTTTAACCATGAAATGGCACTTCTCCCAATTTAGAACCAAGTTGGTGTCTTTGCACCGTTTTAGCATTCTTTCTAAATGAGAGAGGCAAGAAGTGAAGGAATTTCCATAAATCGAGAAATCATCCATGAAAACTTACATGGTTTTCTCAATCATATCGTGAAAAATTGCCATCATGCACCTTTGGAACATACCCGGAGCATTACATAAGCCAAAGGGCATACGTCGGTAAGCAAACGTCCCATAAGGGTAAGTGAAAGTGGTTTTTTCCTGATCCTGCAGATCAATGAGAATTTGAATGTACCCAGAAAAACCATCAAGAAAACAATAGAACTCATTTCCCGCTAGACGTTCTAACATTTGATCCATAAAAGGAAGCGGGAAATGATCTTTACGAGTAGCATCATTTAGTTTACGATAGTCTATACACACTCTCCATCCGGTAACAAGGCGCGTCGGAATCAGCTCATTATCATCATTTGTCACAGCGGTCATAACGCCCTTCTTCGGAACACAATGAATCGGGCTAACCAATGAGCTATCGGAGATTGGATAAATCATCCCGGCATCAAGGAGTTTGATTATCTCCTTTTTGATTACCTCATGGATTTTCGGGTTAACCCTTATTTGTTGTTGGACGGAAGGTTTGTAATTATCTTCAAGTAAAATCTTGTGAGTGCAAAAACGAGGGTCTATGCACTTGATGTCGGAAATTTGCCAAGCGATGGCACTCTTGTGCTTCTTAAGCACATCTATGAGATGATTCTTCTCCTCATCTTTAAGGTCTTTTGAAATGATGAAGGGAAATTTGTCAGTCTCTTCTAAGAAAGCGTATTCGAGATGAGGAGGTAAATCCTTGAGCTCGGGCTCTGGAGGATTCTCACTAGACGGTTTAACTTCTTTTATTTCTTATACTTTAAGGTTCATCGGAGGGAGAGAAGGAGTCGGGTCTTCATTCAACAATTTTTCAATCAAAAGAATATCTCCCTCCGGATCGCAGTCGGAATGATGAATTTCCAGTGAAATTGAATCATTGGAAGGACAAGCCTCGATCTCTTCCAAGATGAAATCACTTCTCACAAATGGAGTGAGGGAAGGGGAAGAGTCAAAAACAATAGGTTGTGAAGAAGGAGTGGGATTCCCACTCGAATCATTTTCAGAAAAACCGAGAAGTTCTTGAGAATACTCCTCCTAAGCAACATCAATTACATCAATACGGTTTACGGAGACATGATCATAATTGGAGGAGTATCTCGATGTTTGATCAAAATTGAACGCAACGGCTTCACTACCAACGCGTAGGGTAATTTCTTCATCGTAAATGTGGAAAACTAGAAGGGGGGTTGAATAGTTTACCGGTTTTAAACTTGATTTTCTTCTAATACTTTTACGTGTAATTAACAATTAAGACGTATCAAACAATAAATTATATGCAAGACTAAAAGTGAGAAACGATCAAACCATAACACGATTGTTTATCGTGGTTCGGCTACAAGGACTCTTTTTCCTTTCCCTACTCCACGCCCCGAGTATCCAACTCGAGAGTTTTCTTGCACTAGTCAACAAGCTCCTTTATCCTGCGGAGAAAACCTTACACGTCGCTTACACACTATTTCCGACACTAAGCTAGATGTCGAGTTCTTTCACAAGGGTACAACCACTCCCGATAGTTCTTTTACAAGGGTACAACAACTCCCGATACTCTAAGTATTTTGAGAACTAAAATACTAACCGATCACTACAAATGGATACAATACAATGAAGTATAAACTTTACTAGTTTACACTATGCTATACTAGACAAGTCTTGCAACGTTGTGTTGAAGCTTGTAAGTTCGTGATCTTCTTGCTACAAAGAAAGACTTACAAATTTGAAAGTGTACTGAGTTAGAAATGAAGTATATGCAGTGTATTATGATAGAGAGTGATAAGAAAAACTCAAGGAGTGGGTTGCTATTTATAGGCCAACAATCAGGCCAACCCAAGGATACGGCGGAACCCATCCTTTGGTTCCGTCCTTTGTCCCTGAGGGTTCCGCCAGACAGCCTGACAGAATCCTGCATAAAATATTAGAAAATCGAACACAATATTCTCAAGATCTCACAAAGTCAACTTTGAGATCTTGAGTATGAATCTATGCATAATAAAACATGTTTCTTACACACATGTTTCCTTGAAGGGACATGTGTGATGCAAGAGATGATGTAAGTAACATTATATTTTTAATTTTAGATATTCCTAAAAAAGAAAGTACACTTGTAAAAATAGTTTATGTATAGAATCAAAACATGTTTGTTTGAGATGTTTAGCAATTGAATGTTTTACTAAAAAGAGTTTGCTTGCTTATATCCTAATATGACACACTATTTAGTAAACTTGCTAAATATACATAAGAGACATTTTCAACACATGTAGTTAAACTAAGGTATACTTACTTGGAAATTACTTTGTGAAACCACGTAAATGTAGTTTGAGTGAAGTTAAGTAAAAGACTTTTAAACTATATTTATGATTTGCCAAAAATAAACTTTACCTTTTGTAGTTAACAAAACTAAGAAAGATCGTAAAATATAAATAACATTTTAAGGCGATATTTGTATTAACAATCTCCCCATTTTGTTGACGACAAAACATAAATTTTATTTTTATGCAAATGGATAATTATAGATTTTGAGCCTTTTGAAAATTTACATTTCACATGATTATTTCAACTTTTGAGTATGTCATTTTAAATGATGTATTTAAAGTTGATTTGGTAAAATATATACTATCTCCCCCTTTTTGTCAAAACAAAAAGAAGAGCAGCGAAGCGAAAATGTGTCAAGCCAAATGTTCCCCCTTGGACAATACTCCCCCTAAATGGAGTGCCAAGAGAGGATACACGGATTTTGGTCCTACAAGAAAAGGTTAGTTTGTTGTAGAGATAAGGATGAGAACATAATACCAAGTATAAGAGAATAAGCATTCATCACATGGCAACTTGATTCGATATGTTTTGGTGTGCAAAAACAATTTATCAATATATCAAAAAAACGTGAGGTCTAAGTTATCGTGAGACAACTAGACGTAGAGAAATACGAGTAAACCTTTTAGGAAAAAGATTACCTCGCAAAACTCGTGAAAGTGATATTAAAATTGTGAGACCGGGAAGTGATTTCCCGGGTCATACCCCAACGAGGTGTGAATGGAAAGCTTCGTGAAAAGATCGAGATTAAAATCTTGTATGTTTGGTTGTGAAAGATTGTTTGGTTTTGTGATACGTTAAATTAACGAAAATTAAGATTTAACGAACGAAAATGAGATAAACGTAACCTAAATGGGAAAATAAACTAAGGAATGTTAAGGAATATTTAAAATTACCTAAGAAACTACGGGAAACATATTAGGAAAAACGGGGAATCCTAAAACGTAATCTAAATTTAAAACGTGACGTTTATTAAAAATAAACGTCAATGCATAAAATAAAATGTGAAAGTTAAGCTACAAAAGTCCTACGGGTTTACAAATAATTTTCCTACTCCTAAATGATAAAAGAAATTTTTAGAAAAAAGAAAATTAATTTTTCAATAAAAACTCTATTTATTATGAATTTAATACTATTTTAACTAAATTAAATTCTAATAATTAATCTAACAATCTAAAAAATCTGAAACTTATCTGGAAATTAAATTAAGTAAAAACTAATCTAAGAAAAATAATAAGTTCAGAAAAAGCACTACGGATAAGCTAGAATAAGCAGATTAGCATTAAAAAGCAAAAAAAGCAAAGAAGGTATATAAATGAATTAATGTGGAAGCATATAACAGAAAAGACCCAAGGGCGCTTTTGGTTAAGTGGTGTTGTGTTTGTGTCTGGTGTGGGTGCAAGAGGTCCAGGGTTCGAATCCCACCTCTTGCACTTTTTGCAAATAATTTTTTTTTCTTTTCAATTTTTCTTTTTGCAACAAACTTTAACAACAAAAACTAGCAACTTTTGTGAAGTGATTTCTATTGAAAAGCTTATACAAATGATTAAGAAAACTTAAAAAAATCTCACAGTGGTGAGTTTATGTTCTAAGTGGGCATATTGAGATAAGCAGTCAATCAAACAAGCACAAAAGCTCAAACAAGGAACAATTCAACAAGCTCAGCCTCAAATACATGTAAACCATACAATCACAACACTCATTCACCAAGTATCAATCAGAACAACATAATCAAACAAGCTCAATTCCTAACTGAGTGCACCAGCAGCAATGGGTCCAAAGGGCCGAATTTGAGGGCACATATAAGCTATAAAATAAGCACTAAGGGGCCAACAAAGAGTGGACCTAACAAGCCAGCCTAGGGGGATTCTAAAACACCAAAAGTGACTAAAGTTGACAAAGTATGTAGCAAGATATAGGCAAAGGAAAAATGGGTCAAATTGGGGTTTCACCGGGTGCAGGGCAACAGAAGGCCAACTATCCAACTTTGGACACTTGCATAAGCTGAAATAAAAATCCAAAAATTAAGCTAATCATGGATCCCTATAGCTAAGCTAGTATATTTTAACCACAAGAAATTTCAACCCCTGATTCTAAACACTAAATTCCTGAAAAATCTTGCAAGATTGGGATTTCCACTAGAATCATGCATATTGACTTTTTGAGATTTTGAAATAAGTTGACCTTGGTGAGTTTTGGAAGATCCTAAATGACTCAAGTTGTTATCAAACACTGATATTAAGCTAATCTAAGCTACCACAACAGCTTATGGACTAAAAATGGTGACCATGAACCCAAAAGCTTCAACAGTTAATGAAATCCAAAGGATTAAGGGAAACTTTTGACTTTTGATAAATGAGGCTTGATTATTACGATTGAACTGAGCCAATGTCACCAAATGAGACATGTGTGAACTAAAGGCATACCAAATAAACAACAAGAACTCAGCTCAGATGGTTAATCCAAACAGTCCTTCAAAAATATTTTATGAAGGTTTATGAAGTAAATCAAGGTTTTAAACACTGAAATCACTAAATTATCTCATAATAATCATAAATAAGCATAAGTGAACAGAGATAAACTATAAAATATTACTATAGCTACTCAACTAAGATTATGCAAGAATCAATGGAGAATGATCTTACAAGTGGTTCAAAACTCAGATACAATGAGAACCAGAACCAAAGTTATACCCCTATGCTCCCATGAGCTCTAAACCATATTCCATCTTCAGATCTGCTACTGCTTTCTTCCTCCTTCTTAAATTTTTGTGTTTCTTTTGAATTTTCTTCGTATTTTTCTTTTTTTTTTCTTTTTCTGAGTTTTACCTTTCTTTGATTTCAAATAACCTTAACAATGTTTAAAGAACCTTCTGAGACAAAATAAGTAGCATTTAAATGAAATACTAAGAAACTAGAAATTTGACTAAAAATATGAATTATAAATAACTTGAAAGAGACTTTAATTAAACTGGAAATTTGAGATTACAATTGTAAATTGAGACTAAAACAGAAAAGATACAAAGAAAAAGGATGCCATTCAAGGCTTACATAGTTCACTATTTATACTAAAAATGTGGTAGGTACGAATTACACTTCTTGTGCTTCCTCTGTGAATTTTAGGGTTGCAATATGGTCCATGAAAGCTTGCGACTAAATCCCAGTCGTTCAATTAGTCCATGATCAATCCTAGCCCCTAGAATGTATTTTGGCGCTAAACTGTTTTTGGGGAATTAGGATTGCCAGGGTGGCCATGGGGTTAGGTATGGGTTTTTTAATGATAGTGGGATTGGGGGACTTTTGAGGTGGTGGGGAGGGTTGAGTGAAGCAATGGAGATGGTGGTTGGGGCGGTAGTGTTGAGACTGGGTAATAGGGGGTGAGTTTGGGGGGAAGATAAAGGTTGACCCATGTTGAGTAGGTTGACTGTTTTACCCATACGTTTTATTTATTAAACATAAAAGTGAGTTGGGCTTGGGGGAAGTTTGGGCCAAGGGTGGTGATGGGCTTAGTTTTAGGTTAGTGGGTTTAGGTTTAGATTTAGTAGTAGTTTAAGGTTTGTGGCCCAAGGACTTAAAGTGCAATTGCTGAATTTTCGAGGGACTAGTTCTGCTAATATTCTAAACTTCAAAAAAGGACTATTCTTGCCAAGTTATGAATTTCCATGGTCCAATTTGTCATTTTCCTTCGAAGTGTAATTCCCGGGGGCTATTTTTGACAACTTTACAAACTTGAGGGACTAAAATTGCCAAACATTGAAACTTTCATCCCAGGGACTCAAAATGTCATTTGATGATTCATGGTGAACTTTGTTGACTTTTCTCCATAAAATCACTCCAGGGACCATTTCTGACAATCTCTAAAAGTACAGGGACCATTTTGCCAATTGTGAAATTCTAGGGGCCAAACTTGTACATTTTTGAAAGCTTTTTACCCAAAGATCATTTGTGATATCTTTTGACTTTTAAAGAACTTGGGTTGACTTTTCTTTTAAAATAAATGCTTAGGGACTAGTTTTTACAACTTTTGAAAGTTGGGGGACTGAAACTGCCAATTATGCAAACTTTGTTCGTTTTTTCGTTTGTTTTCAATCATTTTGCATCTGAAACATATAAAACACGATCTTTGGGATATTTTCTGTATTTTGATGCATTTCTGGGTGTTTTTGAACGTTTTGCAGTTTATATTTGACCAAAAATGATGAGTATTTACACACTCATCAATCTCCCACACTAAACTATTGCTAGTCCCTAGCAATCTTTTGTGAAAATTTAATGGATTTGAAGTCTCCTTACCAAAAGCCATTACTTCTGGAGTAGCCAAATGTTTCAGTTCAAGTAAGAACTATGGTACACCGATAACCATATGATTTTGAGCAAACCATAAGCTTCCAACGGTTTTGATTTGTCTTTACCAAAAGCCGTTTGCTTCTGGACTAGCCAACTCTTGATGGACACAGTCAACATCTTGGTGAGTTGATTACCAATTATGGTATTCCACTGCCTTTACCACAAGCCATAATCTTGCGGGCTAGCCAACTTTTCTACTTTTTAGGATATGGTGAGTTGAATACTATACAATTTTTGGCAAATTGCCAACCATAAACGGATTTGAGATATCTTTACCAAGAGCCGTTTGCTCCTGGATTAGCCAGCCCTTATGTTAGACGTGGTGGACTGATAACCTTTTGTTGTGTAAGTGCAAAGAACTTCCAGTAAAAAAAAATTTGGGCCAAAACAGGGGTATTATGGCACAAAAGTGATTAAATTTGCCAGAATTTACTCCCCCCCCCCCCCCCCCCACACTTAGAAGTGAATATTGCCCTCAATATTCAAAGTACCCGGCTATTATGCCGATATTTTGAAATGTAAAAAGTTTAGATTTGGGCAAGTGTGGGAAAACATTTTTTTTAGTGTGGGTACTCCCCCACACTAGTTTTTAGAAAAGAGGAAGAAGTTAGAAAGATGGGTGAAAACCCATGTTGTGCTACTGTTTTTGTTTACCGAGTCGCTAGCTTGACTCAACCTCGAATTCATTGGTCCATGGGGAAAGTTTGGAGATCCGGAACAACCACGGGTGATATGTCCCCTCCAAAGTAGTGCTTCAACCGATGCCCATTCACTTTAAAATTTGGACCATCATTTTGAGATAACTCGACGGTACCATAAGGAAAAACTTTGGCAACGGTGAATGGTCCAGTCCAGTGGGTTTTGAGCTTACCCGAAAATATCTTCAATCTAGAGTTAAAAAGAAGGACTCGGTCACCAACGTTAAAAACGCGGTTCTTGATTTTGGTGTTGTGGATCTTCTTTGTTTTCTCTTTATAGATTAAAGAGTTTTCGTAAGCTTGATCACGAAGTTCATTTAGTTCATTGAGTTGAACTTTCCTATGATCACCCGCATACTTGAGATCGAAGTTAGCATTCTTTAAAGCCCAATAAGCTTTGTGCTCGAGCTCAACCGGTAGATGACACGCTTTTCCATACATAAGCTTATAAGGAGTACACCCGATGGGTGTTTTATAAGCCGTGCGAAAAGCCCATAGAGCGTCATCTAATTTATCCGACCAAGAGGCACGGTTTTCGCCTATGGTCCTTTCAAGAATTCTTTTTAATCCACAGTTTGAAACCTCCACTTGCCCACTAGTTTGTGGGTGATACGCGGTAGCAAGTCGGTGAGTGACACCATACTTGAGCATGACTTTTGCAAATTGTCGTTGCAAAAGTGAGTACCGCGATCACTAATGATAGCGCGGGGAGTTCCAAACCTAGCAAAGAGAGATTTTAAAAATTTTACAACTACTCGGGCATCGTTGGTTGGGAGAGCTTTGGCTTCGACCCATTTTGACAAATAGTTAACGGCCACGAGTATGTACTTGTTCCCTCGTGAAGACGGGAACGGTCCCATAAAATCTATGCCCCAAACATCGAAGATTTCACAAACTTGGATGACATTTTGTGGCATTTCATCCCGTTGTGTTATCTTTCCTTGACGTTGACATGAGTCACAAGATTTAACTAAGTCATGGGCGTCTTTGTAAGTTGTGGGCCAATAAAAACCGGAATCAAATACTTTTCGAGCGGTGTAATTCGGGCCATGATGTCCCCCGGTGGGTCCATTATGACAAGCCTTAAGAATTTCCACGGCTTCTTGGCCATGAATACACCTACGAATGACTTGGTCTGCACAAATTTTGAATAAATAGGGATCGTCCCAAAAGTAATGATTCACATCTTTGAAAAATTTGTTCTTTTGGTGGGACAACATCCCTTTCACAACGAAATTCCCCGCATGATAGTTTGCAAAGTCGGCAAACCATGGGGTACTAGAATCACCGCGACAAGAAATCACATTAAGTGTCTCGAGAGAAAATGTTTCATTTATTTCCTTTTTCTCAAGAACACTTTGATGAGGGTTTTCCAATCGGGAAAGATGGTCAGCAGCGAGGTTCTCGACAACTTTTTTTTATCACGAATAATGATATCAAATTCTTGTAGGAGGAGAATCCAACGGAGCAATCTCGGCTTTGCATCTTGTTTGGCAAAGAGATACTTGAGAGCTGAGTGATCCGTGTACACTATGCATTTAGTCAAGATCAAGTATGGCCGAAATTTCTCAAACGCATACACCACGGCTAGTAATTCTTTTTCCGTTTTGGTGTAGTGAGCTTAAGCATCGGTCAAGGTTTTGCTTGCATAATGAATCGGCTGCAAGTTTTTGGTTTTTCGTTGCCCCAAGACCGCACCTATGGCAAAGTCACTTGCATCACACATAAGTTTGAAAGGTAGGTCCCAATCGGGAGCAACTAAAATTGGTGCTTCGGTAAGCTTTTTCTTGAGAGTTTGAAAAGCTTCGATGCACTCATCAGAAAAGACAAACGAAGTTTATTTTTCAAGAAGTCGGGTCATAGGCCTAGCTATCTTCGAGAAATCTTGAACGAATCTACGATAGAAGCCGGCATGACCCAAAAACTCCGAACACCTTTAACAGTTGTGGGAGGAGGAAGTTTAGCAATGACATCGATTTTAGCTTTATCAACCTTAATCCCGCTCTTAGAAATCTTATGGCCAAGGACAATTTCTTCCTTGACCATGAAATGACTTTTCTCCCAATTTAGACTAAGATTGGTATCTTCACATCTTTGAAGAATTTTGTCTAAATTGGTGAGACATGATTCGAATGAATTCCCAATGACCGAAAAATCATCCATGAAGACCTCCATTGTTTTCTCGATCATGTCGTAAAAAATGGCCATCATGCATCTTTGAAACGTGCCCGGAGCATTGCACAAGCCAAAAGGCATGCGTCGATAAGCAAATGTTCCATATGGACACGTGAAAGTTGTTTTCTCTTGATATTGAGGGTCGATGGGAATTTGGAAGTAACCCGATAAACCGTCAAGGAAAGAATAGTATTCGTTTCCCACCAATCTTTCGAGCATTTGATCCATGAAAGGTAGAGGAAAGTGGTCTTTGCGGGTGGCGTCATTTAACTTTCGATAGTCAATGCAAACACGCCAACCTATTACCAATCGAGTAGGAATCAACTCATTATCATCATTTTTAACAACCGTTATACCACCCTTCTTGGGCACACAATGGATGGGACTCACCCAAGGACTATCCGAGATAGGGTAAATCAAACCGGCATCAAGAAGTTTTATGACTTCTTGTTTGATAACCTCATGAATTTTAGGATTTACCCTTCTTTGTTGTTGAACCGCCGGTTTAAAGTCATCCTCCATCAAAATCTTGTGCATACAAAATTCCGAGTTAATACCCTTGATGTCGGAAAGTCTCCAAGCAATGGCTCGCTTGTGTGACTTTAAAACTTTGAGGAGAGCGGCTTTGTTTTCCTCATTCAAGTCTTTATCAATTATGTCACCCACCAAAAATGCATACTCGAGATGAGGCGGTAGGTCCTTGAGTTCGACCTCAGGAAAGTCATTAGTTTTTTCAACATTTTTGACTTCCTCGTTATGAAGTTCATTTGGAGGAAGAGGGGGTGAAGGATCTTCATTCAACAACTTTTCAAGCATAAGTATATCCCCCTCGGAATCAAGATAGTTACTATCAACCTCGTGTGACATTGAGCTATCTTGGGCAAGAAAAGCATCGACTTCTTCCAAAAGGAAGTCACTTCCCTCAAACGAAGTGAGAGAAGGGGAAGAGTCGGCTATGATTGGTGCAGTGGGATTGCCACTCGAAGAAAAACCGAGAACTTCTTGAGAGTACTCCTCAGATGCCACATCAATGACACCAATTCGGTTAACCGATTCGGAGTCAAAATTGGAGGAGTACCTTAAAGTTTGATCAAGGTTAAAAGTAACTGCTTCATTACCATCACGTAGAGTGATCTCTTGTTCAAAAATGTCAATAAGAGCACGACCCGTTCTTAGGAATCCTCTTCCAAGAATGAGAGGAACTCTTTGATCCGCATCAAACTCAACAACTACAAAGTCAGCAGGGAAATGGAACTTTCCTACTTTCACGAACACATCTTCGGCAATGCCGAGTGGACGAGTGATGGAACGATCTGCAAGCTCGAGGGTCATGCATTTAGGAGTAAGTTCGGGAAGTGAAAGTTTCCTCCACACTGAATGAGGCACTAGGTTGATGCTAGCACCAAGATCGGCCAAGGCGAAGCATTCAACCATTCCTGGAAAAACACAAGGGATAAGGAATTTTCCAGGATCTCCGATCTTCTCGGGAAGTTTTTTTAGTATAACCGCAGAGCAATTCTCATTCAGTGGAGTCTTAGCCATTTCAAATAACTTTTCCTTGTTGCTTAACAAGTTTTTGATAGTCGATGCAAATTTGGGCATTAACATGATAGCATCCGTAAAGCTTATGTCAAAATGCAATTCTTGGAAGATTTGCAAGAACTTGTCCATTTGGTGACTAGCCTTTTCACAGAGCTTTTGATCGTTTAAACGTGATGGATAAGGTATTGAAGCTTTGGATTGAATGGGATTTACTGGGGGTTCAAAAACAACTCCCGGTTTGGATTTGGTTTTTCGGACAACATGAGGTTGGACGTGTGCGGTACTTTGTGGACTAGTAATTTGCACTTTGTCCTTTGTCGCCTCAGGTTCACGTTCCACTACCTTTGGAGGAGAAGTAGATGAGGTAGTAGGAATCGTGGGTCCATTATAAGAAACACCACTACGGGTTGTGATCGCCTTTACATCGCCCTTCGGGTTGGCGATCGTGTTGCTAGGTAGTGTTCCCGATCCCGAAGGTCGATCATTTAAAGACTTCTTTAGTTCAGAAATTTAAGTGATCAACAACCTGTTTGTTTCTTCTTGAGCTTTCATGAATTGTTTCAACACCTCATCGGATGATGATTGAGGTTGAACAATGGATTGGTTTTGATGTTGAAAATTTGGAGCTCGGTTGTTTTGATTGAAAGCATGGTTTTAAAAATTTCCTTGATTTTGATTACCATTACCATGAAAATTGTTTACTTGATTACCATAACCTTGATTACCATAACCTTGATTTCTATTCAAGTTTCCCTGATTTTGAAACCCTTGATTAAAATTCCCTTGGTTTTGAAAACCTTGGTTCATTCAATTTTGGTTTTGGTTACGGTTTTGGACATTTTGGTTTGGATTGAAACTTTGGTTTTGGTTTTGATTGAACCCAGGTGGTCCAAGGAAATTGTTAGAATGATAGCTGAGAAGATTACGGTCCCCTTGCGGTTGGTGAACATTACCTCCCGTATTGTAGGAACTTTGAGCAGCATATACGTTCTCTTGAGTGTGGCCACTGATGGCTGGACACTTGGAATAAGAATGTGGACCTCCACAAGTTTCACAACTTTGTGCTACGGCTTTGATTTGTTGGTTTTGGATGGTTTGATTCATCCTTAACATAACCGTAGATAAGTCATCAAGCTTCTTTGTGAGAGTCTCTATTTCATTGGATGCTGGAGTGATAGATCTACATGACTCGTTTCTCTCAGCTGATGAATCCCAAAAGTTATGGTGAGCGGTCATGTCAACCCATTATAGAAGTACCACCAGCAGCAGCATTGATTGTATCTCGGTGTCTCAATGTCAACCCATTATAGAAGGTATCTATTTGGGTGACTAGCAACATGTTATGATTAGGACACCGATTGATTGAAAGCTTATAGCGTTCCCATGCCTCGAATAAGGACTCTTCGGGAAGCTGACGAAAGTTACTAATTTCATTACGTAACTTAGTGACCATAGATGGTGGAAAGTATTTGGCTAAAAATTTAGCAACCATCTCTTCAAAGGTATGAATTGAATTCTTTGGAAGTCGATCAAACCACGTAGTGGCATGATGAATCAAAGAATATGGAAAGAGGCACAAACGAAGGGCATCATCGGTGACACCATTTTGTTTCATGCTTTGGGTGACGATGAGAAATTTATCAAGATGTTTGTTTGCATCATCACATGGCAAACCGTGAAATTGGCATGAATTTTGGACTTGTTTTATCATATGATGCTTAAGTCCAAAATCCGTAGCCGCGATGTTAAGAGGGGCAATAGGGCCACCCCTTCCGTGCATAGTAGGTTGACACAATTCCTCCATCGTGCGGAGATCGGGAATTGGGTCATCCTTCGGAGGTTCATGATTATCATCCATTTTCGGAACGTGATCTTCAACAATAGGACGTAGTTCGGTGACGTTTCTTAGTTGATGATTTCGCCTCGATTGTGAACGAGTACGCATGCACCACAAAATCAAATCCAATTAAAACAATACCACTTTAACGAAAAGGGAACTTAAACCAATAATCACAAACGCAAGGTTAACCTTTAAGGATAAACGTACAAGGAGCGGGAGAAAAGAATGGATTTCTCACTAGGGCGAAGTTCGTTGGATCGCCCTATACCGTTTCGACTCCTCTTAATGCAAGCTTATAGATTAAAAGTTTTCCAAAACGCAAGTAATACAAAGGCAAGTTTTGATCTTTGGTTTGGGAACTTATTATGGTCACACCCCCAGTTGGTAGGTGTTCTGTCTTGGTTTGCGGTGGTAAGATTTTAATGTTGTTATTATTAAACAAAGAAACGGGAAATTCTTTTTGTGTTTTTCTTATCTTTTATAGATATAATACATATATAGAAACAAAAGAAAAATATTTTTGGTTTTTTATAAGTTTTTATGAAAGCGTAACTTCTTGCGAAGGTTCTACAAGACTAATCGTCTAAACCTTAACGAGACTTTCGACACACAGCCTTCCCGGCAGCGGCGCCATTTGATTCGTTATGTTTTGGTGTGGAAAAACAATTTATCAATATATCAACAAACGTGAGGTCTAAGTTATCGTGAGATAACTAGACGTAGAGAAATATGAGTAAACCTTTTAGGAAAAAGATTACCTCGCAAAACTCGTGAAAGTGATATTAAAATTGTGAGACCGGGAAGTGATTTCCCGGGTCGTACCCCATCGAGGTGTGAATGGTAAGCTTCGTGAAAAGATCGAGATTAAAATCTTGTATGTTTGGTTGTGAAAGATTGTTTGGTTTTGTGATACGTTAAATTAACGAAAATTAAGATTTAACGAACGAAAATGAGATAAACGTAACCTAAATGGGAAAATAAACTAAGGAATGTTAAGGAATATTTAAAATTACCTAAGAAACTACGGGAAACATATTAGGAAAAATGGGGAATCGTAAAACGTAATCTAAATTTAAAACGTGACGTTTATTAAAAATAAACGTCAACGCGTAAAATAAAATGTGAAAGTTAAGCTAAAAAAGTCCTACGGGTTTACAAATAATTTTCCTACGTCCTAAATGACAAAAGAAATTTTTAGAAAAAAGAAAATTAATTTTTCAATAAAAACTCTATTTATTATGAATTTAATACTATTTTAACTAAATTAAATTCTAATAATTAATCTAACAATCTAAAAACTCTGAAACTTATCTGGAAATTAAACTAAGTAAAAACTAATCTAAGAAAAATAATAAGTTCAGAAAAAGCACTACGGATAATCCAGAATATGCAGATTAGCATTAAAAAGCAAAAAAAGCAAAGAAGGTATATAAATGAATTAATGTGGAAGCATATAACAGAAAAGACCCAAGGGCGCTTTTGGTTGAGTGGTGTTGTGTTTATGTCTGGTGTGGGTGCAAGAGGTCCAGGGTTCGAATCCCACCTCTTGCACTTTTTGCAAATAATTTTTTTTTTCAATTTTTCTTTTTGCAACAAACTTTAACAACAAAAACTAGCAACTTTTGTGAAGTGATTTCTACTGAAAAGCATCACAAATGATTAAGCAAACTTGAAAAAATCTCACGGTGGTGAGTTTATGTTCTAAATGGGCTTATTGAGATAAGCAGTCAATCAAACAAGCACAAAAGCTCAAACAAGGAACAATTCAACAAGCTTAGCCTCAAATACATGTAAACCATACAATCACAACACTCATTCACCAAGTATCAATCAGAACAACAGAATCAAACAAGCTCAGTTCATAACTGAGTGCACCAGTAGCAATGGGTCCAAAGGGCCAAATTTGAGGGCACAACTAAGCTATAAAATAAGCACTAAGGGGCCAACAAAGAGTGGACCTAACAAGCCAGCCTAGGGGGGATTCTAAAAGACCAAAAATCACTAAAGTTGACCAAGTATGTAGCAAGATATAGGCAAAGGAAAAACGAGTCAAATTGGGGTTTCACTGGGTGCAGGGCAACAGAAGGCCAACTGTCCAACTTTGGACACTTGCATAAGCTGAAATAAAAATCCAAAAATTAAGCTAATCATGGATCCCTATAGCTAAGCTAGTATATTTTAACCACAAGAAATTTCAAACCCTGATTCTAAACACTAAATTCCTGAAAAATCTTGCAAGATTGGGATTTCCACTAGAATCATGCATATTGACTTTTTGAGATTTTGAAATAAGTTGACCTTGGTCAGTTTTGGAAGATCCTAAATGACTCAAGTTGTTATCAACCACTGATATTAAGCTAATCTAAGCTACCACAACAGCTTATGGACTAAAAATGGTGGCCATGAACCCAAAACCTTCAACAGTTAATGAAATCCAAAGGATTAAGGGAATGTTTTGACTTTTGACAAATGAGGCTTGATTATTACGATTGAATTGAGCCAATGTCACCTAATGAGACATGTGTGAACTAAAGGCATACCAAATAAACAACAAGAACTCAGCTCAGATGGTTAATCCAAACAGTCTTTCAATAATATTTTATGAAGGTTTATGAAGGAAACCAAGGTTTTAAACACTGAAATCACTAAATTATCTCATAATAATCTTAAATAAGCATAAGTGAATAGAGATAAACTACAAAATACTACTATAGCTACTCAACTAAGATTATGCAAGAATCAATGGAGAATGATCTTAGAAGTGGTCCAAAACTCAGATACAATGAGAACCAGAACCAAAGTTATACCCCTATGCTCCCATGAGCTCTAAACCATATTCCATCTTCATATCTACTACTGCTTTCTTCCTTCTTCTTAAATTTTTGTGTTTCTTTTGAATTTTCTTCGTATTATTTTTTTTTTCTTTTTCTGAGTTTTTCCTTTCTTTGATTTCAAATAACCTTAACAATGTTTAAAGAACCTTCTGAGACAAAATAAGTAGCATTTAAATGAAATACTAAGAAACTAGAAATTTGACTGAATATATGAATTATGAATAACTTGAAAGAAACTTTAATTAAACTGGAAATTTGAGATTACAATTGTAAATTGAGACTAAAACAGAAAAGATACAAAGAAAAAGGATGCCATTCAAGGCTTACATAGTTCACTATTTATACTAAAAATATGCTAGGTACGAATTACACTTCTTGTGCTTCCTCTCTGAATTTTAGGGTTGCAATATGGTCCATGAAAGCTTGCGAACAAATCCCAGTCGTCCAATTAGTCCAAGATCAATCCTAGCCCCTAGAATGTATTTTGGCGCCAAAACTGTTTTTGGGGAATTAGGATTGCCAGGGTGGCCATGGGGTTAGGTATGGGTTTTGTAAAGATAGTGGGATTGGGGGAAGTGATTGGGGGACTTTTGAGGTGGTGGGGAGGGTTGAGTGAAGCAATGGAGATGGTGGTTGGGGCTGTAGTGTTGAGACTGGGTAATAGGAGGTGAGTTTGGGGGAAGATAAAGGTTGACCTGTGTTGAATAGGTTGACTGTTTGACCCATACGTTTTATTTATTAAACATAAAAGTGAGTTGGGCTTGGGGGAAGTTTGGGCCAAGGGAGGTGATGGGTTTAATTTTAGGTTAGTGGGTTTTGGATTAGATTTAGTAGTAGTTTAAGGTTTGTGGCCCAAGGACTTAAAGTGCAATTGCTGAATTTTCGAGGGACTATTCTTGCCATGTTATGAATTTCCAAGGTCCAATTTGTCATTTTCCTTCTAAGTGTAATTCTCGGGGGCTATTTTTGACAACTTTACAAACTTGAAGGACTAAAATTGCCAAGCTTTGAAACTTTCATCCTAAGGACTCAAAATGTCATTTAATGATTCATGGTGAAATTTGTTGCCTTTTCTTTATAAAATCACTCCAGGGACCATTTTTGACAATCTCTGAAAGTACAGGGACCATTTTGCTAATTATGAAATTCTAGGGGCCAAACTTGTACATTTTTTAAAGCTTTTTACCCAAAGATCATTTGTGATATCTTTTGACTTTTAAAGAACTTGGGTTGACTTTTCTTTTAAAATAAATGCTTCAGGACTAGTTTTGACAACTTTTGAAAGTTGGGGGACTGAAACTGCCAATTATGCAAACTTTGTTCGTTTTTTCGTTTGTTTTCAATCATTTTGCATCTGAAACATATAAAACACGATCTTTGGGATATTTTCTGTATTTTGATGCATTTCTGGATGTTTTTAAACGTTTTGCAGTTTATATTTGAACAAAAATGATGAGTATTTACACACTCATCACAACTACTATTTAGTAATAAACAACCAAAAGAGAATGACCAACACAATATATAAGTAGAACCATTAAATTTCAAGTAAAATTTAAACTTTGACTATAAATAGTCAAACCTAAAAACTTGAGAAAAAGTCTACTATTGGAAAAGATAAAAAAACAAACAAGTGAAACGACAACTACATCTATAAATGGAAAGAGTCCTAAGTGAGATTCTACCATTATTTGATCTTAATAAAGCTCTAGGCTTGAGGTAAGTGAGAGATGGCGTTAAGACGCTCCAAGATGTGGTTAAGGATAAACCTCATTTCATCTTCAAGTTCATGAACCAAGATGTTGCATCTCTCACTTATATGAGCGGTTCTTTCGCACATGATGCAATCATGGCAAAGAGGTGGTAGTTGTGGAACTTGGTTTGTTGTTTGTGGTTCATTGGTTGTGGTTGAAGCATTTGTTGTTTCAATAGCAAAGGTGGATGGTTGAGAGGTGTGTTGGTTTCCTACAATTGATGAGTACATTGTGGTTTGGAAATCCATGGCTTGGGTGAGATGAGAATCAATCATGTGCTTGAAAGCATAGAGGCTTTCCAAGCGAGTGTTGAGTTCTTCATGAGTGTTTAGAGATTTAGTCCACAAAGAAGCTTCAATTTCCTCATAAGTAGGAAATATGGATTCAAACCGGTTAGAAAAGACATGAGGTGGTTGTTGTTGTTGATCATGATGATGAAAGCTTGGTTCTCCATAAAGAGGACCGTGGATGTCATTGTAAATGGGATGGAACAACAATGGTTGTTGATGAGGATGATCTTGATCTTGTGGAAAGATGGAAGGTCTAGCATGCTTGTAACCCAAAAACGCTCTATTAGCGATGGTTGACGAGGTTTTTCATCCAATGGGTTTGGTGGTTGAGACCGAGTTTGTTGTTGAGTTTCCATTTGTTCAATAGTATCAAAAAGTGGCAATGGTGATGGATTTGATGATCTTGGTGGAAGATCGTCCAAACTTTCCATAAATAGATGTGGTGATGTTGGTGGTGTCTTGAAGAGTTCCATAGGTGTCATTTTTGGTGATTGAGGTGATGGAGTTTTTGAAGGTTGACTTGGTGCCGAAGGTGGTGTTGGATCACTTGGAGTTATGGTTGGTGGAGGAGTGGTGATTTTGTTAGCAATGCAAGGGTTTGGAGATGGTGTTGGAGTAGAAAGGTTTAGGAAGTTGTTATCACTGATGTATGATGAAATATTGAGGGATGAATCACTTGATGATGATGAGCTAACTTGGATGGTTTTGTTGAAACAACAAGGTTTGACACTTATTCTAGCGGTTCTCCTAATAGGTCTTGATGATTCGGATGAGGTGGTGGATTTTGTCATTGTAAAACTTTGGTAGGATTAGAAGTATAAGATTAAGAGAAGTGAAGGTGATAGTGTGAATTGGATGTGTGCATTGTTGATCAATTTATATGACGAGCATGATATGGAAATTGGTGTTTGGATTTGATGTTGATCAATACAATGTTGGAGGTTCCTAATCATATGGAAGAGTTCCAAGAAGTTGTCAAATCATTGAAAGTCAATCCAATGGAGTTGGATGGAGAGAAAGACTAAGTGGGGAAGTAAATGCTATGTGATCATGGTGGATACATGTTGTCAGGTTGTTCCACGGATTTGGAGGAACCAAAGGAATGGTTCCTTCCTTGTATCAGAAAGGTTCCTTGGGTTAGTTTAGGCAAATTTGAAATTTTGGCGGGAATGATGATGCTATTGGTTAATGTGTGATTAGATAGCTCTAGAATTACTAATAAATACTAACTAGCATGTATGAAGCAAGTTTGGATCCTAAGGATTGCTAGAAAAATTCAGAAAATTCAAAAATCAAATTTTGCTGAAGTACTTGAGGAACCAATCGACAACAAGGGCGGAACCAAAATTTGGGTTCCGCCGTATCCGTTGGTAGTAAACTTGGAGGAACCAAGTTTTACAACGGACGGAACCAAAAATTGGGTTCCGCCGTATCCGTGGAGCCTCAGATTTGAGACTGAGCGTATTTTACGACTACGTGAGTTTTCCTAATTCCAAAATTTTTCCTAAAACTTAAGCAATCAATTTTTTGTAGATGGAAGAAACAAAAATTGCAGGTAGAAACATGCTTACCTATATAGTTTGAGAGAGCGATTCTAGCATTCAAAATTTTGGTCGAAAAGTGAAAATAGCATAATACCAAATTGTTATCCCCTGCAAATTTTGTTAGTTCACACACAATCCATAAACATAATATCATCCTAAGACATCATGAAACCATAAAATAACATTGTTTTGATGACCAAATTGTTCAAATGCACTCTTGTGCCAAACACCCTCTTATCACGCTCATTTCTTGTTCACCTTCTTGTTAGGGGTGTCCAAAAGAACCGAAGAACCAAAAGAACCGAGGACCGTACCAGTACCGTACCGGAACCGAACCTTATATTAGAACCATGGTACGGTTCTTGGTTCCTAAAATTCCATATTTTAAGTTCTCGGGACGGTTCGGGTCGGAACCGTCCGGTTCCGGTTCTTTCCCGAAAGAACCGACTACTTTAAAAATATGAAATTTTATAGGGTTTATTTGGGACATTGTGTAATGTGTATAGCATTTTAAGGAGAAAATAAATAAATGAATAAAAAAAACAAAAAAAAAACCTTACTCATTATTAAACTGTAATATAAAAAATCTAAAACTTAAAAACACATAATAAAATTAACACCCAAACTTTTAATCCATTCAAAGATCATCATCATCATCATTTATCAACATGAAAGTATGTTTATCTTGAGATTATTATCATAAATTTGATACTTACCTATAGTAATAGAAAAATCAAGTGAATTATATAATGCAATATGTGACGAATGATGAATCTATATTACGAGTATAATGGGTTGGAAGTATGAATGCATGTTATATTATATAAAAATGTTGGCCAGTTGGCGTTAGTGTACTTCATGCTTTTCGATTCAATATGATGCGCAATATTTAATCAAGTATACTAAATAACTAAATCAAGTATATATATTGTTGTTTAAGTATACAATATTTAATCATGTACATTAGTTAAATACCGTGTGTATTTGTATTTTATAGCATTATTAACATGTCTTTATGAATAATAGACGACGAAAAAAATATATTATTTAAACATTTAGGTTCTTGTGGGAATTACCCAAAATTCCCGTACCAGAACCGTACCGAAGAACTTGGGACAGTTCTTGGTTCCACTTTTTCCATATTTTTGGTTCTCGGTTCTTTCGGGACGGTTCCGGTTCGGGACAGTTCCAGTACCATGGACACCCCTACTTCTTGTAGATCTTCCCAAGATATCTCCCAAAGCATTTCCACATACCTTTGGTTAGTTTGTACTCCCCCGACTCATTTGGTATTGCTGGAAGTTGTGAGAGGTACTCAAGAGGTGGGAGCCTAGAGTTTGGTAGATTTTCGTCCTCACTCATGTAGGATGATGATGATGAGGTTGGAGGGTGAGGACGTTTACCTTTGGCTTTGTAGACTCGTTCATCACTAAATGGCACAAAGGTGTGACGAATAAGAGGATAATCAAGGCGAAGACCTCTAGGAGTTGGAGGGATGGGTTCACAAAACCTAAAGAGACGGGTGAGAAGCATCTCGTATGGGAGAGCGGTGGTACCTTGAACCGAGATGTTTGCCATCCTTTTGACAACGTAGTAGGCTAAGTTGAAGGTTTGGCGGGTGGATATACTATAGAGCAAGTAGGAGAGACAAGTGTTGATATGGTCCCTATTTCCTAAAGTGCTAATGACATTGGCCCTAATGATCTCCTCCCATTTCAAGAATTGTGGTCTCAACTCATTGAGCTCTATTCCAAACGGGTCTTTGGCAACTTCCTCTCCTCCTCGGGTTCTCCTAGTGTGAGAAGTCCTAACAAAAAGATGGTCACGAATTTCTTCTTTGCTCACTAAAGGGGTATCATAAGGATGAATGCGGTCATGGATTGAGTCAAGAGTTGAAAGTGGCCATTTGTCGGTGTAAAGACATGTGCCCCGATTAGGAACACGAAGCACTTGAGCAAATTGATCTAATGTGATTTCGAAGTCATGTTAGTTGATAGAAAAATTTAGTGATATGAGACCTTCATCATCCGTGCTAAGGGTCACGGAAGCATAGAATTCTAGGATGAAACGAGGATAAATTGGCTCATCTATGTCTAAGAGACAATCAAAGTCAATAAAAGAGAGTTGTTCCCTAATGTTGGTTCCGGTAAGGAAAGTAGGATCAATGGTTCTACCCTCATGAACATAACGCCTCTCAAGGTTCTTAAAGATTTCTACTTGGGCCGAGGTTAGCCCTTTGGTCTTGTGGTGTTTGGGTAGGTATTTGGTGGTGTCTTTGTGGTCATAGAAGGTTACGGGAGACATGATGAACCTAGAAACATAATTATCAAAATTTTAGCTTACGTAAGTAATGGTTTAAGTATTAAAAATTCTAGTGTGTGTCTATATGAAAACAATATGGAGTTGTGATTATCTCGACTCATTTTAATGTTAGAATGGTTTTACATATGCAAATATTGTGTAAATTTTTAGATAATCAAAATGCTCCTAGTTCAATGTAGCTACGGTTGAATGTACCCGAAAATACATATTAGTTATGTATCCCCTTTAGCATTCAAGAGACATAATGCAAGTGATGTTTTAAACATAACGTTTTTATTTTGTATTATCAATGAAAAGCTATTTTTCCTAAATGTGAGAAGATTTTTCAAAATTTTGACATGGGGTGTTTGGTATAATGTGATAATGTCTTACAAGATGCAATTCCTAACTAATGAAAAACATAATTTGTTTTTTTATGACAAATTTTCTTCATGAATTCCTAAGTTGATGCATAACCCCAAGTTTTTAGTTTTTGTGCATAAATAGAGTTTCCTAGACACAGATCAGGAGAGTAATTGTGTTTAGAATACTTACAATGATGATAGGAATGAAGAGTGGCTAAGCAAGAACCCGAATTTTCGTGTGAAGGTGGATATAGAAGTGAATAGTAACTGTTTTTGGTGAGTGGTATAGAGTATGGGACTTATATGGTTTAATATATAAAAAAGAGAACCTGTACAGGCTTTTGACGGACTGGGCGGAACCAAACAGAGGGATCCGTCCTTTGTTTTTCTTGGTTCCGCCAGTCCTGCAGGTTAAGAACATGGATTTTTTTTGTTTTTAATTTCTACGATTTTATTTAACGTTTGAACTATGAAGTAGGTTCCGTAAGTCCTAGTCCTAGTCTAAGAAGATTAAATGGTTCACGTTTAAGGGGTTTTGTAAGAATGTCGGCAATGTTGTCTTCGGAGGATACTTTCTCGATGGAGATGTTTCCTTTTTGAACATTGTCACGAAGGAAATGATGACGAATTTCTATATGTTTAGTACGAGCATGTTGGACTGGATTTTTACTTAGGTCGATGTCTCCTTTATTGTCGTAAAGGATTGATATGTCTTTAGTCACAATTTTGTAGTCCACTAGCGCTTGCTTCATCCAAAGAGCTTGTTGACATGCTTTTCCGGCCGATACGTATTCGGCTTCAGTTGTTGAGATTGCGAGTTCCATTTGCTTCTTTGAGAACCATGAGGTGAGACAATGTCCAACAAAAGTACAAATACCACTTGTACTTTTTCTATCAACATAGTCACCGGCATGATCCGAGTCGGCATACACTATGGTTTCTACACCCGTTCCTTTGGGATACCATAATCCTAGATGTGTAATGCCTTTGATGTACCTAAAAATCCTTTTTACGGCTTCAAGATGGATTGTTTTGGAATCTTCTTGAAAATGAGCATATAGACAAACGCTAACCATAACGTCGGGTCTACTAGCCGTGAGATAAAGTAGACTACAAATCATACCCCTATATTTAGTGTTATCTACGGATTCACTTTCCTCATCCTTTGTGAGTTTGGTTTGACATAGGCATTTTGATAGGTTTTGAATCTTCTAAACCAAATTTCTTAAGCATGTCTTTTATGTATTTAGATTGGTTAAAGAATATCCCATCTTCTAATTGTTTAATTTGAAGTCCTAAGAAAAAGTTGAGTTCTCCCATCATACTCATCTCAAACTCGTCATGCATGATTTTAGAGAAATCATTGCAAAGCTCTTGACAAGTTGATCCGAATATTATGTCATCAACATAAATTTGAACTATGATAATGTGTGATTCATTCTTCTTAGTGAAGAGAGTGTTGTCAACTAGGCCCATGGTATACTTATGGTCAACTAGGAAGGTTTTAAGTCGATCATACCATGCTTTTGGAGCTCGCTTAAGTCCGTATAAAGCATTTTTAAGTTTGTAAACATGATTAGGTTTTTCAAAGTCGGCAAAGCCCGGAGGTTGAGCAACATAAACTTCTTCATTAATAAAACCATTTAAGAATGCACGTTTGACGTCCATTTGAAAAAGTTTAAAGTTATGTGCGCATGCATATGCAAGTAAGATTCTAATTGAATCGAGCCTAGCAACCGAAGCAAAAGTTTCATCGTAGTCAATGCCTTCTTGTTGATTATAACCTTGTGCTACTAGCCCAACTTTGTTTCTAGACACAACTCCATTTTCATCCATTTTATTTTGAAAGACCCATTTTGTTCCAATTATAGTTTGATTCTTTAGTTGAGGAACTAGTGTCCAAACATCATTTCTAATAAATTGGTTCAATTCTTCTTGCATAGCTATTATCCAAGATTCATCACTTATAGCTTCTTTTATATTTTTAGGTTCAATGGTTGATATAAAACCAAAATAGTTACTTTCATTTTGAGCTTTTGAACTTAAGGTTCTTTCATTAAGTTTACCTATGACACTATCTAATGGATGACTTTTAGATTCTTTGACATTGATTATTTCTCTACTTAATAGTTCATCTTCCTTGACGTTTTCTAAATCAATTTGATTAACAACTTGACTTTCAACTAAGTCATCATCTACCAAAGGTGATGTCTAAGAGGGAGGTTGACTTTCGTCGAATGTTACATTCAACGATTCCTCGACTCTTAATGTTTCCTTATTTAGAAAAATATAAGCTTTGCTATTTTGTGAATATCCAAGGAACACACCTTCATAAGACTTTGGGTCAAATTTAGTGAGATATTCCTTTGTGTTTAGTATAAAGCATTTACTCCCAAATACTTTAAAGTATCCTAATGTTGGCTTTTTACCTCTATATATTTCATATGGAGTTTTATCTAAAAATGGTCTAATTAGGACTCGGTTTAAGATATAAGTTGATGTGTCGACGGCATTACACCAAAACTTTTGTGGAATGTTTTGTTCGTTAAGCATTGGTCTACTCATCTCTTAAAGTGTCCGGTTTTTAAGTTCTACTACACCATTGGATTGAGGAGTGCGAGGAGCCGAGAAATTATGTGTTATACCATTTTGTCACAAAATTCACCAAATTGTATTTCGTTATCAAATTCCCGACCATGATCTGTTCTAATAGACACAATGCAATTTCCTACTTGATTTTGAATTTTCTTTCCAAGAATTTCAAATTGTTCAAAAGCTTCATTTTTACTTTTCAAAAATCTTTTTCATGTATATCGTGAAAAATCATCCCCTATGACCAAAGTATATAAGTTGCCTCCATAACTTTGAATAACGGATGGACCGAACAAATCATATGCAAAAGTTCTAAACATCTAGTTGTGGATACCATATTTTTAGCCTTATGGCTACTGTGAACTTGTTTACCAATTTTGCAAGCATCACAAAAGTGTTGGTCGTATTTCAACTTGGGTAGGTTTCTAACTAATTCCTTAGAGGATAGAGATTGAATAAGTCTCATATTAGCGTGACCTAAGCGTCTATGCCAAAGAGTCGAGGTCTCATCTAATGAGGTAAGACAAAGTTTATCTCTAGATGTTTTATTAATTTTCATGACGTATACGTTGTTCTTAAGAACTCCTTTAGCTATAGTTATACCATCTTTAAGTATCTTACTTTCGTTTTCACTAAATAGGACTTTATACTTTTTACGGCAAAGTTGGCTAATACTAAGAAGATTAAATACTAAGTTGTCAACATGAGCAACATCATCAATAGATAGAGAGTTATGAGAGATTGTACCTTTTCCGATGATTTTACTTTTAAGCTTGCTACCAAAAGTAACGTTACCTCCGTCATAGACTTGATAGGTAGAGAAAAGACTTTTGTCTCCCGTCATGTGTCTTGAGCAACCGCTATCTTTGATCCATTCATCCGGTTCCAAACACACTTTTAAGCACACCTATTTTATAACAAGCATTCAAACATTTGGTCCCCAATATCTCATGGGTCCATTTTGGTTAATCATGCCATTACCTTGATTCATGTAAGGAAATGGTGGATATGGGTTCCAAGACATATAGTTTGGAGCTTGATGATGTCTAGGTAAGTTTTGACCCCAGCTATGTTGAAAGTAGGGTTGTGTGTTGTAGTTGCTCTTTGGAAAGGGGCGTTTGGATATAGACGGTTTAGGTCTTGGTTGAGTAGTTCTAGTTCTAAATTCATTTTTAGCAAGTCCTACTCCTATTTTAATGGCAGGTTTAAGTTTGGTTTCAGTTGAACTAGTGTTTGACTTCTTTGTAACTTTAAAAAATTCATTACGGTTAGTTATAAAACTATTCTGTTTTGCAGCAGTCTCCACGGAACCAATGGGTTCAACAGGCGGAACCAAATTTTTGGTTCCGTCAGTTCCGTGGGTCTTTGCTGCAATTTTGTCATTTTCTTGTCCTTTTTTGCCTTGTTTCTTTAAACTACTTATTGATCCTGTTTTCATGAATCCTAACCCTGTTCTATCAAAGTGTGACTTTTGGAGTTTCATTATTTCATCCGCACAACAAATATTTTTATCAAACTTCTTAAACTTTGAGTTTTGTTTGATAAGACTATCTTGTGTGATTTTAAGCTTCTCAATTTCAAGTTTGAATTCTTGACATGATTTGCACGTTGTGTCAACATTTTTACTCTTTTCCAAACGTTTAGCTTTTTCTTTTAATTCATAAACTTCGTTTTCTAAAAATTCCTTTTTAGTCTTCAAAAATTTGTTTTTGTTTATGATTTTTAAGCTTAACTCACAAAGTTTGGTGTATTGTTGTTCTAATGTGTTATCATCAATAGAAGAATAAGATGAATCGGAATGTATCTCATTTGAGCTTTGAGCACTTTGAGTTTTGATTCTGGGTGGTTTTGGAGATTCTCCTATTAAGTGACTTGTATCTCCGCATCTAAAGCACTTTCTTTCATTCTTTACTTTCTTCATATCCCGATCTTTTCATAAAGACTTCTTTTCATCTTTAGGTTGCCTTACAAACTTTCCTTGTCTTCTAAAGAACTTCTTGAAGTCTCTAACCGCCATGGCATATTGTTCATCTTCACTATCCGAACTTGATTCCTCATCATCACTTGATTCTATTCTAGCTTTTAAGGCAATAGATTTAACCTTTTCCTTCTTGCCTTTAACTATTTCCGAATCTTTTTCCATTACCATTTCGTGAACTTTGAGGTTTCCAATAAGCTCGTCAAGTGCCATGCTTGAAAGATCTTTAGATTGTTCAATAGCCGTTACTTTTGCTCTCCACTTAGGATGGAGTGCTCTAAGGAATTTCCTGACAAAATTCTTGCTACAAAAAGATTCATCAAGTGCTTTAAGTGAAGTAATAATAGTGTTAAATTTAGCAAATGCACTATCAATAGTTTCATCTTTGGGAATAGAAAATTGTTCATATTGTTGGACAAGAAGATCAATTTTGTTATCCTTAACTTGTGAATTTCCTTGATGAGTAGTTATTAAAGATTGCCAAATTTCTTTAGCGGTTTTGCACATAAAAACTCTTTCATACTCTTTCTTAGGTAAGGCATTATAAAGCATCATTTTTGCTTCATTATTTTTGGCAATTAGTTTCTTTTGATCATCACTATGTTTAGTAAGTGAACTATCCTCATCCCGACCACTTCCGGTAGCCTTATGATCACCTTCAACAATAATATACCATAGATCTATGTCCTTTGATTTTACGTAAATTTCAAAACGGTTTTTCCAATAAATAAAACCATTTGGTTCAAATAGTGGTGGTCTTTGCATAGATTGCCCTTCTTTGAAGTTTTCAAAATCCATGGATCGTTTCAAGTTTTAAGATACAATCTATTTTAAAATCTTGAGTAACGTAGCTCTTGATGCCAATTGTGGAAAACTAGAAGGGGGATTGAATAGTTTACCGGTTTTAAACTTGATTTTCTTCTAATACTTTTACGTGTAATTAACAATTAAGACGTATCAAACAATAAATTATATGCAAGAATAAAAGTAAGAAACGATCAAACCATAACACGATTGTTTATCGTGGTTCGGCTACAAGGACTCTTTTTCTTGCCCTACTCCACGCCCCGAGTATCCAACTCGAGAGTTTTCTTGCACTAGTCAACAAGCTCCTTTATCCGGCGGAGAAAACCTTACACGTCGCTTACACACTATTTCCGACACTAAGCTAGATGTCGAGTTCTTTCACAAGGGTACAACCTGTTGACATAAATAATGCATAAAAACATTATTTATATTTTTCGATATCTCTATGTTTTGACGATCACAAAATGTAAAATCATCAAACGTAAGATTACTACGTAAACAAGTATTAAACTAGTTTATATCATTATATCCAACTTAATCACTTAAGGTATGAATAAACAAGTGCTTAATACATCTCATGATCAAAGGGGTATTTAATTAATTATTACAAAGTTTATTTAATTATATAAACATATTATATATTTTTCAAAAACACTTTTGGTAATAAAGAAAAATGTTTTAATCATACTAAATATATGATTTCAAATTTTTAACCAAAATCAGTTAGTTTTTCACCAAATAAACTTTCCCCACTAAATGACAGATTTTTTGGCCGTTACAGCTGGGCCGCCCCCTTAATTATAAGGGGCGGTCCCCTTAAAATTAAGGGGACCGGCCATGATTTAAGGGGACCGGCCAGGCTCATGTGTCAGAATCTGTCAGAATTTTTCTCCTATAAATACCACCTTAAATCAGGAATTTTCCACCACCTTTTGCACGAAAATTTCAGATCTAAAACTCTCTAAACATCTTCCAAAACCCTTTGATCATTAGATTACTAATCCTTGCTTCAAGTGATTCAATCCCTTCTCATCCATCCTCATCCAAAGTGCAAAAGAAGAATACTCCTTCTACAACTAAGTTCAAGAAGTATTGAAGAGTAGTTGTGTATATTGTGTATATTATTTGTGAAATTGTGTTGTGCTTGTAATAAGTAGTTTAGGAGAAATAGAAGTTGTGTAGGGAGAAGAAGTTGTTTAGTAGTGTAGTTGTGAAGAAGATAGGGGTGAAGTAGATTGGTGTGAAGAAGATAGGTGTGAAGTAGATTGGTGTGAAGAAGTTGTGTAGAAGTTGTGACTAAGTTGTGACGAAGTTGTGGTGTGTACATTGGTGTGTAAGGTTTTCTCCGCCATAAGGGAGTTTGTTGACATAGTGAAGAAAACTCTCGAGTAGGTGACTCGGGGAGTGGAGTAGGAACAAGGAAGGTGACCTTGTAGCCGAACCACTATAAATCCTTGTGTTGTGGTTTGATCTTTCCAACTCTTTTCATTACTTACTTATTTACTTATACAACATTAGCTTAGTTAGTTAGTTACTATATAATTGTTCATATTGTGCAAGTATTGAGATCACATAAACAAGAATCGAAGTTTTTAAAACAAACTTGTTTTTATAAATTTTAAAACGGACGCAAAACTATTCAACCCCCCTTCTAGTTTTCCACAATTGGTATCAAGAGCCACGTCTTGCAAGATCTTTAAAATATATTGTATTTTAAAAACTTGTAACGATCTATGGAATCTAAAAAATATTTAGAAGGGCAATCTATGCAAAGACCACCACTATTTGAAAGTGATGGATTTTTATATTGAAAAAATCGATTAGAAACTTATGTGAAATCAAAAGATCTAGATCTTTGGCATGTTATTACTAATGGTGATTTTTTACCTATTCAAAATAACCCCGAAACAAAGAAAGATGAAATCGTACCTTTTAAAAAATAAAATGATGATTTAAAAAGAAAACTTGCTAAAAATAATGAAGCAAAAATGGTTATTTATAATGCGCTACAACGTAAAGAGTACGAAAGGATCTTAATGTGTGAAACCGCAAAAGAAATTTGGAACTCTTTATTAATAACTCATCAAGGTAATAATCAAGTCAAAGATAATAAAATAGATCTACTTGTTCAACAATATGAGCAATTCACGATTCCGGTAAAGGAATCAATTGATAATGCTTTCGCTAGATTTAACACTATCATCACAAGTTTAAAAGCACTTGATGAGAATTTTTCTAGTAAGAATTTTGTTAGGAAGTTTCTTAGGGCTCTTCACCCAAAATGGCGAGCTAAAGTGACGGCTATTGAAGAATCAAAGAATTTGTCAACGTTGCAACTTGATGAATTAATTGGAAATTTGAATGTCTACGAAGCAATTATAAAGAAGGACTCTGAAATGGTCAAAGGGAAACGAGGCAAAGCAAGTCAATTGCCTTGAAAGCTAGAAAGGAATCTAGTAACGAAGATAGCTCATCTTCCGAAAGTGATGACGAAGAATACGCCATGGCCGTAAGAGATTTCAAGAAATTCTTCAAAAGGCGAGGAAGATTCGTTAGACAACCACACGATGAAAGGAGAACACCTCAAAAGAATAAATATGACAAGTATAGCAAGAATGAGAGGACGTGTTTCAAGTGTGGTGATCCGAATCACCTCATTGGAAAATGTCCAATGATGACAAGAGATCAAGATCAAAGAGCATTTGTTGGAGGAGCTTGGAGTGATAGTGATGAAGATGAGAAAGAAACGACAAAGGAAGAGAAGTGTCTCATGGCGAAAATATCAAGTGAGGTACGTTCCGAAACTGAATACTTTAGTAATGAAAATTTATCATTAGATGAAAAAGATTTAGATAGTGAATACAATAGATTATGCAAACTAGGACAACAAGTAATGGCTAAAAACAAATCACTAAAATGCATAAACAACCAATTAGAAAATGAAGTACTAGAACTAAGAATTAAAATACATCAACTTGAAAAAGGTAAGGAAATTTTTGAAGTATGTAAATCATGTCAAGAGCTTAAAAATGAAAATGAGAAACTCAGGGAAGAAATTTGCAAACTTGATAAATTTAAAAATAGTAGTCACTCACTTAGTAAAATAATAAGTATTCAAAGAGTATCCGGAGACAAAACCGGTTTAGGATTTAACTCAACCGAAGCTTCAACAAGTGGAATTAAAAATTGTCAAATTTGAAAGTGAACTCAATGAACTAAAACCTCTAAAATCTAATCCTAAGTATATACTCATAAATGATAAGAAAATACCTCTAGCTAATGATGAAGAAATAAAACCGTTTTATAAACCATCTTTAAAGACCGATGTAGGATCGTCTAAACCTAAAACAAGATCTAAAACTCCACCACCTAGGAAACCAAATAACTCTTACCCTAGATAAAAAACACCTCAACCAAGAGCAAACCAAAATAGACGAAACTTTAACAATAATCAACAAATGTGGAACTTCAATCCGTGGGGAATGTTTCCACCATATATGCACCCAAGTCAAATACAAAACATGTTCGGATCAAATAACTTCGGTCAAATGAGACAATGGGGACCAACGTAGAAAATTCGCCATTCAAACTTGGAAATTTTAGTTGTCACCTCTTGTTCGTACAATTCCTTGAAGACTTTGAAGAAGAACGCATTGAAGACGAAAGGTACACATTTCCTTTTATTTCCTTGTCAAGAAATGTATGCTTAGTTTAGTCTCTAGTTTTTATGTGATTTTGTTTGGCTTATAGTTTCCTCTAGATTTTATATCTATGCATATATATACTTATCTATTTATATATATATATATATATATATATATATATATATATATATATATATATATATATATATATATATATATATATATATATATATATATATATATATATATATATATAGTTAGCTATATCTAGGATCTTATAACCTAGAAAACTCATTTGTTGACTTTCTAGAACTAGAAATTGTTCGTTTACGAACCTTTTCTTTCCTCCCATTTGCCTTTTTGAACTTCAATGTTCAACGAAACTCATGTTGATGTAGAGAAATGAGTCGAAAAATCTATGGATGAAACAAACTCCCGTCTTCCGTTGCATACGTCTCCCTCCTATATTCTCGTCTTATAAGCCTATACTATATACGTATATATATAGACTTATAAACCTTCCACAACTCTCTCGTCCACTTGACAACTTGATAAATTTGATCCTAAATGATCAAGAAATTTTAATTGACGAAATGTCAAGTAATTCCTTTCGTGCGAATACTATCCAATGTATTTTTGATTAAATATAAATCTAATATATATATATAAATATTTTCTTGTTCTTTCCAGAAACCAAAACCACGAAAAATCAAGTTTTGGAGGGCGGCCCCCTTAATGTTTAAGGGGACCGACAGCCAAATGAAGGGCGGCCCCCTTAATGTTTAAGGGGGCCGACCATCTGATTGTCTCAAATCGTTTTCCCTCTTATTTCTTTTGCCAAACACTCCTCTTTCACATTACCCCCATTTTCTGCTACTGCTGTAACGAAATTCCAAACCCCAAAACACCTAAAACAACTTCCAAATCACATAATTCGGGTTATTTCGCAAAGGGCAAATTCATCTAACACGATCACCATTACATATTGTAAGTTTTTCATAACACATTTCATCTAACTCCATCTAATTTGGTCAAACTCAAGATTATGCATGTTTTAATAATTTTTTCAAATTCATAATTTCTTTCGAATTGGGTCTAAAATTTCCATAACTAAATGCTTCCCTTAGGATTAGGATGCTTAATTAACACTAGAAACTAATAATTACAAACCCTCTTGTCGAAAATTTTTGAAAAATTTCATACACTTCTTTTCAAATTTTTTGGTAAACACATTGTTGAATAATGCTATAAAAACTTGTTAAAACTAATCATACTATGTTTTTGTAACTTGTAAAACATGAAACTATATTTTTCGACTAAGTAAAAATATTTGTGTAAAAGATAAGAGGGTGTTTGGATTATGTCCAAACAATGTCGAAATTAAGTCGTTGTAATTTTTATAAAACGTTGTTAAGATTATAAACCTAAAACTAGTAATTCGGACTTGTCAAGATATATAATTCATATATATATATTGACATACTAGTAGTGTAAGTGTCTAGTTAAGGAAGCGTTTGGTTTAGTACGAAAAATGGCATTTTTGAGTCAAAACATAAACCATCATTTTCGAAAACAAATCACATGCATAAGAAACTCGTAAGAAATAGCTAGTTTTACAACCTAAAGTAAATCTAGTAAATTTCATGATATATTAAGATGTTTAAAAGGGCGTTTGGATTTGTCCATAACTACTTGCTAAACATCATAAAATATATCTTGAACGAGTTAAAAATAAAAATAAGGAACATGGTAAACTACTACTTAGGATTATCGTCTTAGAGTCGAAGTATGTTTACGTTCCAACATAAGTCTTAACAATATATACATTTTTATTTCTCTTTATATTTATTTTGGTCTTTTGTATGGTTGATTGTGTTTAGGTGAAAATGCCAAAAGTGACTACCGAAGATCTTTCCCTCACTAAAAACTACATTCCTAAAGTTTCCCAAATCCCTACTACATCTCCTTCCATTGGACGTATATATCGTCAAATTGAAGATAGAAACGTTCATGAGGGACGTGTAGTAGATCTAGCTTATGCTCAATCCGACTACATTAATCGCTTGTTTAGAAGCATCAACTTCAATTGCCTCTTTGAAATCAATGAACCCATCATTCCTCGTTTCATAGTTGATTTCTATAGCCAAGTCATCGTTCAAACCAATGATCTTGGTGCCATCACCATCTCCTTCATGATCCAAAATGAATTTATCACCTTAACTCTCGAACAATTTGGTCAAATCCTCTTAATTCCTTTTAGAGGTCAAGCCATTTTTACAAACGAGTGGGACCTCGAATCTCTACATCGTTGTCGACCAACCTTTGGTCCATATCTCTCCGACATCCCTCATCCCGACGAAATTCGCCAAGTCCTTGGTGTAGAGCGTGGCACTACAACCCGAAAAATAAAATCCAAAAATGTCCAAATCTCTTCATACCAAATTCTCCTCAAGGAATTAGGCCCCACATGAAGCGTTGGGAAGAACTCATTCGTGAGAATGCGTTCGGTACCGAAGGTCTCCGGGACCATCTCCCGGCGTGCCTTGCTCACATGTTGTATTGTATAGCTGTTGAAAAGCCATACAATTTGGCCTACTTCTTTATCAAATGGATTGAGTGTGCTAGAAAAACTCCCAAAGCCAATCTTCCATGTGGAATGTTTCTAACTCGTCTCTATCGTCATGTTATCGAGTTCTACCCCGATCTTGACAATAGCATCTACGAGTCCATCTATCCCACCTTACGTCCTCTCGCTCTAAAACAAGCCCGACGAACTCGAAGTGACAAGGGAAAATCTCGTCGTCATAGCTTTCACGGTTCATCTTCTCGACAAGACGATGACGATGAGGAGGAAAACATCCATGATGCTAGTACCCCTTCGTTCTCCGAGTTCGTTGATAATCTAGAGGATCTCGACTATCCCGAGTATATAACCCCATCTCCTAGCGATCAAACCGACGAAGTACTTCATGAACGAACAACCGAGGTGCTTAGACGACAAAAGAGTTTGCATGAAGAAGTTAGAGGTGTCCATTTAAAAAACAAAACATAATATAACGTTTTTCCAGAAAAATTTTGAGTTTTGGGTCGTAAGTTGGGCGGCCCCCTTAAATTTAAGGGGACCGGCCTCCATTTAAGGTGACCGGCCATCTGGAACAGTCTTTACATTGTTTTCCTTTGCAACTTGTGACTTCTTTTGCTAGTCCCAACTACCATTTCCTTTAAAAACTAAACTGATTTTGGAATCTAACAATGCAATTTCAAATTAATTCTATTTCTAAACATGTTTTCATACTATTTAATCCCCATGCATGTTTAATTCACATTCCATCATCCTTAACCTTTATCAAACCTCATCTTTTCATCATGTCATCACCAAGAACCACCTACTCAAACAATGCCAAGAAACAAAAACTTGTCATTATTCCACCAAAACAACTCTTCATTGATCTCACCAATAAAGACAACACCACTCCATCACCACCACCTCAATGCTCATCTCCTAGTGCACCAAATGCACCTTCCAAAACACCATCAACAAATGGAACCTCCACTTCTTCCATACCATCCACTTCATCTATAAATGACTACATAAACACCCACTTGTCTCCTCCACCAATAGTTCTACCACCACAACCTACCATTGAAAACATAAATCTTGCATTAACCCTCTCATTATCACCATTAACACCTCTTGATGCACACTTCTCATCATCCCCTATCAATTCACCAACCTATAACCCCATCCCATGGAGCTTACTTGAAGCTCATGGTGACACTTGCCTTTGTTGTATCCATAACCGAACAATTGTGTTCGGACTAAGAGATGAGATACAATACATGTTTTCACACATTGAAAACTTGTTGCATTAACCACCAACAACAAACACATCTCCTCCACCACCATCAACAAACACTCCTCCACCATCACCATCTCCATGTTCACCATCAATTCCACCCAATTAAACATGCTTGGTATTTTGCAAATAGAATTGTCTTAAACCATTTTGGATGGCATGCTCTAGAGAGGACCTTCATGTTAGAGCTTTGGTTTATTTTATCATCATGTAATTTGTTGATGTAATGCTTGTTGTAACCTTTAATTCTATCAATGATTATGGTTATGTTTAGTTTCTATTCTTGCATGCTATATATATATGTTGCTTGTCCACTAAATATTTTTTGCAAGAATTCCATATCTCGATTCCTTTTTGACCTCAAAACGAGGGGGAGTATACATCAAAGGGGAGCTCCAATTAAATCGGGATAACCTTTTTGATGCTAACAAAAAGGGGGAGAATTGATATAAACTCACAATAATACTTTGATGAGTGCTCAAACACTCATCATTTTTGTCGTATTTAAACTGCCAAAACATACAAAAACAATCAAAAAGTTATCAAAATACTTAAATTATCCCAGGGATTGTGTTTTATGTGTTTTAAATGCAAAATGTGCAAAAACAAATGAAAAACATACAAAGTTTGCAATATTGGCAGTTTCAGTCCCCCAAGTTTCAAAATTTGTCAAAAATAGTCCCTATGCATTTATTTTGAAAGGAAAAGTCAACCCAAGCTTTTGAAAGTCAAATTTCACAAAATATTACACTTGGGTCATAAGTTTTCCAAAATTACATGTTTGGTCCCTGAGATTTCAAATTTGGCAAAATAGGTCCCTGAGAAATTTTGAAAAATGAAAATGGCAAAAATGGTTCTTGGAATTATGGTACTTGGCAATTTTGGTCCTTGGGAGCAATATGGGAAAATTACAAATTCAGTCCTCATGTTTGGGAAAATTACATAATTGGTCCTTGTTACATCTAAAAACCAACCGGCCCCTTTTTATTATTACAAACCAAACATCCCAAGCCCCAACACCAAACCTGATCCAGTCCACCCATGCCAAGCCCAACATCACCCAGGCCCAACTCCCATTTTATAATAAAACAACGCAGGGTCAAACACCCCAGTCAACGCCTTCTTCCCCCCAACATACCAACGCAAAACCAGGGAGACATTGTCTCTCCCACATGCTTCCCCCTCCTCCTTAGCCCCCTACAATAAATGTATTCACCAAACAAACCAACTCCCACCACCACATTAAATGTCCCTCACCAATTCCACTAGAATTGCCCCGTTTTGTGTTTTGGTGGCAAAAACTCCACCAATGGCTAGGATTGATCAAATTATAATTGAATGGTGAAGATTTGGTCAAGGGTCAAAGAGAAAGCTACTGGGACATAAAAAATTCAGAAAGAAGCCATTTAGGAGAAGCTTGGGAGCATTTGTATCCCATTATATATATTGTAGCTCATATGAGCCTTTTTAGTGTGTAGTATTGTATTTTAAATTAATTTAGTTTCTAATTTTAACTTTGTAATATGTTTTTCAATTAATGAAGTTTATGTTTTAAGTTATCTTCAATTTGCAAATTTCCAATTCTTATTTTAAGAATTTCAAGTACTTGCTTAAGCATACTCAGTTGTTCTCAGTGTTTGCACAATCTCACAGGCTCAAATATAAAACATTTAAAAGCGTTACCAGCCTCTAAATCAATCAGAAGCAAGTTTTCAGAAAATAATATCAAATATATATATATATATATATATATATATATATATATATATATAAATCAAAATAAAATAAAAAAATAGGGACAAAGGTTGAAGAAGCTTGGAGTTTGGTTGGTTTTGGATTGCAGAGGGTAATAGGGGCTTGTGGAAGTCATTAGGTTGGGATACTTGGTTTCTAGTTCATAAGAAGTTAGCAGGAAGCACATTGTGAGTTTCTTGGTTCATTCTCACTTCTTATTACTTAACTACTCTTTGTAGCTTAATTCTGTGGCAAGTGTGCTTATTTAGTTTAAATTAGAATAATTTAGGCCTTAAATCAGTTGATTAATTGTTGGAATCAATTGTTCTCTAATTTTCCTATTTGACTGTCAAACATTGAATCTTAGTCATCTTGGTTAATTTTTGTTTTTGTTGTTGTTTATTTGTGTAATTTAGCATAATATGTTGATATATGTTCCTGTGATTCAGTAGTTTAGGATTAGTTAGATTTTTGGTTTGTTAATCTCTTTTGCAAATTTGTTAAAGGGGTGTTTGGTTTTAGCTTGTCTGTGGTGTCATTGTTGATTTATAGTATAACTCTGGGTTTCATTGAGTTACTTGGGTTGATATAAGCTCAGGGTAACCACTTTCTTAGTCACAAATATAGCAAAAGTCAAAATCGTAAGAAAACTTATCACCACAGTTAACTGTGGTGACTTTTAGATCCAAAACCCATCAAATCTATTCATAAGTTTGTGTTCTTGCTTAAATTTGTCATCTTATAGCTTAATATAACAGATTAAAGCAACAAAAGTGATTTGAGTTTCATAAAAGTCATAATCTCAAATTTTCTAAAAAGTCAAAAGTGCATCATTTCAGAAAAACATCAAATATGGCATGAATTTTCTTGATTTTTGTGGTAAGATTTAGGATTTGAAACTTGTTGTGGGTATTGTCTACCAGTAGAACTAGAGATTCATACACTTGTTTGAATTTTGTGAATTTTTCTATTGGACCTTTTTGCCCTCCAAACACACTTGCAGGGCAAGGCTTTGCCCTGTGCATCAGCAGACCCAGCCACACCACCAACTTTGGTGGCTCATTGTGGCCACCTCAGTGGGTCTCACTGACCCAATCTTGGTTCATTCAACCCCCCTCCTGGTAGGCTTGATGTTTTGACCAATGGTTTGACCTAAGACTCAGTGGACCCCACTTGAAACCTTTCCAAAAGGTTGTCCCATTTTCTGTCTCAGAAACCAAATAAGCAAGTGCTTATTGTGGTCTTTTGGCTTATTCAGCCAACTTGATTGATTGAAGCTTGCTAAAAATTGTTCAAGTTACTCAAGTGAATCAGTTTCCACCACAGCGGACCCCACATAAGCCCAATTGTGCTTATTTCCTTAGTCAACCAAATTCAACTGCTTAAACAAATAAGCACTCAAATGCTTATTTCCTGAGTTTCAGTGAAAGTGTGTTTGTAAAAGTTTTTAGTTTTCAGTATTAAATTAGTTTGGAAAAAGAAAAAACTCAAAAAACCAAATTTAATTTTAGTGATAGCTTCTATTTAATAGAAATTATCTTTTTAATTTTCTTTTTAGCTTATTTTTAAGCACTTTAGCATTTTTTATATTTTTATTAAATCTCTTTTATATTAAAGTAATTTTATAAATTTTTCCAGATTTTTCTTTTGTCTTTTAGTGGTTTTTAGAATTAATTTTAGTTTAATTAATTATTAAATAATAATTAAGAATTAATTAGCGTAATTAGATTTTATTAAGTCATACCAAGTTTTTATAATTTTTCTAGCTTTTATATAAGTTAAAACCTTTTTATAAATTTTTCTAGAAGTTATATTGTTCATTTTCTATTTTTTTTACAATATAAGTAGTTTAATTGGTAATTAATAAATATTTATAATAATAATTAGTAAATTAGTTTAAAAATACATAAAATCAGCTTTTTATAATTTTTAGGATTCGTATGATGGTTAAGTAGATTTATAAAAAATTTCTTAATTATCTAAGTCTTTTTAGTAATTTGTAGTAATTTAAATTAATATAATTAGTTAATAAATAGATAATTAGTAATTAATTAATAATAAATAATTAAATAGTGTAAAAATATGTTTTCTTTTTCTTAAAATTTTCTTTATTTATTAGGATTGTAAAAATAAAAATTTCACACTCATAGCCTTTTCTGTTCATCAGTTGTACTTTCTTTCTCGTTCGTCTGCGTACGTTTTTGATTAAAACGTACGTTTTTAAGTTTCAGATCACATCTTCTGAATCTTAATTCCCGTAATCAATCACATAGCTTTCCTAAGCTATTTCTGTTAATAAATTCCAAATAATTCTCATAACAACCCTTTTCTGTGAATAATCACCCGATCACAAAGCACGCTCAGTTACAATTCACACCTTGTCGGGATTTAACGACCTGGTGATACCTTATATTACCCGGAGCATTGGTCTAGGTAGTTTGACTTTGTTGATCATTTACTTGGTCAATTTAAGTTGACTGTTTAGCATCAATCGAATTTTGGCGCCGCTGCCAGGGAGGTGTGCGCGTTTCTGCAGCATCTTTTGAGATTAGTGTTATCTCACCATCATCACTGTACAAATACCACCACTTTTGTAAATTTCAAATCAAAACATAAAAAAGTCATTAACACTTTTTCTAAAGTGTTAAAACACCAAAAAAATTAAAAACAACAAAACAGATCGTAACGTTTTCTGATTCGGTTTTCTTTTAAGGTGATTCTTAAAGAGAAACGATTTTAGATTACGAGACGATACCAAAAATATTGTCCAAAAGTTTTTCACCCATACACAAAACACAAAAACATCCGTCTTTTCTTGTGAATAATAATCATACATAAAAATTAACCATCGCAAACCAAGACAGAACACCTACCAACTGGGGGTGTGAACATAATAAGTTCCCAAACCTAAGATTTAAAACTTGCCTTTGTATCCCTGTGAGTGGTGTACCTTTCTTAAAGAAGCCACTTGCTTGTGATTATTGGTTTAAGTTCACTGTCATTTTGCCTCGACTTTGTTTTGAGTGAGTTTGTTTTTAGTGCATGCGCACTCGCTCTTCTAGATCTACTAGCCAATTACGTGAGCTTGTAAGAATACCTAGAAGACGTCGTAGACGTTCAGCACCAACAGGCGGATCTGAGATCCGTACTGTTCCCACATCTTCCATTATCATGGCTGCTGAGCCAACTATGAACGAGCTTCTCCAAGCACCCGTCGAGGGTTACGGAGATGCTATCGTTGTTCCGGCCATCGTGCCTGAGAATTTTGAGCTTAAAACTGGGTTGATAAACCTGGTCACTTCGCGTCAATTCTACGGTTTTGAACGGGACGATCCTCAAGATCACATTCGATGGTTTAATAAAATCACATCCACCATCAAATACAAAAATGTCCCTGAAGAGGCAATCAAACTTCTTCTCTTCCCTTTTTCCATCGATGGGGCTGCCCGGATTTGGCTTGATAAACAACCCCCTCGATCGATTGTAACATGGGAAGATTTGGTAAAAAAGTTCGTGAATGAATTCTTTCCTCCTTCCAAAACCACAAGTCTTAAGAATGAGATCAAGAAATTCACGCAGAAATTTGATGAATCATTTAGTGAGGCATGGGATCGCTATAAGGAATTGCTTCACAAATGTCCTCACCATGGCTTTTCCGAGTTGATGCAACTCGATACTTTCTACAATGGTGTGAGCCAAAGCGATCAAGACTCTCTCAATTCCTCCGCTGGAGGTAATTTCTTGAATCGTACCACAAAGGATGCTTTAGCGATCATTGAGAATAAATCTAAGGTCCGCATTCCACGAAGCAAACCGGTTATTTCCCAAGGGAATGTTGTTCCTTCTACCTCATCGCCCATGGCTCAATCTAGCACTGATGCTAGACTTGGCAAACTCACGGAAGCAATTCATGCATTGGTTCTCACCAAAAGCAAGAAAGTTCCTTCTCCTCATTCTTCTCCACAAGCTGAAGTAAAAAAGATAGAAGTTTGTGTCACTTGTGGTGGTCCACACTCATATTACAACTGCACTGCCATCGAAGGCAATCCATTCGAAGTTAATGCAATAGCCGGGAGTTCCCACCAAGGAGGTAACCAATACCGTCCTCAAGTGGAACCAAACTACCGGGCTAGCAACCAAAGTGGACCACCCGGATTTCCTCCACCTCAAAATCCAAATAGGTTTAATCCTAATCCACCAAGGGGGCCTAACATGCAAAATCAAAATCATGCCCCGGTCATTCAATACCCACCCCAAAGGGGTAATCAAGGGTATTCAGCTCCCAATTATCAAGAACCCCTCCCAAACGAGCTTAATAACTACATCAAAGTTAATGAGACCAAAATGAGGGCAATGCAGAATCAAATCACAACGTTAAAAAATGATTTCCAATCATCAATAGCCAAACAGGGTCATGAGCTGAAGAGTGAGCTGATGGCAACAAACAACAAAATTGATCAATCTCAAAACAAGATTAAGAATATGTTTTCCAGTCTTATGAGTCATCTCACTCCACCCTCTACCTCGGGAGGTCTTCCTGGTAATACAGTTGTCAACCCTAAGGGTGAACTCAAAGCTATTACCACACGTAGTGGTAAAGCTTATGATGAACTGCCACTTCCTCCTACTTCTTCTCTTCCTCCTGAAGTAGTGGAAAGTGAACCTGAGGCAACCAAGCACAAGGTGCAATTTACTAGCCCACGAAGTACCGCACACGTCCACCCTCAGGTTGTTCCAAAAACCAAACCAGGAGTTGTATTTGAACCACCAATAACTCCTGTTGAGAACCCTAAATCCAAACCTTCAATACCATACCCATCACGACTTAATGAGCAAAAGGTCCACGAAAAGGCTAGTCACCAAATTGATAAGTTCTATCAAATCTTTCAAGATTTGCATTTTGACGTAAGCCTTGCGAATGCTATCATCCTGATGCCCAAATTTGCATCGATGATCAAGAACTTGTTAAGCAACAAGGAAAAATTGTACGAAATGGCAAAGACTGCATTGAACGAAAACTGCTCTGCGGTTATCTTAAAGAAGCTTCCTAAGAAGCTTGGAGACCCTGGGAGATTTCTCATTCCATGTGTTTTTCCTGGGATGGTTGAATGCTTCGGCTTGGCCGATCTTGGCGCTGGCATCAACCTGATGCCTCACTCAATATGGGAGAAACTCTCTCTTCCTGAACTTACTCCTACGTGCATGACTCTTGAGCTTGCCGACCGTTCAATCTCTCGTCCACTCGGCATTGCTGAAGACGTATTCGTAAAAGTAGGAAAGTTCCATTTCCCCGCTGACTTCGTTGTTGTTAAGTTCGATGCTGATTCAAGGGTCCCTCTCATTCTTGGAAGGGGATTCCTTAGAACTGGGCATGCTCTCATCGATGTATTTGAGCAAGAGATCACATTGCGTGTTGGAACGGAAGCCATTACCTTCAACCTAAATCAAACTTCGAGATACTCCTCCAATTATGACTGTGAATCAGTGCACCAAATAGATGTCATCGATCTTGCTGCTGAGGAGTATGCTCAAGAGATTTTAGGTTTCATTGATGATTCTTCGAGTGAAAACCTCACTCAATCTTCTCATCCCATCATTGCCAATTCTTCTCCTTCCCTCACTCCGTTTGAGGGAAGTGACTTCATCTTAGAAGAAATTGAGGCCTTTCTCAAAAGTGATTCGATTCCCGATGGAATCGATAACCAAGAGATTGACTCCACGAGGGATATTCTCCCGCTTGAGAAATTGTTAAACGAAGATCCCTCTCCTCTTCCTGTTCTACCACAAACACTTCATAAGGAGGAAGTCAAAAATGTTGAGAAAACTGATGACTTTCCCGAGGTTGAACTTAAGGACTTGCCGCCTCATCTTGAATATGCATTTCTGGAGGGTGACGATAAATTGCCCGTCATAATTGCTAAAGACTTAAGTGTTGAGGAAAAGGCTGCTCTCATAAAGGTTTTGAAGTCACATAAACAAGCAATTGCTTGGCGACTCTCCGACATCAAGGGCATTGACCCTGAATTTTGTACTCACAAGATTTTAATGGAGGATGACTTCAAACCAGCAGTCCAACAACAAAGAAGGGTGGATCCAAAAATTCACGAGGTTATCAAACAAGAAGTTTTAAAACTTCTTGATGCCGGATTGATTTACCCTATCTCGGACAGTCCTTGGGTTAGCCCAATTCATTGTGTTCCAAAAAAGGGTGGCATCACTGTTGTCACAAACGAGGAAAATGAGTTGATTCCAACTCGTTTGGTAACGGGTTGGCGCGTCTGCATTGACCATCGTAAGTTAAATGATGCCACCCGTAAAGATCATTTTCCTATGCCCTTTATGGATCAGATGCTCGAGAGATTAGCGGGGAATGAGTACTATTGCTTCCTCGATGGTTTCTCGGGTTACTTTCAGATTCCCATTGATCCGCAAGATCAGGAAAAAACGACTTTCACGTGCCCCTATGGAACTTTTGCGTATAAACGTATGCCATTTGGCTTATGTAATGCTCCGGGCACGTTTCAAAGATGTATGATGGCCATATTTTCTGACATGATCGGGAAAACTATGCAGGTCTTTATGGACGATTTTTCGGTCATTGGGGATTCGTTCCAATCATGTCTCTCCCATTTAGACAGCATGCAAAAACGTTGTGAAGACACAAAGTTATGTCTAAATTGGGAGAAGAGTCACTTTATGGTCAAAGAGGGCATTGTCCTCGGCCATAAAATTTCAAAAAACGGGATTGAGGTTGACAGAGCCAAAGTGGACGTCATTGCGAAATTGCCTCATCCCACTACCGTCAAAGGTATTAGGAGCTTTTTGGGTCATGCCGGTTTCTATCGTAGGTTTATTCAAGATTTTTCTAAAATCGCCCGGCCTATGACCCATCTCCTCGAAAAGGATGCTCCTTTTATCTTCTCCCCCGAGTGCATCGAAGCATTTGAAACATTAAAGAAGAAGCTTACCGAGGCACCAATTCTTGTTGCCCCCGATTGGGACTTGCCCTTCGAGCTCATGTGTGATGCTAGTGATTATGCGATACGGGCAGTCTTGGGGCAACGAAAAACAAAACATTTTCAGCCTATACACTATGCCAGCAAAACTATGACCGAGGCTCAAAGTCATTACACCACCACTGAAAAAGAATTATTAGCTGTGGTGTATGCTTTCAAAAAATTCTGGCCATACTTGATACTGACCAAAAGCATAGTGTATACGGATCACTCGGCTTTGAAGTACCTCTTTGCAAAACAAGATGCAAAGCCGAGACTCCTCCGTTGGGTTCTCCTCCTACAGGAATTTGATATCCTAATTCGTGATAAAAAAGGAGCTGAGAACCTAGCCGCTGATCATCTCTCCCGTCTTGAAAACCCTCACCAAGATGCTTTCAAGAAAAAGGAAATAAACGAAACATTTCCTCTCGAAACCATCAATGCGGTTTCATTTCGTGGAGACTTGATTACCCCATGGTTTGCCGACTTTGCAAACTACTTTGCGGGTAACTTTGTTGTGAAAGGGATGTCGTCCCAACAAAAAAATAAATTCTTCAAAGATGTAAAACATTACTTCAGGGATGACCCCTACTTGTTCAAAATCTGTGCGGATCAAGTCATCCGGCGGTATGTGTATGGTCAGGAAGCCGCTGAAATTTTAAAGGCTTGCCATGCTGGTCCCACGGGGGGCCACCACAATCCCAACTACACCGCCAAAAAGGTGTTTGATTCCGGCTTTTATTGGCCCACAATCTACAAGGATGCCCAAGAATTGGTCAAGTCCTGTGACGCTTGTCAACGTCACGGGAATATTTCACAAAAGAATGAAATGCCTCAGAATGCAATTCAAGTTTGTGAAATTTTTAACATCTGGGGCGCGACTTTATGGGGCCATTTCCGTCTTCTCATGGAAACAAATACATACTCGTGGCAGTTGACTACTTGTCAAAATGGGTCGAAGCGAAAGCTTTACCCACAAATGATGCCCGAGTAGTTGTGAAATTCCTAAAAGCTCTTTTTGCCCGATTCGGAACTCCGCGTGCTACTATTAGTGATCGTGGTACGCACTTCTGTAATGACAAATTCGACAAAGTCATGCAAAAGTACGGTGTAACTCACCGTCTTTCTACTGCGTACCACCATCAAACAAGTGGACAAGTAGAAGTTTCCAATCGGGGCATCTAAAGAATTTTAGAAAGAACCGTAGGTGAAAATCGTGCATCGTGGTCGGATAAATTAGATGATGCACTTTGGGCTTTTCGTACAGCTTACAAAACACCTATTGGGTGTACGCCTTACAAACTTGTGTACAGGAAAGCGAGCCATCTTCCAATCGAGCTTGAGCACAAAGCCTATTGGGCTCTCAAGCATGCCAATTTTGACCTCAAAACTGTGGGTGATCATAGAAAAGTTCAACTGAATGAATTAAACGAACTTCGTGATCAAGCTTACGAGAACTCTTTGATCTACAAAGAAAAGACAAAGAAGATTCATGACTCCAAAATCAAGAACCGCGTTTTCAACGTCGGTGATCGAGTCCTTCTTTTCAACTCTAGACTCAAGATCTTCTCGAGAAAGCTCAAAACCCGCTGGACTGGTCCATTCACTATCGCAAAAGTTTATCCTTATGGCACCGTCGAATTATCTCAAAATGACGGTCCAAATTTCAAAGTGAATGGACATCGTTTAAAGTATTACTTTGGAGAGGACATACCATCCATGGTTGTCCCGGATCTCCAAACTTTCCCCAAGGACAATTGAATTCGGGGATCGAGTCAAGCTAGCGACTCGATGAACAAAAACAATAGCACAATACGGGTTTTCACCCGTATCTCTGATTTCTTTCTACTTTCTACCACCTAGTGTGGGGGAATGGCCAACCCCCCGCTGTTTGAAAAATGTATATATGTATATAAGTTCCAAAAAAAAATGTGTATATATAGAAATAAAGTGAAATATGGTATTTCCACAGTTAGATTCGAATATTGGCTTCTTCCGTTCAAAGAGTTGACATAATAGCCGGGACTTTGAATATTGAGGACAATATTCATTTCTAAGTGTGGGGGGGAAATTCTAGCGAATTTTATTAAAATATATCTTCTAGTACCCCCGTTTTTGGCCAAAATTTTCAAAATTTTCACTTTATTTCAAAATTTTTGTGGTAATCAATCCGTCATGTCTAACCGACAAAAGGATTGGCTAATCCAGGAGCAAACGGCTCTTGGTAAAGATAACTCAAATCTGTTGACGGCTTGCAATTTGCCCAAAATTGTATGGTAAATCAACTCGCCATATCCCAAAAAGTGAATGAGTTGGCTAGCCGGCAAGATTATGGCTTGTGGTAAAGGCAGTGGAAAATCCACAATTGGCAATCAGCTCACCAAGATGGTGACTAGGTCTATCAAGAGTTGGCTAGTCCAGGAGCAAACGGATCTTGGTAAAGACAAATCAAAACCGTTGAAAGCTGGTGGTTTGCTAAAAATCATATGGTTATCAAGTGGACCATAGTTCTTATTTGAATCGAAACATTTGGCTACTCCAGAAGTGATGGCTTTTGGTAAATAGTTTTCAAATCCATAAAGTTTTTTAAAAAGATTGCTAGGGACTAGCAATAGTTTAATGTAGGGGATTGATGAGTGCTCAAACACTCATCATTTTTGTCGTATTTAAACTGCCAAAACATACAAAAACAATCGAAAAGTTATCAAAATACTTAAATTATCCCAGAGATTGTGTTTTATGTGTTTTAAATGCAAAATGTGCAAAAACAAATGAAAAACATACAAAGTTTGCAATATTAGCATTTTCAGTCCCCCAAGTTTCAAAATTTATCAAAAATAGTCCCTATGCATTTATTTTGAAAGGAAATGTCAACCCAAGCTTTTGAAAGTCAAATTTCACAAAATATTACACTTGGGTCATAAGTTTTCCAAAATTACATGTTTGGTCCCTGAGATTTCAAATTTGGCAAAATAGGTCCCTGGGAAATTTTGAAAAATGAAAATGGCAAAAATGGTTCTTGGAATTATGGTACTTGGCAATTTTGGTCCTTGGGAGCAATATGGGAAAATTACAAATTTAGTCCTCATGTTTAGGAAAATTACATAATTGGTCCTTGTTACATCTAAAAACCAACCGGACCCTTTTTATTATTACAAACCAAACATCCCAAGCCCCAACACCAAACCTGATCCAGTCCACCCATGCCAAGCCCAACATCACCCAGGCCCAACTCCCATTTTAGAATAAAACCACGCAGGGTCAAACACCCCAGTCAACGCCTTCTTCCCCCCAACATACCAACGCAAAACCAGGGAGACATTGTCTCTCCCACATGCTTCCCCCTCCTCCTTAGCCCCCCACAATAAATGTATTCACCAAACAAACCAACCCCCACCACCACATTAAATGTCCCTCACCAATTCCACTAGAATTGCCCCGTTTTGTGTTTTGGCGGGCAAAAACTCCACCAATGGCTAGGATTGATCAAATTATAATTGAATGGTGAGGATTTGGTCAAGGGTCAAAGAGAAAGCTACTGGGACATAAAAAATTCAAAAAGAAGCCATTTGGGAGAAGCTTGGGAGCATTTGTATCTCGTTATATATATTGTAGCTCATATGAGCCTTTTTAGTGTGTAGTATTGTATTTTTAAGTAATTTAGTTTCTAATTTTAACTTTGTAATCTATTTTTCAATTAATGAAGTTTATGTTTTAAGTTATCTTCCATTTGCAAATTTCCAAGTCTTATTTTAAGAATTTCAAGTACTTGCTTAAGCATACTCAGTTGTTCTCAGTGTTTGCACAATCTCACAGGCTCAAATATAAAACATTTAAAAGCTTTACCAGCCTCTAAATCAATCAGAAGCAAGTTTTCAGAAAATAATATAAAATATATATATATATATATAAATCAAAATAAAATAAAAAAAAATAGGGACAAAGGTTGAAGAAGCTTAGAGTTTGGTTAATTTTGGATTGCAGAGGGTAATAGGGGCTTGTGGAAGCCATTAGGTTGGGATACTTGGTTTCTAGTTCATAAGAAGTTAGCAGGAAGCACATTGTGAGTTTCTTGGTTCATTCTCACTTCTTATTACTTAACTACTCTTTGTAGCTTAATTCTGTGGCAAGTGTGCTTATTTAGTTTAAATTAGAATAATTTAGGCCTTAAATCAGTTGGTTAATTGTTGGAATCAATTGTTCTCTAATTTTCCTATTTGACTGTCAAACATTGAATCTTAGTCATCTTGGTTAATTTTTGTTTTTGTTGTTGTTTATTTGTGTAATTTAGCATAATATGTTGATATATGTTCCTGTGATTCAGTAGTTTAGGATTAGTTAGATTTTTGGTTTGTTAATCTCTTTTGCAAATTTGTTAAAGGGGTGTTTGGTTTTAGCTTGTCTGTGGTGTCATTGTTGATTTATAGTATAACTCTGGGTTTCATTGAGTTACTTGGGTTGATATAAGCTCAGGGTAACCACTTTCTTAGTCACAAATATAGCAAAAGTCAAAATCGTAAGAAAACTTATCACCACAGTTAACTGTGGTGACTTTTAGATCCAAAACCCATCAAATCTATTCATAAGTTTGTGTTCTTGCTTAAATTTGTCATCTTATAGCTTAATATAACAGATTAAAGCAACAAAAGTGATTTGAGTTTCATAAAAGTCATAATCTCAAATTTTCTAAAAAGTCAAAAGTGCATCATTTCAGAAAAACATCAAATATGGCATGAATTTTCTTGATTTTTGTGGTAAGATTTAGGATTTGAAACTTGTTGTGGGTATTGTCTACCAGTAGAACTAGAGATTCATACACTTGTTTGAATTTTGTGAATTTTTCTATTGGACCTTTTTGCCCTCCAAACACACTTGCAGGGCAAGGCTTTGCCCTGTGCATCAGCAGACCCAGCCACACCACCAACTTTGGTGGCTCATTGTGGCCACCTCAGTGGGTCTCACTGACCCAATCTTGGTTCATTCAACCCCCCTCCTGGTAGGCTTGATGTTTTGACCAATGGTTTGACCTTAGACTCAGTGGACCCCACCTGAAACCTTTCCAAAAGGTTGTCCCATTTTCTGTCTCAGAAACCAAATAAGCAAGTGCTTATTGTGGTCCTTTGGCTTATTCAGCCAACTTGATTGATTGAATCTTGCTAAAAATTGTTCAAGTTACTCAAGTGAATCAGTTTCCACCACCGCGGACCCCACATAAGCCCAATTGTGCTTATTTCCTTCCTCAGTCAACCAAAGTCAACTGCTTGAACAAATAAGCACTCAAATGCTTATTTCCTGAGTTTTAGTGAAAGTGTGTTTGTAAAAGTTTTTAGTTTTCAGTATTAAATTAGTTTGGAAAAAGAAAAAACTCAAAAAACCAAATTTAATTTTAGTGATAGCTTCTATTTAATAGAAATTATCTTTTTAATTTTCTTTTTAGCTTATTTATAAGCACTTTAGCATTTTTATATTTTTATTAAATCTCTTTTATATTAAAGTAATTTTATAAATTTTTCCAGATTTTTCTTTTGTCTTTTAGTGGTTTTTAGAATTAACTTTAGTTTAATTAATTATTAAATAATAATTAAGAATTAATTAGCATAATTAGATTTTATTAAGTAATACCTAGTTTTTATAATTTTTCTAGCTTTTATATAAGTTAAAACATTTTTATAAATTTTTCTAGAATTTACATTGTTCATTTTCTTTTCTTTTTTTTTTTACAATATAAGTAGTTTAATTGGTAATTAATAAATAATTATAATAATAATTAGTAAATTAGTTTAAAAATACATAAAATCAGCTTTTTATAATTTTTAGGATTCCTATGATGGTTAAGTAGATTTATACAAATTTTCTTAATTATCTAAGTCTTTTTAGTAATTTGTAGTAATTTAAATTAATATAATTAGTTAATAAATAGATAATTAGTAATTAATTAATAATAAATAATTAAATAGTGTAAAAATAAGTTTTCTTTTGCTTAAAATTTTCTTTATTTATTAGGATTGTAAAAATAAAAATTTCACACTCATAGCCTTTTCTGTTCATCAGTTGTACTTTCTTTCGCGTTCGTCTCTGTATGTTTTTGATTAAAACGTACGTTTTTAAGTTTCAGATCACATCTTCTGAATCTTAATTCCCGTAATCAATCACATAGCTTTCCTAAGCTATTTCTGTTAATAAATTCTAAATAATTCTCATAACAACCCTTTTCTGTGAATAATCACCCGATCACAAAGCACGCTCAGTTACAATTCACACCTTGTCGGGATTTAACGACCTGGTGATACCTTATATTACCCGGAGCATTGGTCTAGGTAGTTTGACTTTGTTGATCATTTACTTGGTCAATTTAAGTTGACTGTTTAGCATCAATCATACTTGTATATATACTAATTTTCGCTTAATGAGTTTAGATTTTGTAATCATCAAAAAGGGGGAGATTGTTGACATAAATAATGCATAAAAACGTTATTTATATTTTTCGATATCTCTATGTTTTGACGATCACAAAATGTAAAATCATCAAATGTAAGATTACTACGTAAACAAGTATTAAGCTAGTTTATATCATTATATCCAACTTAATCACTTAAGGTGTGAATAAACAAGTGCTTAATACATCTCATGATCAAAGGGGTATTTAATTAATTATTACAAAGTTTATTTAATTATATAACATATTATGTATTTTTGAAAAACACTTTTGGTAATAAAGAAAAATGTTTTAATCATACTAAATATATGATTTAAAATTTTTAACCAAAATCAGTTAGTTTTTCACCAAATAAACTTTCCCCACTAAATGACAGATTTTCTGGCCGTTACAGCTGGGCGGCCCCCTTAATTATAAGGGGCGGTCCCCTTAAAATTAAGGTGACCTGCCATGATTTAAGGGGACCGGCCAGGCTCCTGTGTCAGAATCTGTCAGAATTTTTCTCCTATAAATACCACCTTAAATCTGGAATTTTCCACCACCTTTTGCACGAAAATTTCAGATCTAAAACTCTCTAAACATCTTCCAAAACCCTTTGATCATTAGATTACTAATCCTTGCTTCAAGTGATTCAATCTCTTCTCATCCATCCTCATCCAAAGAGCAAAAGAAGAATACTCCTTCTACAACTAAGTTCAAGAAGTATTGAAGAGTAGTTGTGTATATTGTGTATATTATTTGTGAAATTGTGTTGTGCTTGTAATAAGTAGTTTAGGAGAAATAGAAGTTGTGTAGGGAGAAGAAGTTGTTTAGTAGTGAAGTAGTGTAGTTGTGAAGAAGATAGGTGTTAAGTAGATTGGTGTGAAGAAGATTGGTGTGAAGAAGATATGTGTGAAGAAGATAGGTGTGAAGTAGATTGGTGTGAAGAAGTTGTGTAGAAGTTGTGACGAAGTTGTGGTGTGTACATTGGTGTGTAAGGTTTTCTCCGCCATAAGGGAGTTTGTTGACATAGTGAAGAAATCTCTCGAGTAGGTGACTCGGGGAGTAGAGTAGGAACAAGGAAGGTGACCTTGTAGCCGAACCACTATAAATCCTTGTGTTGTGGTTTGATCTTTCCAACTCTTTTCATTACTTACTTATTTACTTATACAACATTAGCTTAGTTAGTTAGTTACTATATAATTGTTCATATTGTGCAAGTATTGAGATCACATAAACAAGAATCGAAGTTTTTAAAACAAACTTGTTTTTATAAATTTTAAAACGGACGTAAAACTATTCAACCCCCCCTTCTAGTTTTCCACACAACCAATCCCGATAGTTCTTTTACAAGGGTACAACAACTCCCGATACTCTAAGTATTTTGAGAACTAAAATACTAACAGATCACTACAAATGAATACAATACAATGAAGTATAAACTTTACTAGTTTACACTATGCTATGCTATACAAGTCTTGCAACGTTGTGTTGAAGCTTGTAAGTTCGTGATCTTCTTGCTACAAAGAAAGACTCACAAATATGAAAGTTTACTGAGTTAGAAATGAAGTATATACAGTGTATTATGATAGAGAGTGATAAGAAAATCTCAAGGAGTGGGTTGCTATTTATAGGCCAACAATCAGGCCAACCCGTGGATACGGCGGAACCCATCCTTTGGTTCCGTCCGTTATCCCTGAGGGTTCCGCCAGACAGCCTGACAGAATCCTGCATAAAATATTAGAAAATCTAACACAAAATTCTCAAGATCTCACAAAGTCAACTTTGAGATCTTGAGTATGAATCTATGCATAATAAAACATGTTTCTTACACACATGTTTCCTTGAAGGGACATGTGTGATGCAAGAGATGATGTAAGTAACATTATATTTCTAATTTTAGATATTCCTAAAAAAGAAAGTATACTTGTAAAAATAGTTTATGTATAGAATCAAAACATGTTTGTTTGAGATGTTTAGCAAGTGAATGTCTTACTAAAAAGAGTTTGCTTGCTTATATCCTAATATGACATACTATTTAGTAAACTTGCTAAATATACATAAGAGACATTTTCAACACATGTACTTAAACTAAGGTATATTTACTTAGAAATTACTTTGTGAAACCATGTAAATGTAGTTTGAGTGAGTTAAGTAAAAGACTTTTAAACTATATTTACGATTTCCCAAAAATAAACTTTACCTTTTGTAGTTAAAAAAACTAAGAAAGATCGTAAAATATAAATAACGTTTTTAAGCGATATTTGTATTAACAGTAAACATCAATCAATGCATGGCCCGTCCTTAGGAAACCTCTCCCCGAGAATGAGAGGAACCCGTGGATAGGCATCAAAATCAACAATTACAAAATCGGCGAGGAAATGGAACTTTCCCACTTTAACGAAGACATCCTCGGCTATTTCTACAGGACGGTAAGTAGATCGGTCGGCAAGCTCGAGGGTCATGCCAGTTGGAGTAAGTTCGGGAAGAGACAATTTCTTCCATATGGATAAAGGCATGAGGTTAATGCTAGCACCAAGATCGGCTAAGGCGAAGCAATCAACCATCCCCGGAAAATTACAAGGAATAAGGAATCTGTCGGGATCTCCAAGATTTTCGGGAAGCTTTTTGAGGAGAACTGCTGAACAATTCTCATTTAATGGGGTTTTTTCCATCTCAAACAGTTTTTCCTTATTATTCAACAAATTCTTAATCATAGATGCAAATTTCGACATTAAAAGAATAGCATCCGCGAAGCTAATGTCGAAGTGCATATCTTGGAAGATTTGGAAGAACATCTCCATTTGATGATTAGCTTTTTCACGGAGCTTTTGATCATCGAGTCTAGACGGATAAGGCAATTTGGCCTTGACGGGAATTTCGGGTTCAAAAACAAGTTTTTCTTTCTGCTTAGACGGCTGGACAACCGGAGGTTGGACGTTTTCAGTACTTCCGTTATTAGTAGGAAGCACTGGGTCCTTTGTTGCCTCGGTATCACGGTCCACTACCTTGGGAAGAAGAAAAGAAGAGGTAGTCGGATTTGTGGGTCCATCATATGAAACACCACTTTGAGTCGTGATCGCTTTAACATAACCCCTTGGGTTAGCGATTGTATTGCTTGGAAGAGTACCCGAGCTCGAGGGTCGATCATTTAAATGCTTATTCATTTCGGCCGTTTGATTTTGATTCACAACTTGATTTGAATTGTTGAAATTTTGTCCTCGGTTGTTGTTATTGTTGAACCCTTGATTTTGAAAATTATTGTAATTCTGATTTCCATGATTCACATTTCCATGATTAGTATTTTGAAAATTCCCATGATTTCCATGATTATAATTCCTATGATTTTGAAAATTCCCTTGGTTTTGAAAAGCATTCCCTTGATTCGGGATTTGATTATAATTCCCCCGATTTTTATTTTGATGAAAACCTTGATTTTGATTTTGAAAACCATTGTTCATCCAGTTTTGATTTTGGTTGAATTGATTGTTCCAGTTTTACACATTTTGATTATGATTCACTTGATTCACTTGATTTGGTTGATTGAAACCGGGTGGTCCAAGATAATTGTTGGAATGGTAGCTAAGAATATTACGATCACCTTGTGGTGGTAACCATTACCTCCCGTGTTGTAGGTTCCCGTAGTAGCATACACATTCTGGTGAGTGAAGCCACCGGAGGCTGGGCACTCAAAATACGAATGAGGACCACCACAAGTATCAAAACTGTGGTTAACCATATTAACTTGATGATTTTTGACTTGATTCTGATTCTGATTAGATTGATACATTCGTAACACAGCCGTAGACAAGCCATCGAGTTTCTTAGTAATAGCGGCTATCTCAGAAGATGAGGAAGAATTATGAGTAGTGGTAGATCTTGTTGACTCATTCCTCTCAGCAGAGGAATCCCAGTAATTGTGATGGACAGTCATATTTTCAATGAGATCATAACACTCTTCAGGACGCCTTTTCATAAAGATCCCACTGGCAGCTGCATTGATCGTGTCACGATGTCGGAGAGTCAAACCATTGTAAAACGTATCAATTATCGTAACAAGAAGCATATTATGATTTGGACACCGATCAATAGCAAGCTTATAAAGTTCCCATGCCTCGAATAAAGATTCATCGAGAAGTTGCCGGAAATTGCAAATATCGTATCTTAATTTCGTCACCATCGATGGTGGAAAATATTTCGCCAAGAACTTTGAAACCAGTTCTTCAAAAGTATGAATCGAGTTCTTGGGAAGACGATCAAACCAAGCGGTGTCATTATGCGTCAAAGAATATGGGAAAAGAGAAAGACGAAGGGCGTCATCACAGACCTTATTTTGTTTCATGCCTTGGGTGATGGTTAAAAATTTATCGAGATGGTTATTGGCATCGTCACCCGGTAAACCGTGAAATTGGCACGAATTTTGGACTTGTTGGATCATATGATGTTTGAGTCCAAAATCCGTAGCATGGATGTTAAGAGGGGCAATCGGGCCACCTCTTCCGTGCATAGTCGATGTAACACTCCAAACCGATAAGGGTAGAAGTATCACATTATGGTGACATATCAAAGCAAACGCAAGCATACAAATAGTAATACAAGAATCTCGAAGGTTACAAAGGAAAAATCTGAAGTACGAGGTTACAAATGATAATAACAATAAAATACTAAGTCTGAAAATGTAAACACTTCTAGTCATCTCTAATCCAGAATAGCTATCCAAGTATAGTCTTCTTAGTCTAAAGTACTCTCCACTCATAACCCAGCTTCCTACTAAAAACTTGCCGAAGGAAAGAAATGCGGCTGAGCTTAAAAAGCCCAATTAACAAATATATATAAACGAAACAAATGATGAGGAACAAAGAATATGGTATGGTATGTTGGGGATAATATCATAAGGTATAAACAAAGGAATACAAAGTGTAAGGTAAATCAAAGTATAAGGTCAGTCATCAAATCTCGAGCCCGAACAAATCATATCACATATCATGGCAACCATAATGGAGGGGAGACCTCCTAAAGTGAGAAGAAACAGAACATATAATAATCATGTCAAATTCATCGAACACAAAACGAACCCAGGATTGCAATCCATACGCCCCCCGAACATATCATATTGGCCATAAAAAATATAAAGTGCACATATCATAACAAAATGGGGACAGTGTGAGAAATCACTCACCCACACATGATTCATGCCACTAGTGCATCAATGACAAGGCCATGTTACCTTCATGGCTAGGAAACGAACTTGGCTCGGGTATCAAACTGAAGGGCTCAAATGTCATATCATATCAAAGTTCATATCAAAGGTTCATATCAAATATATCATATCGAAGGCTCATATCAAATGTGTCATATCAAAGCTTCATAAGTTCATAGCAAAGGATCAAAGCAAAGGTTCATATCAAAGCTCAAATGCCAAGGTTCATATCAAAAGGGTGTATACCAAAGGTTCAAATAGAGCATAAGTCAAAGAAAGCCATACTAAGAAGGCTCAGATCAAAGGTATCATAATCAAAGCTAATATCAACACGACGTGTACGAATCATGAGAAACCTTAAGAGATAAGGTTAGAATATCTGTACCATAGACCGCAAGTGCAAACATAACAGAAGCATAAAGATCGGAATCAAACTCCTTATTCAGCGAATCTACACGAATACATGATCGTCTTATCATTAAAACTTATTTTAAATCATATTTCTCATTTTATTCGTCTTTCCATTTTTAGTAACTTTCCTTTTTTAGCAGCTTTCCAAAAATAGTAACTTTCCAAAAATACTAAGTTTCCCGAATTAATAAGTTTCCTTATTTAGTAAGTTTCTCGAATATCAAGATTAACCATTTATTATTTTAAATAACACTTAATTAAGTTAAAGTGCTCCAAATGATTAATATTATAGATTATGGTTAATTATGACAATTTAGTAAAATTTAGGGTTAGAATGTAAATTATCGAAATTAAATATTAAGAATGTCAAATAAAATTATATTACAGTTTATACTATAGTTTTGTGTTAAGATGATAATTTTAAACCCGTCGTTTTATAATTTATTTAAACGTACTCTCGACGTTAATTTAACCCACGATGACCGAAAATATGATTATCTACATATATACTCATACGACACTCCCAAAATAATACTTAACACTCATCAACACTTGACGCCCCATGCTTAAAATCCCATACCCATTTTCGAAACAAAACCCCACAACATTTAATCATTTCGCAAAAGCCTTTTACATTTTCCAATTTAAAACACACTCTTATGTATAGATATAAACATGCATGCACCCACCCACCTTCGAATGCCTTCCCAACGAGTATAAAATGTGTCACCACACCCTTAACGTCACATGCATAAACACATACGCAACACAATTTGAATACAAAAACGGTCCCATGTTCAACACCCTTTAGTCTATTCATTTTTTTAAAAAAAAATTCAAGGTCCAATATAAAATCGAAAATTCTTGCAGTCTTACTCTTTTACATTTAGCTCGTATATAATATGTATTTTATTCTAGAATCAAATCTTTTAGCTCGTATACAATGTCACAGGTTGGAAGTTGCTTTGCTAACCTAGTACCTACAGGTCACAAATTCAAGTCATCACCTTGTATATCCAATCTTTTAGAATAAAAAATAAACCGAACATGCATGCACTCTCCAATACGTTAATATTTTTTTCCAGATTTTAACCAAGTATTTTACTCCTATTCGATTAGATAAAACCATGATTAGGTCGAGTATTAGGCGCTCAAGACAACGTATAAAACAGATTCAAACAGCCCGTAATCAAGATCGACACATATGTTGTTTTTTTTATATTCACGACTTCATGGGTCGTTTATATTAGTGACTCATTTTTTTATCATAATCTCATGTTTAATGAAACAGATGCAACTCCTTTTACAAATCCTTAAACGCTTCCTCTTTTAAATACGACCACAATATGCTGAATGTTTTCAAAATGAAAATGAAGTCTTATATATATATATATATATATATATATATATATATATATATATATATATATATATGTATGATTTTATGTGACTAGTGTATATCGTTCCATGTGTGATTTTATGTGACCTCAAAAGGAACAACGGACGAAGTTATGTAGTAACTTGAAATCGAATAGCAACCAGAAACGTACCAAAGGAGGACACCATGTCGAACCCATTATAATCTCTTATATGTTCGGAAATGGAGAAACAATGACCATGACCCAAAACAAACTGAAACCAGCGAAGAAAACCCAAGTCGACACAAAAAAACAACCTTCTACTCGAACTAGATGACCCCGATCATCACATCACCCTTTACCAGCCTTTGGTACCACCTGTCTGAATCGAATGGGAGAAGAAAATTTCCATGCCGCCACTTTGTGTTTTAGGGTTTTATGTGTTTTATTTCCTTGAATGTGGTATACGGTTAAATGAGATAGAGGGAAGATTAAAATGGGATTTTGGCCGAGTAAATAGGGATTGCCCAAGACCAATTCAGTGTTTCAAATCTTCAAACGTACAAGGACTTTATTGTTTATTCATATTGTGTACAATTTTAAATAATATTCGGCCCATAGGAGACTTTTAAATCGTGTGATATTAAGTGTATAGGACCCTTATTATGTTGATTTGTTCCAAGCATAAGTTAAGCTTAATATTATGTAGCTTTAAAATTTTATAAAGTCCCTCAACTTAGGTTAAGTTCACAAAGCTTAGGTAAAATTCAAATTATATTGGAATTTTGGGAAAGACAGATTCTCGGGTTTTTCAATTCTTCCCCTCTAAAAAGAAAATTTTCGTCCTCGAAAATTGAAAGGAAAACGGAACGGAAACACAACTGACTATGAACGGACATGTGGATGACTTGTTCCTCATGACTCTATTTTGTTGATCAAAATAGCTTTGGTTTCCTCAAAAAAGACAGATCATACTGAATCAAAATCAGAAGAATAGTATACCAAACGTAACAGATGATAATCATATCTCCTCAGAAGAGATACAAGGAAGATGTTAAGAATATGTGATAATTGCGGAGGTAGAGCTAAACGATAGGAAACCTCCCCAATACGTTCAAGGTTTCAAACGGTCTAAAGAGTCGAGGACTAAGCTTTTCCTGGATCTCACAAAATTTCATTCCCATGAACGGCGAAACTTATAGAGTATACGATTCCTAGCATGAAATTTTAAGTCACGACGATGCTTATCAGCATAATTCCCCAGTTTATCAAATAGTACCATTTCCAATATAGTTCTTCCAAAGGCATTCTCATAAACAGCCAGTTCTTGATCCTCATATAACAAAATTTCTCAGATTCTACCCATGACAGATCATAGCAAAACAGATCCAACAAACACGGAACGTACATGCATCAAAACATAGGCGTACTTCTTCATAGTAACAGATCAAATCCGTACTGGCAGAAAACAGATTGGTTGATAACATCACACGGCAGAAAGCTCTACAATAAGTCCTTAACAGATGAACATAATTTAGCAACCGTGGTTAAATGTTCAAACATATCCAGTCGCCTGACGATAACGGTAGAATAAACGCATCGCTAGAGTAAATCTATAGTCTCACTAACCGCTGATAATTCAGATAAGATGCCAGATATCTAAGCTTCCTAGGCACTCCTCCAGATATCCTATGCCCACAATAAGTGCACGTTATATGATGTAAGTATTATTACGTTGATCAGGCGTCATAATACTAGCATCATATAAATATGCCCTCATGATGGTTATACTTTATCTAAAGTTGTGAAAAAACAAACAACCTATCTTAATCCACCTAGTCCTTCTACAGTCTCAGAGGTCAACAAAATTAAACAACATAACCAAGTGGAAAAATGAAACTACTCATAAGAGTAACGGAAATCCTAGAATGTCTTTCAGAAGTAAGGTACATCGTCAATAGCGTCAATCCATTCATAGACATAAATCTCAAGGTTCCTTCCAAGCCCGAGTAGTCTGTCTATGCTTGTCCATCAGATCATAGGGTGAAAAGGAATCATAAACTTGAGTCTGGTTCCTCAAGCCTTCGGCAACTCTTTTTGGAATTGTGGTGTAGTACTGCGAATCTCTGACATGATCACTGAGCATCCTTCCATCCGCAAGTCTGCTTCTGCTATCAATTCATATTAGTACAACTAAAATGAATAGAGAAGCAATACTGCGTGTCTTCGACAGGTATTCTAACTCAGCTCATGACTCGTCATCTTGAATTTTGTTCGTCACCGACTTCATTTCTACAAGAACGTCTTCCAATCTTCTAAGTGAATGTCGCTGCTGTAATTCCAGCAACTGTGTTGAATAGTTCGCCTCCTATGGTTTGGTTGTCTTGATGTCCGAACTGTAATCTCCACGTGCTACATGAAGTATAATCGGGTCCCATCTCAGTTTCTCTCTTCTTCTTATATGCTTCTTCCACGATAACGCCGGTCGCGAACATCAACCACTACTCTACTATAAGGTTCCGGCCCTCGGTATCTGTCTTCGATCTTGATCCTTTTTGTAAGAAGTCTGTCGTTGCAGGACAGATTGCAGTTCTGTCTGCTACAATATCTGAACGCCAATCAAATCTACTCTTCCAGAACAGTGGGGTATTCTAACTAAATACGAGAATTGTCTCCATGTCCCTCTTTCGCCTCTGAACACAACACAATGTCATACTTTGACAATTTGTACAAATACTCGTGCAAACTAGATTTCATCAGTTTCATAAGAATAGTTGACATATTAGCCAATACAATTGGCATCGTTAAGGCTCATAACAATTATAACTAGTACAAAGTAGCTTCAGGAATCATCTTAGGAAAACTTCATATACACTTCACATCACCTTCCTTCTTCCTCATGAATAAAACTGACATACTTCACGGAGGTTACTCTCGGTTAGTTAACCCCCTTCTTAGAAGTTCTGGTGGTTGCTTCTTTAGTCCTTCGAATCTAAATGAGTACATCTGATAAGGAGTTTTCAAAAGTAGACCGAAATCAATCATTGATACGTGGAAGTGGATAATGATTACGGATAGTGATACGGTTAAGTTCACGATAGTCGATACACCGTTGCATACTTCTCTCTTCCTTCTTCATAAAGCAACAGGAGCATCCTAGAGAAAACTAGGGTGAGAAAAATCATATTCTGTCAGCTCCTTCAATCTCTCAACTTCTATGGCACCATGGTTTCTTCAAATGAGATCAGTTCAATACCAACTCTACTTCCCAAGAGGAGGAAAAAACCAAAAGGTTCATCAGAGAACATCAGAAAATTTTCGTACAACAAAATACTTCCAATGCCAGAGCTTTCTAAGTGTGGATGCTAATAGGTGTCAGAAGAAACTTGAAAATCACATGAGGTCGGAGTCTGCACTTCCATAGTAGCATTAATCTTACAGATTTAAGTGGTGAGAGCCATCATAACAAAAGTAGCGTGAAGCAGATTGTTAAAGGTCACATATCAGATACTGTAGTCTATGGTAGCTTTATGAGAAACCAGCTAATCCATAACCAAAAGACCTCAACATTAATCATATCAAAAGTAAACGGATTCGTAGAACGAATACGGTTGTCAAAACATATGGATAGTTCATATATCAGAGTCGGGTACAAGGTTCACCAAAAGTGTTGAGATAGATAAGCAAACAGTTCAAGGTGTTAGAATATTGTTTGGCTCCTTAGCATAAGTGATAGGTAGAGTATGTATCATCGGTAATACGAACATCGTATGGTTGTCAAAAATGAGAATGTATAGGTATCAGTTGTTAGCATCATCATGCTTAGTTAACAAATCCATACTGAGATCATATTAACATCATATCCTTCCAAAGGAACTGGTTGGCAGACAAAGTTCATCATTCGAAGGGAGGGAACAATCTTCCTACATTCGTGGTTAATAATCACCAGAGTTCTCATAGGAGGAGTAATGGATTATGCAGAGTCAAGTAGTATTAGATGATACAAAGGATTTATAGTGGTTCGGCTACAAGGACACCTTCCTTGCCCTACTCCACTCCCCGAGCACCGAACTCGAGAGTTTTCTTCACTAAGTCAATATGCTCCCTTATGGCGGAGAAAACCGTACACACCTTAGCTTACACCAATTTAACGACAGAAAGTTAAATGTCGAGTTCTAATCGAAGCTAAAACTAATCTCCCAACTTCAAACACACCACAACTTCTTCACACCCTTTCACTCCTTCTACACTTCTTCACAACACTTGTGTCTTCACACCTTCACAACTTCTTTTTTTTTAACTACTTCAAATCTTATGCTACTTCACAACTTCTAGGCCTCTATGTCTTCAATACTTCTATGTCACTACTTGAAGGCTTTTATCTATGTATCGCTACAAGGCTTCTTCTACTTTAAAAGCTTCTATGTCTTCACTACTTCAATGCTTCTAAGTTTTCACACCTTGTATTCTTCTATGTCTTCACAACTTTGAGGCTTCAACTTCTTAACTACTTCAAAGCTTCAATACCACTATATGGCTTCTATATCTTCACTACTAACTACTACTTCAATATACTACTACCTCTTATACCTCCTATCACTAATCCTATGAACCACTACTTCTTCACTTCTTGTACCTCTTCACGCTTTCAACAAATCTAGATCCTATATCTAAATCTAACTAACCAATTTACGCACCTTATACACCAAAAAATAAATGTTTTACAAGATGAAATAAACAAACAACTTAGATAGCAAGATGATACTAAGTTGTAATACTTCTAGTTTTGATTGATAGGAGTATTCTTCTCTTTGCACTTGAATGTTGAAGCTTGAATCACTTGGAAACAAAGCTTATGATTATATGATCAAAGAATTGATTTAGAGAGGTTTGGGTAGAAAGTTTTTGTGCAAAAAGGCAAGGAAAATATGTGGGGATGAACGAGTATTTATAAGCAAAGCTGGGGGGTCAGGAGCGTAACCGGTCCCCTTAGTTAAGGGGCCGGTCCCCTTAATATTTAAGGGGGCCGCCTAGTTAATTAAAGGGGCCGCCCCTTCTGAACGTTGCCCAGCTTTGTCCTTTTGTAGAGAAGGTTTTGCTGGAACATTTTTGCTATTTTTGGTTGAAAATTTGAATTTATATATTTATGGTTAATTAAACATTTTTATTTTATACCAAAAATGATTTTCTAAAATATATAAAATGTTTGTGACATTTTATAAAAGATCTAGAGATTAAGGAAATGCTCCTTTGATCATATAATGCATTAGACACTTTGTTTATTCATACCTTAAGTGATTAGATGGTAAAAGTGAACATTTACTACTAAATACTTGTTTACGTCATGATCTTTGGTTTGATGAGTGTTCATTTTGTGATTATCAAAACATAGAGATATCGAAAGATATGAATAACGTTTTTAGGCATTTATTTATATCAACACACAACAAGCGCAGATCCAAAAAGCCAGAACAACAAGCTATTCAGTGAACCAATAAGCAATCAATGATCTCAAGTGAATAGGCAACTAGGGTCTAATGAATCAAAGCTTATGGAACAGACACCCTTGGTGCAGGGGAGTTTATGCAGAAACAGGTATGATCAAGCTTATCACAAGCTTATAAAAAAAAATTCCATAAATTATGATAAAAATGTATTTGAAAACACAAGCTGCTAAAATTTCAAATTCCAAATGCTTAAATAATTTGAATGAGGGATGAGTAAATGAAAAATCAAAACTAAAATGGATTTGAAAATATTTTTGGATTTATGACTTTTTTCAATTATGCAGTTAGTTGACTAAGATGAATTTGAATCTATCCTAGTTGATTGAAAATGTTGTTTTAAGCTAAGATATAACTGATTTAAGCTAGAGATGCAGTTTATGAATCTATATGAATGATTATGCAACTACATATCATTCAGTTAATGCAATATTAAGATCCTCAGTGAATTTTGACTTTTCTGCAAATAACCTATGTATTATATGTAATAGCAGTCCTAAATGAGCCTAATGCAAGTTGTCTCAGCCAAATAATCAAATAGAAAACAACTAGAACACAGAATAATGCACTGATCCAAACACCCTTATTCAAACTGTTTTGAAACTTTGGTGAAGCAACAATGTGATTAAATCAACCAAACCACTAAACTAGCTTATAATATGATCAAACAAACTTATAGAAGTACAGAATCTCAACTACAAATAACAAATTCAGATCTAAGCTCAACTTGCTCAATGCCATAGATGTGAAATAGATTTTAACAAATAAGATGTAAACAGCTAGAAAATCATAAGATCTAATATTATAAGCTAGATATGACTAGTATAAGCTAAAATTAACAGTAACCAAGCTAAAAAAACACAGATCTACAATTATGAGCTATATTATGCAATTTTAAGCTAGAAAATGTAGAATAAAACTCACTAGATAAACCTCAGCTGAACAGAGGTCTCATTTGAACCTAGCTTATCTTTAGATAAGCTCAGCAACAGCAAACTGAAGGAACTAGGGTCATCAATATCTTCTGAATAAGTAGGATTGTTGATGTTGACTTCTGTTGACAATTTGGTATAACGAGATTTGAGAATTGATTAAAACTAAATAAGCCTCACCAAAGCTATACAAAGCATAGATGAGCTTAAACTAACTGAGAAACTAGCTTATTGAAGCTAGGTTTTGGAATTGAAAACATTTTTTTTATTTATTTTTAGTATTTTCTGATTTTCTTTTTATGTTTTTGATTTAAGGTTAACAAATATAAAATATAAAAGCTTAAGTGAGCTTAAAATGATTAAGAGAAATTAATGAAACAATGAATAAGCTAATTAAAAACTTTATAAACTAAATTAGATTAACAGCTAATTAGAAGAGAACAAATTATAAAAGTAAAATTAACTTTCATTACCCAAACTTGAAAATTACAAAAGGAATTTGAAATTACAACTCAGAAAACAATTTAGCAGAGTAACTTTACTAAAAAACTACACACACAAAATAAGGAGAGGAGGTCTCCTTTAATAGCCGAGAGAGAAGAAGCTCCTAGAAAGTCCATGTCATCAGTCCACACCTCTCTATGCTTCTTTTGAGCTCAGTTCAACCTTTAGATCATTCCCCAATGATTGCAATCTATCTCAGCCCTTGGATCTGTCCCTAATGAGGTGTCTTGCCCAATCATATGCTGCCATGTTGGCAATCCTTGCACCTCTGTCACTCCTGACATGTGCGTACTTTTCTAGAAGTGCGTGCAAAATACGGAATTGCCCTTAATTGTGGTAATTTTGGAGTTGGGTGAGTTAGAGTTGTAACGTGAATAGTGAAATCTGGGTTTAGGGTAAATTGGGTGGCGGGTTTATTTAAATGGGTAATTAATGTTTGTTTGAGCGGGTTTTTTGGTGGGTTTGACCTGGTGGATCGGGTAAAAATAAAACGGGAATGGGCTTGTGGGTTTTGGGCTTGTGGGTTTGTTTATTTATTTGGGTTAGGCTAAGGGTTTGTTTGGTTTATTATTAGTTTAAGGTTTTGTAAAAGTAAAATGATAAGGACCATAAGTGTATAATCTGAAAATCCAGGGACTGAATTTGCCAATCTACAAAAATGTAATCTAAGGGCTTCTTTTGGCAATCTTAGATAGTTGGAGGGCTTGTGTTGACTTTTCTTCTAAATATTCTTTAAGGGACCATTTTTGTCAATTTTTGAAAGTTGAGGGACTATTCTTGTCATTTTCTTCAAACTTTGACTAGGGACCATTCTTGAAACTTTATGAATCTCCAAGGGTCTTTTTTGGCATTTTGAGCATAAATGATGATGAAATGCTTCCCCGGCTTCGGGTTTTGACACTTTTCCAAATCTCGTGCTCGTTTTTGTCTTTTTGGCTTGATTTATGCCCATTTTTGAAATATCCGTACATGCACAATCAAAAACAAAAAACACAATATATTTGGCATATTTGGTTAGTTTTTGGTCTTAATGTGGTAAATAAAAGGTGTGTGAATAAGCACACACCAACGGTAACAAGCTTGAACGTCCTAAGAAACGTAATCGGATGTGTACTACGGTTTTATTGATTGTATTTAATGCATGAGTAGATTTTGATGATTCTATGATAGGATACTAAACATGTCGTCATAAGAAGAAATAGATACTCATAGAGTTGGGGAAAGACGTACACGCCCCCACGACCGGTATTAAGGAATACAATCCTTCAACTAAACAATTGTAACAACTCAATAAATCAATAAGAGATAACTAGGGAGTAGTGAAATCTAAGTAAACACACTTGTCTCATATAAGGAGTTCCACATTTACTTTTCTTGTCATTTATTTTATTGTTTTAGTTTAGCTAGTAATTTTGGGTTAGTTGGCTAGCAACTAATTCTGCCCACTCTTCCAATACCCGAGATTTTTATTGCTTTCCATAAAATATAAAAACACGTAAGAATCATCCCTCACCTTTATACCTAATTGACCTACACTTCAATCCTAACGACACTATTCCCATAGAAAATGATCAATCCCCCGGACCTACCATTTATTACACTACAATGGTCAGGTACACTGCTTGGTGGATTGCAAAATCTCTCAAGATCCCTTGAGAGGTGAACCTTTTGCAAGGTTGCAAAACACGCATCACAACACTGGATTCAGACTATAAGTATCCCTATGTTTTAACTAAATTTGTTTGGTGTGTACTTATAAATTGTGCTTTCATTTTAATACTTATAATCTTATGCATCAATCAGATTTTTGGTATTACAATATCCGTATTCTAGTTTTTAACTCGTGCATGCACCCGACTATATTTGCTTGGGTTTGAAACTATGATTAATTTTGTTTAATATTCTTATTGTTTGAGTAGTTTAATTTGATATCATAACATAATTCAAATTCATTGAATATAAATTTTTGTTTTATGTTACATTTGTTTCGTGCATATACTTATTAAAGTAATTTTATACTTTTTTTTTGTATTCAGAAAAGAGTGGGAGTATAGCTTGTGTCTAGACTCCCATACAACTTTATGTAAAATTATTATGTTTTCACATAATAATAATAATAATAATAATAATAATAATAATAATAATAATAATAATAATAATAATAATAATAATAATAATAATAATAATAAAATAATAATAATAATAATAATAATAATAATAATAATAATAATTATAATAATAATAATAATAATAATAATAATAATAATAATAATAATAATAATAATAATAATAATAATAATAATAAACGCGTCAAGTACGAGGGTAAATGCGCGGATATTGGATATGGGTTTCTCCCATTTTCATTCTCTTCTTTTCGGAGAAGTTGAGAAGGATGCGGTGACCTTACTAAAACGTATCCGAAGATTCTCGGTGATCAAGACATTGAAGCATGTGCTGCTGCTCATATTTTTAGTAGGATTAGCTTCGCTATAGCTAGAGGAGTGGGGGCCCAGTTAGTATCTCGGCTGCCTACTAATTTCTTGTAAATCCTACGTATTTTTAATAAAGTGATAATAATAATAATAACAATAATAATAATAATAATAATAATAATAATAATAATAATAATAATAATAATAATAATAATAAGATGGTGTTTGTGTGGGCGATCCTCGGCCCCAACTGGGATTCCCCTTGAATCCTAGAGTTTTTGCCTGGAACCCGTCACGCTCGTATCATCTTTGTACAGTTTAGTTTCCGTTTCCTTCGTTCGATACGGTCTTCTTTTGAGGGTCTTACTTCAAGACTCGTTTTGGTTTTGACTGTCCCTCGTGTCCTTTCGCCCTGTTTTTCCCCGTGTTTGGTTTGTTGGGGTGATTGGTGTTGGTTTGTTAATAGCGGTTCGCTTGGTGTTTGGTTTGTTGGTTAGTGTCAGGTTGGTCACGTTGGTTTGCGCTTGGGTGACAGTGGCTATTGACTGCGTTTTGTGATTGCAAGGTCCTTGGTGATTGCGAGTTGCGGTGGGGTAGGGGATTGCGGTTAGCGAGTTGCGGTTTGCTTCTGTATACCCTTGTGGGTAGCGAGCTGCTGTTCACTTTCTGCTTCTTGTGGGCCCCCCTTCTCTGTGGAGTTGTTATTTGTTTATCTTTGCGTATACGTAATAGTATAGTGGGGTCAGGTTTGTTTGGTTGTAAAAGAAAAAAAAAAAACGTTTGTTTATTGTTTTTGTTTGGCTGAAAATTTGGTGGGCTTATTGTTTTGGACCTGGTGGGCTTGGTGAGGTTGGGTTGGTTATTTGGATCACGTGGAGAGTTGTAGCATTTGTTTGGTGGTTTTATCTCGCGGTACTGTTTAACAAATGGCAATAATACGGTTTCATTGTCCTTTCGTGGGCTTAAGTGGTTGTCAAGATGGTAATGGTAATGGGCTTGTCAAGACCTCACTGATCTCTCATCTTCGTGATCGTCATTTTAGTGGGGATGCGCTTGCCATCACTAAACTTTCCTTGGCGACTAATCGTGCTATTTTTGAGACTGCTGAGGTCACATTGAAATGTATGAACCTTTGGTTGTGTGGGTGTTGTTTCAAGACGCACACCCTCCGCTCTTAGTGTCGGCATGGATCTGATGTTTTGTCTCCCCCTGATTGTGGTGACGGTGTTGTCAGGTTTGTGTTATTTGACCTCGTCAAACCACCAGTTCCCTCCTCTGACCTTGCTCGCGTTAACGACCCGGTTTGGGAAGAGCACTGTGGTTTTGACCTCCCTCTACTTGACGCATTGCTTTCTAAAGGGGTGCATACTGTCAAATCTATCCCTCCGAAGTGCCGGTTGGGTTTCTCTCGCATTTTGAAAGAGGCTCTGGATAAGGTGATCTGCGCACCTGGAGACATTTCTTGTTGGATTAGCCTGTTTGTCTTGCCTCTTTGTCTCCTTAAAGCCTTTGCCCCGAGGAGTAACATGGAATGCAGGTCTGCCGTCAAGTGCCACCGCCAAGAAGAATATATCGTTAATGCCATTCGATCTTGGAGCACGTCTAGTGGGAGGTTGCAACTTGTCAAGGAGGTTTTAGCTGAACCTCCCCCTACATGGTCTAATACTGATGAGGGGAATTTGGACTTGGGTGAGCGCAATGTCAAGCAATGTAAGAGAAAGATTTGTGATGGTCATTACACTGCGGCGGTCAGAGTCCTTTCTTCCGCTGGTGTTGCCCCTTACAATGACACTACTCTTGAGGACCTTAAGGTTAAGCACCCCTTCAAGTCTGCCCCTTCTCTACCGGATACGCCTATTGACCATCATAACCTCCATGCATCTCCTGGTGTGGTTCTCGATATGATTAAGAGTTTCCCCCGTGGTACATCTTGTGGTCGAGATGGGCTACGTGCACAACACCTTTTAGATTGCCTCAGTGGTGCTGCGGTGGCTATTTCCGACGAGTTAATCGCTTCTATCACCCATGTGATAAATCTTTTCCTCGACGGCAAATGCCCAGGGGAGTTGGGTGAGTATATTGCGAGTGCTCCTCTCACACCGCTGATAAAGCCCGGAGGTGGCATTCGACCCA